>VZRO01003712.1:237546-279491 GCA_013397915.1 Daphoenositta chrysoptera | reverse complement strand
GCTGTGACACCACCGCTGCTGTGACACCACCACAGCTGTGACACCATCAGGGCTGTGACACCACCGCTGCTGTGACACCACCACTTGTGTCCCTTCAGGGACATCAGCACCACTGGTGATGCTCACGGTGTCCATCACCTCCTGGTCCCTGCTGAGGATGCCGAGGAGTGCAGGAGACTCACCAAGGACCAAGATGTTCCTGAGTGGTTTTTTGGGTGGGTGAAGGGGCGGTCCCCGAGCCGGGAACATCCCGTTCCTCTTCCCTGCCCTACTTTTGCCCTGTGTGACCCCACGCCTGCCCTGGGAGGCACCAGGCAGGCCCAGCTCCAGGCGGGGGCGGTGGAAGCGGGGACTCTGTTGGGTTTGGGGCTCACAGCAGTGGAGCAGGAGAGGGCAGGGTTAGCAGGAATGAGCTGGAGCCATGCCGGGACTGAGGGAAGGAGCACGGCAGAGCCTGGGAGACCTGTCCTACTTTTCCAACAGTGCAGAGCCAGGGCGGGGGTCCCTCCTGATTTCCCTTCTCAGGCCCCTGGGCTGATGCTGCGGGAGCTGCAGTGGGGACTCCCAGCCCAGCATCTCCCGGCCCAGCCCGCGGTCCCGGCGGTGCCAAAGCTCCAGAGGAAGGTGCACGAACGCCCCGGGGCAGGAGGCGGGCGCAGGAAGCCCTGGAGGGAGGCGCTTGCTCTCCTTTCTGCCGAGAACAGCCTGGGGCAGAAACGCTCCCCTGTGCCAGCTGCCTGCCCGGCCCCCGCCCCAAACAACGGGGGCTCCAGAGGGCTGGGGCACACAAAGAGGGGCACCCCGAGCATCAGGATGATCCCAAGGCTGCCTCACAGAGGGCTTTGTCACCAAAAATATTACAGAAAAGTCCCTCTCAGCTGGTTTTCTTGGTGTTTTTTTCCAGCCTGAGTCAGGTGTTTAAAACCCTGTGGACCTTTCCGTGCCACTCCACCTCTTTAGGAAAGTGGGAGGGGAGGAAGCGATGCAGAGGATCCCATAATTGAGTTTTGGTTTGCAATCCTATTGTTAGCAGAGCAAAAATAAAGCCCAGAGCAGCAGCAGTGGGAGGCAGCACCCCCAGCCCTGCAGGACACGGGGACACCCTGGGGCCTCAGGGGACAGCTGGGGACTCGGGCACTGGAGCCTTGGGGTTAATTTCCTTCTGTTTCAGCCAGCTTTTCTAAGGGAATGAGGTGATTTTAGCTCCTGGCTGATGTCACCAACGTGAGGGAGCTCTGCAGGATTTAGATCCCCAAATCAGAGAATTTTTGAGGTTGGAAAGACTTCCAAGGTCATCAAGTTGAACAGTTAACCCAGCGCCACCGTGTTCACCATGAAATCATGTCCCCAGGTGCCACAGCTGCACATTTTTTAGGACCACAGAGTCACAAGATGATTTGGGTTGGAAGAGACCTTAAACATCACTTTATTCCAACCCTTCTAGCTGACACCTCCTCCTACCCCAGGCTGCTCCAAGCCCTGTCCAACCTGGCCTTGAACACTTCCAGGGTCCCACTTCCATTTGAGGCATCCCCAGATCAGTGGTTGGATATGAGGAGGTGCAAAAGGTGCCCTAAAAGGAGGAAAAAACACACCAGGAGCAAACAACAACCTCTGGCAGCATCTTCCTGGCACTGCAGCCCCCGGGGCTGGTGAGAGGGGCAGTCTCAGCCAGGGCCCGGATCTGGTGATGTGCAGAAATCCCGGGATGCAGCTGCCCGGTGCTCCCACGGCGCCCTCCTGGTCTGGGCAGGGACAGCGCGTTCCCTTCTGTGCCTGAACCTGCTGCTGCCTCCCAGCCGAGCCCCTGGCGTGTGCAGGGCCTCCGTGCTGGGTGCAGCGTTTTGGGGAAAGGGAGAGGGCAGTCAATGACCCTTGGCAGCACAGGGATAAAGCCACACGGCCCGGGCTGTGCTGGGGGGGACCTGCAGCTCTCAGGGTGGGTTTCAGGACAGCCTAAACCCCTCTAAAACTGGGTCCTGCTGGCCCTGAGCTCTGCTGGGAGGGACTTGCACTTCTCAGGGTGGGTTCCAGCACCTTGGCAGAGCCTAAACCCCTCTAAAACTGGGTCCTGCTGGCCCTGAGCTCTGCTCACAGCTCTCCTTGCTGCCAACCCCTCCATCCCAGCCCCAGACTGTGCCTGCTGTTGCACGGGCACGACTTGTGCTTGTCCGTGGGGGGAAGAAGCCCCAGGAATAACCCAGCCTGGAAACCAGGAGCTCTTGTGCTCGTTTGAAGTGCTGGATACGGCAGCTCAGGAGCCCCTGCTCGCCGAGATTTCTAATTACGCTTCTGCATAATTGTTCCAAGCATTTGCTCACGCTGAAGCAAAGCTTATTGGTTTGTGAGCCCGAGCACACCCCGGGGCCTGCTTTCAAATGTAGGCCCAGCCTTTACTGCCCCCGGTGCCATAGTTGGAGGATGTGAATTTGTGTGTTATTGCTGAGAGCTCCGTCACTGGGTTGGGAGCTCGTGGAGGACTCCAGATGTGTCATCCGGGCCGGGGGATTTGCTGCCTTTTGTGCTTTGAATCCTCCATCTCTGCCTTTGCTTCCCTGCCTGAGGAGGAGGAGATGGAGGTGGATGAGTTTGGGAGTGTGGCTTCTGCTCCTGCACGAGGTTGTCCCAGTGCTTGGCCGTGTTTTCCCAAATCTCCACCACATTTCCCCGGTGCTCCCTGTGCTCCGTGTGCTCCCAGCCATCCCTGCTTCCCGATTTCCATCCCGTGTTTTACCCCCTGCATTCTCCCCCCCTCTCTGTTGGCTCTCTGTGGGTTAATCCCTATTTTCTCAACATTTGGCTCCCTCTCATGCATCTGCCATCAGAGCAATATGAACCTTCCCTGTTTCTCTTCCCAGCATTCCCAAAGCTCTGCTAAGCAGGCTCGAGCCCCGGTCCCATCCCATTCCCATCCCTGCCATTCCCACAGATCTGCAGGGCCGGGACTGAGCCATCTCCGTGTCCTAGGAAATGTGGCACTGTGAGAACTGCTCTTCCTTCCGCCCCAGGCTTGGCATCCCGGCTCCGTGTCTCTGGGATTGCCTTGTGGGAGTCACGGCACCCCTGGGAAGCTGGATCAGAGCCAAAGTTAGGACAGGGACTGAGACTAAACCCAGCTCTGGCTCATGCCAGGCTTACGGGGAGGTTGGATGGGCTTGGAGCAGCCTGGTCTCTGCCCATGGCAGAGGCTTGGAATGAGAAGAGCTTTGGTTTCCAACCCAAACCAGTCCATGATTCCATGATTCTGTGAGAACCTTTCCCATTTCCTGAAGCCGTTGTGGAGGGGCAGGAGGGAGGGCTGAGCTCCAGTTTGCTGTGCCAGCAGGCAGGAATCCGTGCAGGGTGGAGCACACGAGCTGCCCCTGCCCTCCCAGACTGCTGGGATTTAGGGAGCCATCTCTGGCAGTCACTGCGTGGGGTCACACCTGGGGAGACACAGGAAACTGGGAATGTGTCTCCACCAAAGCCCCGGTGAGTCTTGGGAATGTGGTGCCAAAGCCAGCCGTGAACTGCTCCCTGTTGAAGCACTGGGAGCAGGGACAGGTGACATCCAAACAGCTCCTTCCACGAGCCCAAATCCTGGGGCTGCTGTCCCCGTTGGGTTGAGGGAAGGATTCCTTCTGCCAGAGCCGGGGAAGCTCCCGAGCAGACAGGAGGGAGCAGTTTGGGGCTCCAAGCAGCAGAACCCCCAACGGGGCAGCAGCACCGCGGGAGGAATGTGCCCACAGCAACAACTTCCCCCTGCTCCAGGGGTGCTTCCCGCTGCTTGACTGGTGATCCCCTGATCCAAGCAGGAGCTCCCAGCGCTCCCCTCCAAGGACAAGGCCAGCACAGGTCCCCGGGCAGCTCCCAGGCCACGGCTGTGCCCTGGTGTTGCCCGGGAAGGGGAGAAGGGAAGCACAGCAGCAGCAGCCCTGCGCAGTTCTGCAGTAATATCCAAATCTGCTTACTGTCTGCCGCTGTGATTGAAGGAGTTTCTGTAATAATGTATTAGCTAAAGCTTCCAGATTATCCCAAAAACATCAGCTTTAACAAAGGGGTAATGCCTCTTTAATCCCCGCATGATCCCGGTTCCCAGTCTCTGCAGGACATTAATTCACGGCTAATACACAGACTCCAGGCAGGCTGCTAATGTGGGCTGCAGCCCAGCGGGGCCAGCCGGCCACTGCTTTGTTCCCCCTGCTCCTGGGAATGCCGGGATCTCCAGCCTGGCCCTGCTTCCTGAGCAGAGCTCCTGCATTTGGCCGCTGCGGTTGGTCTGGGAGCGATATGGGATTTTCCCGTCTCCCCTGTGCTGTGGGACAGCCCAGCACTGGATGTTGGACGTGGGATGTGTCCCTGGGGGAGGCGTAAAGGACACCCTGGAGCAGGTTTCCCAGAGAAGCTGTGGCTGCCCCATCCCTGGCAGTGTCCAAGGCCAGGTTGGATGGGGCTTGGAGCAGCCTGGCATAGTGGAAGGTGTCCCTGCCCATAGCAGAGCATGGACCAAGATGATCTTTAAGGTTCCTTCCAACCCAAACCATTCTGTGAGTTTATGATTCCATGGAAATCAGCTGTGGTTCTGCTGCACTTCGCAAACAACTTCCTGGTGGGAAATGCCACGGCCAGGGGTGATGGGACCACCAGGATCTCAGCAGGGCTTCATCCCTTGTGCCAGAGCAGCTCTCCTGGGGACAACAGCTGGAGCTGGGCCAGGGAGGGTCAGGCTGGATATCAGGGAAAGGTCCTTCCCCAGAGGGTGCTGGCACTGCCCAGGCTCCCCAGGGAATGGGCACGGCCCCGAGGCTGCCAGAGCTCCAGGAGCGTTTGGACAGCGCTGCCAGGGATGGACAGGGTGGGGCTGTTGGGTGTCTGTGCAGGGCCAGGGGCTGGACTTTAGTGATCTTGGGGTCACTTCCAGCTCAGGACTCTGTGGGGTTTGGAAAAGGACACTTCAGGCTCCTGAGAGCCCAGCCAAGGCAGAGCTGCAGATCCAAATCCCGGGGGGGTGTGTGGGCAGACGGGAAACAGGACAGGAGCTGGATGGACAAACAGCAGATGGGGACCAGGCCGTGCCCGTCCCCTTCAGCAGGACCTCAGGAGCCACTTTGTCCCACTGGCAGGTTGTGGCAGTCGCTGTTGTCACCCCGGTGTGCTGCAGCTGAGCCTCCCCTCCTGCTGTCCCCAGCTCAGCCAGGAACAGGGTGAGGATGGATCAAGGAGAGATCCCTTGTGGAACAGCTCCTCAGCCTTCCCCTTCTGCACCCCTTTCCCATCTCCTCCAGGCACAACTCCACGAGCAGAAGGAGCTGGAACTGGAACTGATGATCGTGGTCTGAAATCTGCTGTGTCAAAGACATTTTGGCCTGCAAAACGCTGGTGGCAGCCTCTGGTTTGTTCCAGCCAGCTCTGCAGAGAGATTCTTGTCTCCCTGCCTCAGGAGGAATTCCCTCCATCCTGCTTGGGGTGGGCACATGGAAACGTTTGGTGGTGGTGATGCCATGATGATTTTTGACCTTTTCTTTTACACCCCTTTTATATACTTTTTCTATATTCTTAGTGCTTCCAGCCCACATTCTTACACCTCATGTTTTGTTAAGCCAGGAGCCCGCAGCCCTTGGCAGGCTGGCAGTGAGGGGTCAGAGAGCCCCAGGCACCAAGGGCCTCTCCAGAACACATCCTGTACCCTGAGCTGGGCCCAGCCAGGGGAAGGTTCCTGGGCCGGGGGTTCCCTGGAGCCTCTCCCTGGGGAATCTTTGCTGGATGTGCTCATTTGTGAGGCCCAGGATGTGATCCCGAGTGCCCGTGGGTGGCATTCCGTGTGCTCTGGGGCATTGCCCCTGGCTGGGCTGCACCTGAGGGGCTGCAATAAATACCCAGGGAAAAACCCTTTTTCCTCTCTAACCGTGTTTGGCTCTTCATTTTAAGACCAGGGAAAGGCATCAGTGGGAGGGAACCCTGGAATTTGGAGCCCCTCCCAGTGCCCATCCCTATCGCTGGGACAAGGCCAGGGTACAAAGCACAAAACAAAAAGCTGAGAACAAGCCCAGCATGGCGGAGAAGGCCTCAGGGGTGGTGGCTGTCCCACACAGATGGGATCCCTGGCTAGAGAGAGAGCTTTCATTCCACTGGTCGTTCCCTCACAAAGCCAAGACATCCCCAGGTCTGGAGTTTTGTCTCAGAGCTACCTGAGGATGTCACAAATTGTTGTCTGGAGGTTCCTGTCCTCCCCACGGCCTATAAAGGGCCGAGCAAGCGCAGGCTCCACAGGGGGGGCAGTTTGAGCTGCAAGGAACTCGTCCCACCCCATCTGCCAAGGCCAGTTGCCATCTGGGCCAGGACCTGAGCACAGTTCAGCTGCAACCTTTGGGCTGCCTTTTCTCATCTTCCTCGTTTGATGTGGAAATCGGCAGCTACCTCAAAGAGCTGCTCCATGGCTGAGTTCAGCAGCAGGTGCCTCTCGCAGAGCGCTCCTCTCTCCCCAGTCACCTTCCTGGTCTCCACGGTTACGGCCTGGAGAGGTTTCTGTGCCTGCCCGTCCCTCACCCGAGGGGCAGCGCTGCAGCCCCGGTGCCAGGCCTGCCCTTGGGTCACGGCAGCCCCATGGGCACTCCAGCATGGGAGGAGTGGCTGGGAATTGTTGTCTGGGAAAGGCCCTGGGGGTGCTGCTGACAGGGGCTGGACATGAGCCCAGGTGTGCCCAGGTGGGCCCAGGTGTGCCCAGGTGGGCAAGGAGGCCATGGGCACCTGGCCTGGATCAAAACCAGTGTTACCAGCAGGACCAGGGCAGTGCCTGTCCCTGTGCTGGCCCTGCTGGGGCACCTCAGGGGCTGTGTCCAGTTCTGGGCCCTCATGGCCAGAGAGACCCTGAGGAGCTGCAGCTTGTCCAGGGCAGGGAACGGAGCTGGGAAGGGGCTGGAGCCCCAGGAGAGGCTGAGGGAGCTGGGAAAGGGGCTCAGCCTGGAGAAAAGGAGGCTCAGGGGGGCCCTTGTGGCNTGCCCAGGGAACTTGTGGAGTCCCCATCCCTGGATGTTCAAAAACATGCAGATGTGGCACTTGGGGACATCTGACCTGGGATCAGCGGTGTCCTGGGCAGTGCAGGGGGAATGGTTGGACTGGAGGATCTCAGAGGGCTTTTCCAACCTCAATGATCCCGTGGATCTGTGACCTTCCCTGGCTGCTCCTGGCACCTGACTGCCCTGGGATGCAGCCCTGGGGACATCAGGCACCTGCGCTGGCCATTCCCCCATTTGTGCCACCCCGCTGTGTGCAGAGGGACACACAGGAGGTGTTGGGGCAGGGGCCGAGCTCCTGAGGGGACACACACACACGGATCCATGGGCTCCCACCCATCCGGGAATGTCACACAGAGGCCAAAGCACGGCAATTTTACCCCCAGTCCTCCCCAGGCGAGGTGGAGGCTCCTGGGTGGAGCCTCTGCTGCAGCTGGCGGTGAGGCACCAGCCAGGAGCCCTTACTGGTTATACTGGGAGCCTGGTGGAGCCGAAACCAGCCCTCCCACAGTGTCTGGGCTGCAGTGAGTCAGTCACCCCTGGCTGCTCTCTGGGACTGCACAGGGGGTTCTCTTTTCCCGGGGGGTTTTCCATGGCTGGGCATTCCCAGAGCCGTGTCACGGCAGGGAAAAGGCCCACGGACACAGCGAGACACACGAGTGACACACAGGTGTGAAAGGGACGGGGCTTGGAGCAGCCTGGGATGGTGGGAGGTGTCCCTGCCCATGGCAGAGGTGGAATGGGATGGGCTTTAAGGTCCCTTCCAACACAAACCATTCCATAATTCCGTGATGTTGTCAGGGATGAGCCACAGAGGGTCCGGGGCAGCCATCCAGCGGGAGCTCCTCCCGTTCAGCCCTGGGAGATGTCACCAAGGTTCATTTTGGCAGCTGCTCCCCCCGGCTCTGTTTTGTCCCCGTGCTCCATTCCCACTGAGCAGCTCCCGCAGCCGGGGATAACACCAGGAACGCTCCCCCTGCCTCTGCTCCGGGTTCCCCATGCCAGCCCGAGGAGCTGCAGCAGCAAACCTGGCCCGCTGCCAGCTGCTGGAATTCTGGCTCTGCCATGCCACACCTCGGGGTGCTCCCAGGGAATCAGCCCCTGCAGGGACACGGCAGCAGCACGTGCGGATCCGTGACATCCGCGGAACGGATGAGGCTGGAGTCACCTCCTGCATCTCCCAGCTTGTCCCCCGCACCAGAGGGGACTCCACGTGCGGGCACAACATTCCTGCTCGTGCCCAGCCCATCCCGGAGCTGCCTCCAGCAGGGCTCTGCCCCGTGCCAGGGAATGCGTGATCCTTGCAGGGAGGATTCCGTGTGCCAGGGAGGCTCCGGCAGCCTGCAGAACTTTGGGAAAGGCACCCGACAGGCTGGGTAGCATTTTCCTGCAGGGCATCATTTCACAGCTACAAGGTGTTTTCTGCACTGAGATTCATGTGCAGGCACGGAGCAGCAGGACAGGCTGGGAGCCTGGGAATAGCAGGAGCTGAGTCAAGGGACTGGCATGAGAAAAGTGGGCATGGGCACACGGAGGGGAGGAGGAGGAGGCAGCGCACACAAACACTTCCACAGAGAGCCTGAGCACGGCTTCCGTGGATTTACCTGTGCTGGCCAGGCTGGGTGAGGCCCTGAGCATCCTGGGCTAGTGGGTGGCATCCCCGCCGTGGCGGGGGGTTGGAATGAGATGGTTTTCCAACCCAAATCGTTCCATGTTTCCATGGTTCGTGACCCTGGGAGCTCACCTGTGCTCTGCCTGCAGCAGCTCATTGGGTCTCTTGCATTGCAGCCACGCAGCTTCCCTCTGACCTGGGCAGAGCCCTGGGCTCGGCATGAGGGGGAGAGCCCATGGGACCACCCCAAGAGGCAGGGATTTTGGGGTCAGGGTGGTGCCCTGAGCCCGTGCCAGCTCCGTGCCGCCCGCCGCCCGAACTCCAGACACTTCCACGGCAAACAAATGCCACGCACCGCCCACAGCCAGAGGGAGGGGACAGCTAAAAATACGGCTGGCAGCAAACCCCAGCGGGGCCACCTGCCAGCGGGGAGCCAGAGCCACCCCGAGCGGAGCCGGGCACCCCCGCACGCTCGGGAACGGGAGTAATTCCTGAGCGTGACCCGGCACTGCTGGAATGGGCTCCTCGGAGCCGGGATGGGTGCCCAGGCAGCTCAGCCCAGCTGGCAGCTCCCCACGCTGCCTCCAGACACAGTGGGAGGCACGGATCCTGGGGAGACAGGCGAGGAAAACCCCAAGGGGGGGTGACATCCTTTCTGCCACCTCCCCAGGAGGGCAGCGGAACTGCCAGAGCCGGGGAAAGGCATCGGCAAGGCCACGGAGCTGCTGGCAGAGGGGTGGGGGACACTGCTGGGGACAGGGGACACTGCTGGGGATGGGGGACATTGCTGGGGGGACGGGGGCATTGAGGGGACCTCGGCAGAGGCGTTGCTGTGGGGTTGGGACGGGGACATCGGAGCAGCCTGTCCCTCTCTGCAGGGAGGGATGAGGATGGTGGGGAGGTGCTCATGAGCCTCCATCACCCTGCACGAGGTATCCCCTGGTCTGGGTGGCGGTGGCACCTTCCCAGGGTGCCACACAGGGTCCTGTCCGAGCAGGGGGGCACGGGCAGCTCCCCTGTCCCCAGATGTCCTGCAGGCTCAGCCCCTCCCCTGAGCAGCACTCGTCAAAGTGCCTGTAAAAAGCAGGGTTTGCTCCCCGTCTGGAAGCTCCTGGACTCCCAGGGATGCTCCATACGGACTGAAATCCCTCTGGTCTCCGGGCAGGCAGCGCCTCAGGAGCTGTGGAAGCTGCTCCCTTCAGCTGCCCTGGCTCAGGACAGCGCCTGGGAGCACAGGGACAGGGTGTGACGGGAGCAATGGGCCACACACTGCTGCTCATCCCCCAAAATGAAAACCCAAGATCCTGGAGGACACATTACAGCGTAAAGAGCGTGAAACTAGAAAACATCTCACAGCTCCCTGCCTGCCTGGCTCCGCAGAGATCTGCCCACTCAGCCCCAATCCGGAGCCACGGAAAAGGAGCAAACCAGAAGAGTTTTGTCTCTGTTCCAACCCTTGGGAGATTTGAAACTTGACAACGAGGCAGGAGAGATTTTTCACCCTGTTTTTACAGATTATCAGTGCATGAAAACGCTGCTGCACTCTGGGCCAGACACAGGGATAAACCTGCTCCCAATGTCCGTGGAGAGACCTGCTCCCAGTGTCTAGGGAGAGACCTGCTCCCAGTGCCCAGGGATAAACCTGCTCCCAGTGTCCATGGAGAAACCTGCTCCCAGTGCCCATGGAGAGACCTGCTCCCAGTGCCCAGGGATAAACCTGCTCCCAGTGTCCATGGAGAGATCTCTGCTCCCAGTGCCCAGGGAGAGACCTGCTCCCAGTGCCCAGGGAGAACCCTGCTCCCAGTGCCCAGGGAGAGACCTGCTCCCAGTGCCCAGGGAGAACCCTGCTCCCAGTGTCCATGGAGAGATCTCTGCTCCCAGTGTCCATGGAGAACCCTGCTCCCAGTGTCCCCAGCCAGCAGCCCCCGAGCTCTGTGTGTGTCCTGCCAGCCCCAGAGCTCCCTGCAGCACCCACAGCTGCACCCACAGCCCCCTGCCGAGCTGCCTCCAGCTCTGGGGTCTCCAGAAGGACATGGAGCTGTTGGATGAGTCCAGAGGAGGCCACGGAGATGCTCCAAGGGCTGGAACCCCTCTGCTCTGGAGCCAGGCTGGGAGAGTTGGGGCTGTTCATCTGGAGAGGAGAAGGATTCAGGGAGAGCTCAGAGCCCCTGCCAGTGCTCCTCCAGACCTGGTGAGGGACTGGGGAAAAGGGATGGAGGGACAGGACACAGGGAATGGCTTCCCACTGCCAGAGGGCAGGGCTGGATGGGATATTGGGAAGGAATTGTTCCCTGGGAGGGTGGGGAGGCCCTGGCACAGGGTGCCCAGAGCAGCTGTGGCTGCCCCTGGATCCCTGGCAGTGTCCAAGGCCAGGCTGGATGGAGCTTGGAGCAGCCTGGGACAGTGGGAGGTGTCCCTGCCACGGCAGGGGCTGGAATACGATGAGGTTTAAGGTCCTTTCCATCCCAACCATTCCATGATTCCATGACCCAGAGCTCCCCCAAAAGCTGCAGAGGTTCTTACTCAGGATGGTTTTGCTTGGGCTGCTCTGCACCCCAAAAGTGACGCTTCTTCCCCCTTCTCCCATGGACTCAGGCTTTCCTGCCCTGATCCTGTGTTTGCCAAACCTGGGTGGCCCCCACGAGCTCACCCCACCCCCAGCGGGACGGGCAGGTTGCCCGGGGGAATCCAAGGTGAGGGGATCCCACATTTCCCGTGCTGGGAAAGAATTTATCCAAAGGGAGAAAAGCAAGGTAGGACCCTGAGCCCGTGGCAATCCTCAAGGCCCGGGAAGGTGCTGCAGAGGAGCTGCATTGCACAGGACTGAGTCATCCTCTCTTCCTGCTGCCTCATGTCGGATATAATGGACGTGAGGGGAAAAAAGCAGGATTGCGTTTTCTCTTCCTCCGCCAGCCACGATCCTCAAGTGTGGCACGGTGGGACCAGCTTGACTCCTTCAGGGGCACGGCTCGACCCTGAAAAGCTCGGAAGGGTCTCTCCTGGCCGTGTGGAGGTTTTCCCAGGGGCAGGGAGCAGGTGAGATGCTTCCTGCCGGGATCTTTCCCGGGATCAGGGCGCCGCAATCCGTGGGTGCCACACGGCAGGTTCTGAGCTGTTCCTTTGGCATGTTTGTTCCGGGGCTGAACAGCCGGGCTTAGGAAAGGCTCTGATTCACCGGGTGGGCTCATTCGAGGGCAGTTTCCTGTCCCTGCTCCCTGCCCCACCCTCGGCCGGTGCTGCCGGACTGGTTGTGCCGCTGCTGGAGCGGGACAAACACCCCTCGGGGCTCCTGCGGTGCCAGGGGGCATTTCCAGCCCCTCGGGCAGCCAGCTCACCCCGCAATGCCCAGGCAGCTCGTGGCAGGTCCCCTCCACTCCTGAATCCACCCCGGAATGCTCCCGCTGGAGACTTCCCCGGCGGATGTGGAGCCCGGCAGAAGAGCTGCTCTGGCTGGGCCACATTTTCATCAGCGGGCTGGAAATAAATCCCCAATCGTGCTGCTGATATTCGCAGCTGACACAGGAGCCTGGCAGGGCAGTAAATAGTGACGAGGAGCCAGCAGCGCTCAGCCCAGCACAGGCCGATCCAAGCCTCCCTATTTCATCCCCCAGCTGAGAGTTCGAGCTGGGAACAAGCAGTGCCGGCTGTTCCTGCCAAACTGAGCCCGGGCTCTGGAGGAGAAATATGCAGGAGCAGTAGGAAGTGAGGTTTAGCATCCCTGCAAACCTGAGGGAAGGGGAGAGCTGCTGCTGGGGGCTGAGGAAGCCCAAGGTGGGCTGAAATTCCCAAGAAAGACAGATAAATGTGTCTGGAAGAAATAGGAACAGTGCTGGGGGTGTTGGTGCCGGTAGAGCCCTGGGGGAAAGAAATGCTCCCATTTGCAGGGAATTCCCGTTTCCCCGGGAATAAACAGTCCCGCTCCATCCCTGTGCTGGCCCGGGCTGTGGGGAGGCTGTGGAGCAGGGAGCCCAGCAGGGAGAGGTCCGGGGAGGAAGGGATACTGCCAAGGGAAGAGGGGAAAGGAGCGGATTTTTCTCCCGCCTGACTCATGCCTGCATTGCCGTGAGTCAGCACGGCAGGATCGCCTGCCCAGGGCAGCCTTGGATAGAAACGATCTCCGAGGCTCCCTCCCAAACCACCCCGCGATTCCATGGCCGTGCGGCAATCGGGGATTCCGTGCAGGAATAGGGATGGGGTGGCTCTGCCCCTCCCGGCGCTCCCCATGCCTTGGGCAGGCTGCACCCCCTGGGAGGTGGCCCTGTGTCCTGGTCTGTGTCCTGCCAGCTCCGGGGGCCCTGTCACACCCTTCACTGCTACCTCGGTGCCACCCAGCACGGCTGGCACGGCCAAGTGGACTTCCAGGGGGTCAGATCCTTATCCAGGAACTAATCCTGGCTAAAAATAGTCCTTTTTTAAGAGTATATTTTAACTGGCTCAGTTCTGCGAGGCACTTCCCCCGGTCCAACGCTGTCCCACCACTGCCCAGTCACCCCAGTATAACCAGGGCAGCAGCGGGGAGAGTCCCCCAGCAGAGGGGACACAGAAAACGCCAGGACTGCCCCGGCAGCGGGGTCCCCTCGGAGCGCTGGGGGTGAGCAGCGCGTCCCCGCTGGCTGTCGCGGGGTGCAGAGGGTGACGAACCGCGCCCGCCGTGTCCCGCTCGCCGTCGGGAGCGGAGCAGCGCCGGCCCCACGCGGGAGAGCGCCGGGAGCGGGATTCGCATCTGCCGAGCTGGGCACGGCCCCAAGCCCGACTGCGGCGGGGCTCGCACCCAGCTCACCCCGCTCCCCCTGGAATTCTGCCTCGCTTTCCCACCCTGCTTTCCGCCCGCACTGGCTTCCCACCCTCTCCCACGCCAGCCGGCTCCCGGGGCTGCATCCCGTGAGGAGCATCCTCCTCCTCCTCCTCCTCCTCCCGCAGCCCCCGCCCAGCCGCGGCAGCTCCCACCCCGCTACCAGGAAAGCGCAGAGTGCTGGGATCCCTGCCAGAGCCCGGCTCCTGCGCTTCAGCTGCCAGCGAAATGCCAGGAACGTGATCTCCGGAGCCTGCCAGGTGACGGGAGCGACGTTTCTGCAGCGCTGGCACTGGGGCGGCTCCGGTGGGCCCTGAGCTTTGGGGTGCTCACACCCCGCTGGGAGCACTCCCCCTCTGCCCCTGCCCCATCCAAAACCCTCTGGAGCCTCCTGAGCGCCAAAGTTGCTCACAAAAAATCCTGCGGTGGTCACCTGCAGGTCGGGAGGCGCTGGGGGAGCGGGCAGGACCCTGCAGAGCCTGGAAGGAGCTGAGATCTCACCCAAACCCCGAGAGGCTCCTGCTCCTTCCCTGGGCAAACCGAGGTGGTTCTCCCCTTCCTGGGAAATCCCCGAGGAACTCCCGGGATGTGGGGGATGAGGCTGGGTGCAGCCAGACCCCATCCCCGCATTCCCACTGCCCCCATTCCCCTGCTGTGAGCCCAGGGAAGCCGCAGGAACTGGGTGCTGTGCCTGAGGGTGCTGCGGGGCACCTGTGGATCCATGGAAGGTGGGAAGGAAGGAGAGGTTCAGTCCCCACCACGCCCTCAGGCTGTGTGGTGGAAACCTTCACCCCAGGAGTTTTCTTCTCTTTTTGCCCGTTTTTCCCCTTTTCCTCACCATTCCTCGTGGTTTTCCCACATCCCAGCACCGATCGCTGCCCCTCAGGGGTTGCAGGTCACGGCACAGGTTCCCTGTGACCCGCACGAAGCACCCCCAGGCACAGCCCTCTGTGCCCTCCGTGCTGTGCCGTGTGGCAGTGCCATGCCGGCCCCCAGGGACGTTTGGGTGATGTCCCCTCCCAACCCTGTCACCGGCATCCCCATCAGCAGCTCTGCGAGGCCATGGGACGCCTGTCACCATCAGCCCTGCAGGGATGGTCCCTGGGAAGAGGAGGGATGGGCACGGATCATCCCTGGGCATCCCTGGCACTGTGTGTGCCCTCACCAACACGGCATTCTTGTGCCAGAAAGCATCCAAAAATCAGGGGAAAATCCTGAAAAATGTCCTGGCTTCAAAAACAACACTGAAAAAGGCAAGAGAGGTGAAGTCAAGGCTCTGCTTTTGAACCTCCTTCCTTCCCCTGGGAATGGGGAAGTGAGGGAATTACGGGGAATTCTGGTGCGACCCTTGCACGTGGCACACTAAGGAGAGGCATTGAAAGCTGGGCACACCTTGCTGGCAGTGCCCAAAAAGGCTGTGCCACCCCTCCAGAGGCGACCAAATCCTGCCCTGCGGCCACCCCTTGGGTACAACCTGCGTGCCCACACTGCTGCTGCCACTGCTGCTGACCCCACGTGCTGGGACCGGGTTTATGGCCAGAGCTGTGCCTGCCGAAGGACGCAGAGTCCACCCCAGGGCACGTGGCCCCTGATCTTTGCCACTCCTGGGCACAGAGTCGGAGCTGCCTGGGGTGAGAGCAGCACTGGCAGCTGAGTTCCCTGAGGGTTTGTTCCGGCTCTGCTCCGGGAGAAGGGACGGCACCTGCAGCGTTCCCGGCCACCCCACTCGGCTGGGACACATGGGGCCCGAGTATTTTTATCCTCCCCAAGAGTGTGTGAGTCACTCATTTGTCTCTCCTCCACATCAAACCGCTCCAGCGCAGCGCCAGCTCAGGGGGAGCGAGCAGGGGAAAAGGATTTCAAATCCAGCTCTCCTCACGGGCTCGAGGAGGGGAAAGGATGGGAACCATCCCTGCTCACCCCAGCCCCAGGCAGTAACCCCTGACCCTCCTCTGCAACCCCCAGCCCAACCCCAGAGCTGCAAATCCCCTCTCTCCCAGCACAGCCAGTCCCAGCGCTGCCTGTTCTTCTCCCAAAGAATTTGTTGGGAATTGCTGGCACTCAGCAGGGGCCAGGCAGCAGCACATGGCCAGGAAAGACCCGATGTCCCGGGTTTCTGAGGGTCTGAGTGTGGCCGTGCCCAAAGCAGCCCAAACACATTTCCTTCGTAAAGGAGAATGTTTCCCTGGATGCAAATTGTCCCTGTGCAAATGCCTGTGGCTGGCACAGGGGAGTGGGGTGGGCACTGCCCACGGGTCCATCCATGGAATGGCTCATAGGATTAGGGGGAATGGCTTCAAAGTGACAGAGAGCAGGGGTAGATGGGAGATTGGGATGAAATTCCTCCCTGGGAGGGTGGGCAGGCCCTGGCACAGGGTGCCCAGAGCAGCTGTGGCTGCCCCTGGATCCCTGGCAGTGCCCAAGGCCAGGCTGGACGGGGCTTGGAGCAGCCTGGGACAGTGGGAGGTGTCCCTGCCATGGCAGGGGGGGGATGGGATGAGCTTTAATTCCCTTCCAACCCAACCCATTCCATGATCCCAGGATTGCCAGCACCAGGCAAGGTCAGCCCTGGGTCTGAGGGGGGAGAAGAGGGACCTGAGCAAAGGGCTGCGTGTCCCTCTGGGCTGACAAGGACAGATGTGACTTTGGGACCTTGGAGCAGAGGCCTGGGGGCTGCTCCCCTCCCTGCAGCCCCCCGAGCTCTGCTGCTCTGGCCAGGGAGCCTCGGCCATGAGGGGCTGCAGGATGGGGTCCCCCTGCACCCCCTGGCTCCATTCCGTGGTGGGGCTTTGCCAGGAAGGGATCCAAGCCCTTGTGGCTGGATCAGGTCAGGGAGCTGGGCCGCAGCACAGCGTGGAAAGCGGATAAACGGGATCAGCACTGGGATGTGGGAGCCTGGCAAGTGTTCCTGGCACTGCCAGCACGGCACAGGGCTGCTGCCAGTGCCCCCAGCTCTGGAGCAGCCAGAGACTCGGGGCTGAAGCCTCCAGCTGCTGGTCCTTGGCAATTCCAGCTGCTGGTCCTTGGCAATTCCAGCCGCTGTTCCTTGGCAATTCCAGCTGCTGGTCCTTGGCAATTCCAGCTCCTGTTCCTTGGCTGTTCCAGCTGCTGGTCCTTGGCTATTCCAGCCGCTGTTCCTTGGCTGTTCCACCCTCCAGCCTTGGGTGAGATTTGCCATTTTAGCTTCACCCCTGCTCTGCAGAGGTCAGAGCTGTTCCCCTGAGCTCCCCAACAGTTCCTACCCCAGCGTGGTGCTCCAGAGAGGAGCTGGGGGCCTTGGGGACACTTGGGGAGCAGGGGACTGGCAGGACAACTCCATCCTCACCTGGGGCCAGCCAGGAGCGGCTGTGCTGGCACCTCCTGTCCCCCCAGAGTGCTGCTGTGAGGGGCCAGGGTGGCACAGAGGATCCCAGGGCCAGGAGCTGCTGGTCCGTGTGTGAGGGATGAGAGGTCCCTGCTGGGCGTGGGGACTTGGGGACAGGTCATGACGTCATTTTTCCACATTTCCCGGCTCTCCATGATCTTCCCACATGTCTCCCCTGCCTTTTCCATGGGTCTGTGGCCAAGGATGTGCAGGAATGGGGGAAAGGCTGAGTTGTGAGGGTGGGGAAGGTGGGGGCAGGCCAGGCATGGGCTCGGTTGGCACCGTACGAGGTGGGTTTGCATCCCACCGAGGGCGCTGGATCCTGCTGAGGGGGCTGGATCCTTCCAAGGGGCCTGGATCCCTCCAGAGGGGCTGAACCCTGCTGAGGGGACTGGATCCCACTGGAGGGGACTGGATCCCACTGGGGGGGACTGGATCCCACTGAGGGAGCTGGATCCCACTGAGGGGGCTGCATCCTTCCAAGGGGGCTGGATCCCACTGAGGGGGCTGGATCCCATCAAAGAGGTTGGATCCCACCCTCTTTGGGTGAGGAGATTGGGCAAGCAGCTCCTGTAGCTCTGTGTGTGGCCCTGACCCCTTGAGCATGGACCCGTGAGGCACCAGCAGCCCTCAGAGATGGGAGCACAATTTTGGGGCATCTCTGGAGCCCTCCAGCCCCGCTTTTGGCTCCGTTTCCTGCGTGGCACCAGCGAAGCAGCCCCGCATCCCGCAGCACCCCCACTCCTAATCGCCCTAATCCCTTGAACCAAAGTCCTAATCCCGGGGCGCTCGGTGAGGCAGAGCGGGGTTCCCGCGCCGTGCCAGGGCCACACAGCGCTCTAATCCCGGAGCGAGCCGCTCTAATCCCGGAGCTCGGCTCCCGCCCCGCCCCAGCGCGGATCTGTAACCGAGCGGGCCAGGGCCACCCTCGCTCTCACCAGGGAGGATGTGGGGGGCACTGGACAAGGGGAGCAGGGCTGGGGACGCTGTGGGGCGCTGGCTGAGCCCTCTCCGTGCCGGACAGCTCTTGGCAAGGGTGGCCACGCTGGGCTGCTGCCCACGCCATCGATTGGCTTCAGCAATATTTAAAGCTCCCGTTTAATTTCCAAATGCAGAGGAGTGGTTTCCACTTGTCGGGCTGGCTGTGAGCATTTCCAGCTCTGCTGGGCTCTGGGCGGGCGGGCAGGGAGGGGGACAGAGGGCCCGCAGGGGGTCACAGCGGGGCCAGGTGGCCGAAGGAGGTCCCGGCTGTTGTCGCCGGGCTGGCTGTGCCCGGCCGGGCTGGGCCCTGAGCGGTGCCCGCAGCTGCAGAGCCCGAGCCGGCCGAGCCAGCCCTGCCTGGCACGGTGCCCGCGGGGCCATTTCGGAGCACCGGCGGATGGGGAGGGCTCTGCAAGCGGGAATTGCCTCCCTCTCCCCAGCAGACGGGAGGAGGAGGAGGAGAAGGATTCCCCCGGGGCTTTGAACCCTCCCCTGCCGCTGCTCAGCTCATCCTGCAGCACCAGGGAGCACCGGGCAGGGCTGGATCCCGGATCCGCAGCACCCACAGCAGCACCCAGCGCTCCTCATCCTCCCAAACCCCCTGCAGGGACCTCGCCCCCGCCGTCCCAGGGAGGGCAGATCCCACCGTGCACGCTCCCCACGCTGCAAATTCCCAGCTCAGCACCTCCCCAGCGCCTGTGGCATGTCGGGGATGCGGATCCCAGCTCCCCCCCGTCCCAGCTCGCAGGGAAGAGGCTTTATCCCAGCCGGGCAGCGGCAGGAGCAGCTCCCCCGGAGCAGTGTCATAGCTCGGGCCGTGCCGTGCTCTGGCCAGGGTGATTCAGTGCCTGGCTGGCTGGAGCTGCTCCCCTCAGAGCCTTTGAAGCCCGCACACGCCGTTAAAACACCGCCTGAAATATTTATCGAGTCAATTTTCAACTCACATAAACTCCGTGCTTACTAAGGGGAAAAAAAACCAAAAAAACCGCTCTCATTTTCCGTGAATCCCTGAAATGCAAATCGAGCCGCCGGTGCCAGGTGGGCTGGGTGCCCACGGAGCCAGCCCCGAGCCCCTCGGGATGCAGGAGATGCTCTGCACGCCCACGCTGCCAGCTCCTGCTCCGGATCCAAGCCCTTGGCTGTCCCTGTCCCTGTCCCTGTCCCCGTCCCTGTCCCTGTCCCCGCTCTCTACCCGGCTCCCTCCACTCCTGGCACAAGGCAGCTTTTGGAGTTTTTTGGAGCTGGTGGAGCAGCTCCTGGGCCCCTTTGCTGTGCGAACACCCCCGGCTGGCTCAGCCCGAGGGTCCCCGAGCAGCCCCAGCCGGGCGGGACCGGAGCCTTTGTGTCCCTCCCGGAGCGGCGGGGAAGGGGAGGGGGAGATTTGCAATGGAAATGGAGCGGGCGCTGTCTGAAAATCCCAGCAAAGAGCCATTAGCGCTAATGACAGCTCCCGGCGCGGAGCAGAGGGCACTCCCCATCCGCAGCCTCGGAGCACTTTGCGCCGAGCCATTTCCCCCCAGCTCCTCACCCCGCAGCGCCGGCGGCTGCGGGGTGCCAGGGATGCTCCTTCCACCGCCCTTCCAGCGCCGGAACCGGAGGGAAAAGGACTGGGATCCGTCTCCCTGCCCCACAGCCTCCGGCAGAGGCGGTGCTTCGCTTGTCCTCTCCTTGCAGGACTTTTTGTCACCTCCAAAAGGTCTCTCGGGGACTCGGGGGTTGGGCAGGGGTCGCAGGGTTCATCCTACAACTCCTAGGTCTGTGGAGGAGAGGGAGCACAGGGACACCCGCCCAGAGATGCCATCAGAGCCTGGCAGGGACCAGAAATGCCAGGAGATGTCCATGCCAGGAGATCCAGGGAGTGGGAGAGGGCCAGGCAGGGAGCTGCCGTGGTGGGAGCTTCCCCCTCGGTGGGGCAGGGGGATGTGGAGAGGTTTTCCAGGCTCGGAGGCTGAGCTGTTGCTGGGAGAGCAGCTCCGGCGATAAGCAGGAATTAGCGATGCATCAGGAGCCGCTTCAAAGCCCTCCCGATCGGAGCTGCAGCCTCTGATGTCAGCGATGCTCCGCGCCGAGGCAGGAGGGGCAGGCTGGCACGGGCTCGGCCTGCCCCGTGTCCCCGGGGGTCACCACAGCCGTGCCAGGACGGTGCCTCCACCCCGGCCCTGTGTCCCCCAGCAAGTGCCACGTCCTGGGGAGGCGCCGTGCCCCCCTCAGCACCCAGCTCCTGGCAGCTCCTCCCAGCGCATTTCCCTGGATGCAGGGATGTCTGGGTGCTCCCGGGATGTCACCCCTGGGTGCCGAGGGCAGCTGGGATCTGGTGGCACCACACAGGGCTTGTGCCCCGAGGCTGCAGCAGCGGGCAGGTCCCTTCTCCTGAGGCAGGGAGGAGGGGGGACATGGGAATATCCCAAATGCTGCTGTCATCCAGCGCCTCTCACACAGCCGGGGTGGCTCCTGGGATGGGATTTCCACCTGCCTTCCCCACATCCAGCGCCTCTCACACAGCCGGGGTGGCTCCTGGGATGGGGTTTCCACCTGCCTTCCCCACATCCAGCCCCTCTCCCCCAGCCAGATCCCGGGTGGGCTTTGGGAGATGCTCCTTGTCCTGCACTCCCCGGCCGAGTTTGTGTCCAGCTGGATCGTGCTCCTCTTTGGAACATCCCAGATCCATTCAGGGATATTCCCCCTCCCTCCTCCGAGCAGGGCATTAACCCCAGGTCTATTTTCGAAACCTTGCCAGGGAAGCCAATCTGCCGCGAGCCCCAGGGGGCTGTGCAGAGGCCCAGGCGCAGCACTGGGATCCCAGCCAAGGACGTTTCCACCGGAAAATCCTGTAAGGGAGCGATGTCAGTCCCCAGGCCCCATCCTGCTGATCCCTGCTGCGTGGAGGGGGCGAAGGCAGGGTGCGGTGTTGGGGTGCAGGGGTTAACTCCGGGGTGCAGCCCCTCCCGCCAGCCCCAGGCCCCTTTCCACGCTGTTTATTTTTATCCCACTCCTGATGGATCGGTGCGCGGCGTCGATGTTGCCAGAAGATTTCCCCCCGCCGGTTCCATCACACGGCAATTTAAGGTTAGTCCTGCCTGCCAGAAGGAGTCGAAAGCTTTTAGCAAGGCCATAAAGCAGGCATCTATCTTGCCCTGGTTTGATTCCGCTCCTTTGTTTATGGCTGAGGTCACCGGCTCGTGGCTCAGGGAGGAATCCAGGTCACCGGCGGCGGTGACGTGGGGCGAGGGAGGCACTCCCTGCCTGGCTCCGACACCTCTGCTCCTGCCTGGAGTCCACGGGATGGGCTCGCCTCTGGCTGCACACACCCCCCTGGCACGGACCGAGGGGACCGGCGGGCTGGGAGAGACCCCCGAGTGCTGGGAGCAGCGGGGAGCCCCAAAAACACCTCCCCAGAGAGGAGAATTCCCCATGCAGAGCTCACCGGCCTCAGCGAGACCCCAGGAAGCCAAGGAAGGATTCCAGGGAGCAGGAGGCTCATCCCCATCAGGGCAGGGGCTCGCCTGGGGGCACCGGGATGCCCCATGGGTGGGTTTGGTGCTGGAGATGCCCCCCGGTGGATTTGAGGCAGGACATGCCCAGCTGGTGGGTTTTGGGAGGCACTGGGGGGGTTTTGTCCCCCAAACCAGCGCTGTCTCTGCGGCCAGGGCAGATGTTGGGATCCAGGCAGCAGCTGGATGCCCCTCCAGCCCGCGGGTGGAAGGCGCACGGAGGCACAGGGACACCCACGGTGCTCCCAGCCCCTCAGGCAGTGGCTTAGGATCAGCACAGCCAAAGCGTATCCCTTAATCCTCCTCCCAGCCCGGCAGTTGCCATGGAGAGCGCCACGGAGCACTTCTTGTCACCCCCTGCCCTGCCTGAGACCCTCCTCCCAGCCCTCCCTCTCACCATTTCCTCATTCCAGGTGGAAATCCTGCTGGTTTCCCCAGCGCGGCGTCTCTGGGAAAGCTTTTCCAGCCTGGCTTTCCTCATCCTCCCGAGGAAAGGCTGGGACAGTTCACATCCGTCTGTACTTCCCCCAAACCTGCCAAAGCCATCCCCGGCTCCCTGATCCCAGATCCCACCTCCTGATCCCACCTCCTGCCGGGCCGGCTCGCGTCCCTTTCCCCGGGATGGGCACCGAGGTCCCTTGGAGAGGGGTGACAGCTGTCACACGCGGCCCCGGTGCCAGCCCTGTGGGGAGGCCGTGGCGGCTCCCAGCACTCGGAGCTGCAGAATTCCCAGGTTTTCCATAAACCCCCGGTTCCGCGGGCTGTGCACACCCCTCTGGGCGGCCAGGAGGGCACGGGGGGATCCCAGGCTGCTGCTCCCGGCTCCTTCTGCTCATGCCCAGCCCTTGCCAAGCCAGGCCGGGCGGTTTTGGAGAGTTATTTTTAAGGATCGGCGGGGCCAGCGCGGTTGGAGGGGCAGCAGTTGGAGCGGGGAAGGAGCAGGAGGATGGGCGGGATCCCTTTATCCCGCATCCCTGCCGATTCCAGGGCATCCCAGCGCGCCTGGCAGGCAGGGGAGGGCAGCCGGGAAGGGGAGGGCAGCCGGGACGCGTCAGGAGGAGAGGACACGCGGCCACGCGTCACCTCTGTGCTCACCTCCGGTGACCCCGGGCTGCAGCGCCGCTCGGCCCGCGCCTGGCTGGCTGCTCCCGCGGGAGGATGCAGCAAAGCGGTGCCAGCAGCGCTCAGCCCGGCCCGGGAGGAGGAGCAGGGGGATGAGGAGCAGCAGGAGGAGCAGGGAATGTCCTCTGAGGCCTGGGCTAGGCACAGGTGCCCTCACAGATTGGATGGTGTGGGGGTTTAGGGGAAAAAAACCCAAAACATGGGGGAGTTGCTGTGACTCCCTCGTGGCCTGGCAGCTCAGGGGGTCGTCTGTGCCCTTGTAGGGCTGTGGACCCTGAAATCCAGCCCGGCCCTATGAATTTGTTCTCTCTGACCTCACCAAGCAAACAGGGAAAGCCACAGCTACCCCTGAAATCCAGCCCAGCTTCCTAAATTTGGTCTCTCTTTGGCTCCTCCAAGGGAACAGGGGAAGCCACGGCTGCCCCACACACCACGGAGATGCCCGAACTCCCTGTGATCAATCCAGCTCTTCCTCCAGGATGTTCCTGCACCCTGGAGATGCCCAAACTCCCTGAGAATGAGCTGGTTCTTCCCTGAAACCCCACACAGCTCCCAGCTGGCATCAGCTGCCCGGGATGTACCGGGATGGGAAGCTGATGCTGGAGTGAGCGGAGCGTCCTCCCAGCTCCGGGGCAGCTGCTGCTCTCTGCCTGCTGCCCACCTCGGGAGGGGCATTTCCGTGCCGCAGGCAACCCCAACAAACTCAAAGCTTTGCAGGATGAGACGTTCCAGGAGGATAAATCCCTCCCCGGGGATGCAGCTGGTGCAGATGTGGTCACAGTTCCAGCTGTTTTCTGTGCCCCACGGCCTCGGCTGCAGCCTCCAGAACAGCCCAAGGTTGTGTGCAAGGAGCCTGCGTGCCCCTGCCCGCCCTCCTCCCTCTCCACACGAGTGATCCCCAGGGAACTCCGGTGAGAAATCGTCGGCTGCGAGTCGCTTGTGAAAGAAAATCTGCCCAAAATCAGCTCCCAAAAGTGTCTGTCCAGAGCAGGCAGTGCCTGCTGGAACCAGGCCTGGAGCTCAGAAGGGAACAACAGCTGCTCTCTGCCCCAGCCCAGCATCAGGAGCCGGGTCTGGATCTCCGATGGTTTCCTTGTGCCCTGGGAAGTGTTGGACACCTCTGCCCACACCCTGGCACCGGGATCAGAGGAGGGGATTTCTGTGCTGGCTCCAGCTGGGCAGTGCAGGGTCCCACCCTCCTGCTCCCTGGATATTCCTGGTTCCCAGTTCCTGGCTGCAGATCAGGCTGGATCAGCCCAGGGCTGCCGTCCCCACCACGGGGGGTGTGGATTTCCTGCCCCCTGCTCCTCCCTGCAGGGAGCCAGCAGGGCCTGGCTGTCCAGCCCACCATGGATGGGCAGCTCCGGGCTGCTGGAGGGTCTGGTTTGGGCCAGCACCTCTGATTTTGGCCAACGATGGCCGAGCAGTGACCATCTGCACAGTGACCTTCAGGCCCACCCGGCTGCCTCTGGGAACAGCAGGGTCCATCCTGGGATCCTTCCACTCACCCCAGCAAAGGGCTGGGTTTTCCCTTGTGCCCTGGTCGTGATGAGCCACAGGGCCCTGAGGAGTCACAACGGGGGTCAGGGGCGCCTGGGGGCGTGGCAGGGTGAGCCAAACCCGTGTGACACGTGAGGTGACACGGATGAGGCCCTTCCTCTGCAGCCTCCTGCTTCAAGGTGCCTCAAGCTGCCCTCCCCAAATGCTCGCTGGCCCCCAGCCATGGACCACAGCCACCCCTGACACCCTCCAAAAATCCTAAAAATAGCGATGAGGCTCCTTCACTTGGCTCCACGTCACAGAGAACCAGCGATGCCAGCGCTGCACCTCTACTGCTGGTAGCTCCCTGCCACCACCACCACCCGCAGTGTCCCCTCAGTCCCCAGTGCCCTGGGACCCCCCATCCTGGCCAGGGGCTGCTGGGAGGGGGCACGGAGCAGGGCTGGCAGGAGGCACCGGGGACTGGCAGTGCCAACGTGTCCAGCCATTTGTCTGTAATTAAAAGTTGTGTGTAGAGATTTCCTGCGACACGTCCCGCGAGTCCAGCTGCAGACACGGTGCCGTTGGAAGCAGGAGATGCTAATGAGTGCTTGTGCATATTAAATACCTTGTTTACACTAAGACAACAGCCGGTGGAGCTGGGGGAAGGAGGGGAGGTGGCTGCAATCTTCACTCAAGCTTTCTGCCCCTCAGGAGCTGCTGAGGCTGGGTTAGGCCAGGCTCTGGCTGCTGGGATGGTCCAGGGCTCTCAGCAGCGATGCCACCACCCTGTCTCAAGCCCTGAGTGTCACTCGAGTGTGCCCGGGGGTCCCCTGCGTGGTGCTGAGGCTCAGGGGGTTGGGGGAACAACTGCCCAGCCTGCCCAAAGCCTGCCAAAGGGCTGGGCTCACCTGATCCTGGCCTCCAGGGAAGGAGGAGAGGGCAGCAGGATCAGGGTGCCAGCAGGACCCCCCTGCCCAAGCCCTGCCCACATGCACTGGTCAGTTCCTCGCTGCCCAGTGGCTCTGTTGGCACGAGAGGCAGGAAAGGTCCCCAGCCCTCCCCTGTCCCAGGGCAGGGGGCACCCGGGCAGGATCCCGCCCTGCCAGGAGGGACAGCTCTGGCTCTGGGATGGGGCTGGACAGGGGGTTTGCCAGCACAGCCCTTCCCCAGCAGTGCGGGGGCCGAGGGGAGGGCTCAGGAGCTGGCCTGGCTGATGGTGGCCTCGGGCTGCTGGGGGGACACAGTCCTTGTCCCCTTCCCAGTCAGGTGCCCCTCGCTGCCCTGCTGAGCCAGCAGGAACCCCCAGCCCAGCGCCCTTCAAGGCTCCAGGAGAGTCCTCATGTCCCTGAAAAATACAGAAGGGCAGGGACAAGGACAGCAGCTCCAGCCCTGGTGCTCCCGGGCTTGCCAGGCTGGGGAAGAGCTCTCAGCAGGGCAGGAATCAGGCAGCTCCCTCCACCTGCATTCAAGGAGCTGGACAAACTCCAGGAAAGACATCCAACAGCCCCGGTGTGACCCCAGGCTGGCTGCCCTGGCTGTGGGTCACCCTTCCCTGGGCAGCACCCACCGTGTCCATCCACAGCCGGCAGGCTCCCGCACCCCACAGCACCCAGCACACCGTGGGCAGCAGCCCTGCCCGCTGCCCCACCTCTGGGGCATCCTCGGGGGCTGCTGGCTCCCTGCTGCCCCGAAACCACAGCTTCAGCTCGGCTGCTCATCGCTGCTGCCTCGGGAGGGGACTCCGGGGTGACACACGGGGGGCTCAGTGTGCCACCCCGCATCCCGGCCCGGCCTTGTCCCAGAGCCCCCTGCTGAAGCTGAGCCTGTCCCGGGAGGCCAGGCCGGGCTGAATGACTGAAGTGATCGCTGCCAGCTCGCCTGAGCCGGGCACTGCGGAATTGTTTCTTCCCCAGCTTCCTCCAGGGACGGGCGGGCGGCAGCGCCGGGAGCTGCTGGAAGGAGAGAAGGAGAGAGAGGGCTCAGCTCCGCAAAGACAGAGCTGGCGTCGAGGGACAGCCGAGCTGGGACCCTCGGGGACACACCCCCCAGATGCCACCGGCAGCAGCTGGAGCGCGGCAGCACCGCTGTTGCGTTTCCCGTGCTCCCTGTAGTGCCTGGAGCAAGTTCCCGCAGCGCGGTCCCCAGCCGCGCACGCCTGAGCGAGCCGGGAGCGGAGAGCCCGCGGCTGCGGCCACCGATGCCTCCAGTGGAGGAAAACCGAGCACCGGGAACGCGGAGCTGCCCTGGCTTGTGCCAGGCTGCGGGGGAGCCGGGCGGGCGGGCGGGAGGCTGGCAGGGACCCCAGCGGGGCCCGGTGGCAGCTCCGCACAGCCCCGGCCCCGCTCCGGCCAGCCCGAGCCCACCCCGTGTCCCTGGGGCCGTGCCCTGGGATGAGGGATGGAACAGGGAACTGGATGGCGCCCAGACAGGCTGGCCCCAGCGCTCGTGGCTGCTGTGGGGAGTCTGTAGCAAAGCTTTTTTGGGGGGGAGAACCTGCTTTTTGGGGTTCAAGAAAGCCTTGGGGCAGCGGGGTGAGCCCCTGGGACACGATCCCTTCTCCTGGAGCCCCGTGTGCCCGGCGTGGGGCAGGGAGGTGTCCCTGCCTGGGGGATGGGTGTCCCCTCCATGGCCACCCCCTGCCTGCACTGTCCCCAAAGGCCGCAGCGAGCAGCCGAGATGCCACCAAAGTGCCACCAAGCGCCAGGTGCCGGTCCCTGCCCACACCCACTGAAGAGCCAGGGAGGATCCAAATCCCTCCCACGCCGTGGTGGGCTGGGGGTGGCAGGAACCAGCTCAGTGCCACCCTCAGCGTGTGGTCCCTCGGCCCTGACCCCGTCAGCAGTTTCGCCATCCCACCTGCACCCTGGAGCTGTGCCCACCCCTCCCACAGCTCCCACCCAGCCCCGGCTTTCCACGGAGCTGCCAATCGCGAGCGTTTTAAATGTTAATGACGACGTTTCAGATTTGTAGTGGAAACTAATTAAAATTGTTATTGTTAGCGGGTTTGAATTGCCCAGGTGTGAATCATTATCCTCATTAAAATAATCAGGGAGACGGGGATGTGACAGGAGAGCAGATGGATGAGGAGCAGCCTGAGCCAGCGACCCGGCCGGCCGGGGAGCCTCGGTGCCCGCGGGGAGAGGGGGCAGCGCTGCCCAGGCGGGCACGGACCGCGGGTCCAGCCCAATCCAGCATCTCCTGCCCCACGGAATGTGCCCCACGCACAGCTGCGAGCGGGATATTGGGAATTTTCAGAGCAGGAGCAACACTGGGGAGAGGCTGGGGGGGTCATCACCCAACAAATCCCCCCACATCGCTGCTGCTCGCACCTGCGCCACCCCGCTGTGTCCCGGCTGTGCCCCCCGAGTCCCCCCAGCGCGGGGACCGTCACCTTGCNTGGGGCCAGGAGCTGGAGGCTGTGGCGCTCCTGCCGCAGCTGCCGGGCCTGGGGACACGGGCGGCTCCCGGCGCAGCCCCGCCGGAGCCACCGGGCCGCTCGTGCCCCGGGGCTGCTGGTGGCCCGGGTGGCCCCGCGTCGCCGCAGCTGCTCGGGGCCCTGCGGTTCCGTCTGCAGGGAACAAGGGCCCCTTTCTGCCCCGTGAATGGGCTCAGTGTGCGCAGCCCCCGGCCGCACCCCGCAGCCCCCGGGCGGCGGGGCTGGGGTCAGCGGGACCCCGCGGGCACCGAGCTATTCAGGGAAAGGGCACGGACCTCCCCGCGCTCAAGGTCGCCTTTGTGCCATGGATCCCAGAGCCGGGGCTCCCCTGGGGACGGGCGGTGACACCAAAGGGAGGAATGATGGCACGCGGCCAGCGCTGGGGCTCTTTGCTGCCCGTCTCGCCCTGGAGCTCTGTCTCATCCCTTGTCCCCAGCTGTGCGGAGTGGCTCTTGCTGGTCCCCAGGATTCCAGCCGGGAAAGGTGGCACCGGGAGCTGTTTGCCAGGCGCTGGCCACGGGTGGCTGCGGGGATGTGCTGGCCAGGTGGCACTCAAGACTAGTTTATCTGCTGATGTTTTCATCTATTGACAAATCTATTATTGATGATGCACTTCGCTGGGCTTGGCAGAGCTCTGTCCGTGCTCCAATCGTATCCAGCCAATAAATCTCAGCCGGGGCTTTGCCATTGCTGCTGAATTAATTATCCCCAGATTGTTTTTTCATAAATATTTGACAAGCACTAACAATGCAAGGCGTGAAGCCCCCTGGTAATTCCATGCCCCCAAATTCCCCTTCAAAGGGAGCCGTCACCCCCAGCACTGCGGGACCGGGGTGGCTTCGGGAGACACGGAAAGGCTGGGCCAGGACCTCGGCTGAGGAGCGGCTGCTCCCCCCTGGGCTTGGGGGATTTGACACGGGGAGGTGTAAATGGGGCACAGCACCCAGACCCGTTTAACTCATGCATCAAAGGAGCAACAGGGACAGCAAACCAGCCCCAAGTGGATGGATGAGGACTGGACAGGACAAGGACGAGGTGTGGCACTCCTGGGGTGCACAGCCGGGATGCTCGACCCCCTCTGTGACAGCACAGCCGGGCTGATGAATGATGGAATAGCCTGTGGTGACCCTCAAGGATCATCCAGCCCAGCTCCTGGCCCTGCACGGGACAATCCCGACAATCCCACCCTGTGCCTGAGGGTGTTGTCCAAGCTCCTGCAGCTCTGGCAGCCCCGGGGCTGTGATCACTGCCCTGGAGTGGGGGATATGCTCGGGCTGTTGGGAAGTTTGGGCATTATCCAGCTGGGAGTCGTGACTTGGTGTTTGTTTGGCGTCGCTGAGCTGGGATCAGGGTGCAGTGGAGCCCCTGGAGGGGGTCACTCAGCTCGGGGTGGTCTGTGGGACACCCGTGCCTCTGCCACTGCCCGAACCTCTCTGCACCCCGCTGTCCTCAAACCCCTCTTCCTGGAGACACAACCTCCGTGCCGGGCCCCTGGAATGGGATGACGTGGAAAACATGGAAAAGCTGTGGGATCAGCACTGGGGTTGGGCTCCAGGCACCCATCCTGTCCCACAGCCAGGCTCGCTGCAGTGTCTGGGGAGGGGCACTGGGAGCAGGGTGAGGCCCAGTGCCAGGAGGCTGATCCGGGGCTGCACGGCTCGGGGATCCCGTGGAACCCCAGCCAGCCCAGCTGCGGGCACGGGGAGGGAGATGGGATCCAAATGCAGTCGAAGTGGCAGTGCCAGGAGGCTGCGAGGAGCACCACGAACCCACAGCAAGCACTGGGGGCTTCCAGCCCCACCCAGGAGAAAAGCTGGAAGTTCCCAGCAGAGCCTGCGGTCAGGAGGGAGATTTTGCTGGAGCAGGAGCCACCACGGCCGGTGTGCAGCTCTCCCTGCCAGGCCTGAGGGGCTGGAAGCAGCAGCCAGGATGCTGTTGGAGCCCAGCAGGTTCCCAGAGAGTCCCCAGGGACTCAGAGCCCACAGAGCCCAGCCAGCATGAGGCTGTCGGCAGCTGAAGTGGGAAATGTTCTCGTTCCACGGCACTTGGAGCACAGGCTGGAGCAATTTTTGGAAAGTCTGGGCTGTTCCAACCCCACAGAATCCACGCCCTGCTCTCCTGCTCAGCCCAAAGTCAGGCAGTGCGGGGGTGTCATGGACCAAAACCCACCTGAGGAGACTCTTCCCACCAAGTCCTGGCATTTGGGATGTGCTGAGGCCGCAGCTCCGAGCAGTGACCCTGCAGCAGGAAGAGCTCCAGGCAGCCCCTCACAGACTGCCCGGATTCCCAGGATAAACTGGCAGTGGACCAAGGCAGGGATGCTGAACTAGGCTGGGCAAATTAAACGGAGAGAAAGGAGGCCAAAAGCACCCGGGAGAGGCCGGGAATGGCGCTGCGGCTGGAATCGTCCTCGCAGAGATGTGTCAGGAGCACTCCGAGGCGTGCTGGAGGTGGGAGCGGGGAGCCCTCCCCCAGAGAACGGGCTGGCACAGGGCAGGGTGACTCTCAGCTGGTTCCTGGAGTTATCAAACAATTAAAGAAGTGATAAATTTAGCCCGTGGAACAGGAAATTGGCAATAATGCCGAAAGGAAAGGAAGCAGTTGAGCTAACTGCTGGGCACTCTACAAAATTGGCTATAAAAAAGAAGGACTGCCATAAAGACGAGGGCAGCCAGGAAAGGACATTGCTGGTAATGAAACCCCTGCTCCCCATGCGGGAAATGGGAAGGCACAGAGCTGGAGATGGGAAAATATCAACTGTGGCGGGAGGAGTGGGAACGGATGGGCAGCAGCAAAGGCTGCGCCGGGTTCTCCCATCCCTGAATTGGTGGTGTTGCACTGAGAGGCTCCAGAAACCACAAAACCCCACCCACCGTGTCAGAGCGTTGTCCTGAGCTCCAGCAGCGTCCCTGAGGAGAGGTGGGAATGGGCTGGGACAGGCACCGGGAGAGTGGGAGAGCTCATTCCCTGGGATTGCACGGCACAGTCCAGCACAAAATAAACGCCAGGAGCGGGGGGCGTCAGGCAAGTGCAGCCCGTGGAAATTGCCTTTGGAGGCCTCTCCCCGTGAGCAGCAGCCTTTGGGAAGCCCTGGGCTCTCTGGAGCCGTTCCCCTCCTGGCCGAGGCAGCAGCAACAGCAGCTCCCCGACAAACCCGAGCTAAGGAATTCTCAACAACGACTGGAGCTGTTCTCAGCTCGTCCACGACAAAACATTCAGCCAAATTCCAGCTACGGGAGGGAAAAAACCCAACAAGGCAGCTGCCTTGTGTTCCCGAGGCAGGAAACTGGGATCTCCTGGGGTGTGGGCACATCCAGGGCCCCTTGGGCTGGTGGCCACGACCCCTCTGTTCCCTCTGCCTTCGGACAGAGAGGCTTTGGGGGGGTTTCACTGCTCTGCTGCCAAGAATTGAGCAGGGTTTGGCTGCTCCAGGCCACCAGCAGGAAGGTCTCTGGGTTGGTGGCATCCCTGGTGGGGCACAGAGCTGATGGGAGCTCGGGCACGGCCCAGGTTGGTGCCCTGGAGGAGGCTCCCGCGGGTTTGGTCACCTCGTGTGGAGGAGCTGCTGAAGTTCTGAGGCCACGGCTCAAGCACGAAGCTGCTCCGGGGAATGTCCATCCCAGAGAGGGGGTTCCCTCCACACAGAGCTGCTGGGCTGTCCCACGGCCCCCCGTGAGGGCTGGGACCCCCCATCCCTGCCCCGGAGAGGGGGAGTGGGGGGCTAAAGGGGCATGAGGAGGGTTCTGGGGGTCTCTGAGGAATCCCGAGGAGCCCAGGGGTCCCCACACACCCCAAATCGGGGTGGCTGCTGTAGCAGCCGTGCTCTAGGCCCTGCAGGTGGCCCCTCCAGGGCACTGTCCTTTGATCCCATCCCATCCCTGGGCATGGATGCCAGCCCGCTCCCCCAGCCCTGCCACCCCTCAGCCCTCCCCAGCCTGCAGCAGGTCTGGCCGCCTCCGTGGCCAAGAGAGCACCTGGACATCCATCCCAGGCTCCATTTCCATGGAACTGAGCTTGGCTTCAGGCACGGAGACCTCAGGGAGAGGCAGCGCAGAGGAAATGCTGTTTTATAACACCCTCCCGCCCATCTGCTGTGGTCCTCAACCTCAGTCCCAACCAATGTCACTTCCTCAGCCCCCTGCTGGCTCCCTGCTCCCCCCTGCAGCCCCCAAACCCTCTGTCCTGCCCTGTCCCTCCCCTACATCCAGCCCATCCCCCCACAGTCCAGGTGCTCCGTGGGCACCGTGGGCTGGGCGATTGCAGGGGCTGAGGTGACCCTGGCAGTGCCCAGAGCTGCCCCAGCATTCCCAAACCCGCACGGAACACCGGGGTGAGCATGGCGGGGGTACGGATGGAGGGAAAACCCCACCCGAGGGGCTCCTGTCTCGGAATGGGGGTGGGTGGGTTTGGGCACCTCCGCGGTCCAAACCCCCCGACACAGCCACAGGAGAGCTCCAGCCACGGGAGGGGACACGAGACCCCAGCACAGGCTGGAAAAGCTGCTCCAAGACTGAAAATCCTCTCACCTCTCAGCGCAGGCTCAGCAGAGGAACCGGGCAGGGAATTTCCATCGGGCACCGCCGGGCACGTGGAGCTGGCCCGAGCTGGGGATGGCTGAGGCCACCGGAGCCACACGAGAGGCACTGCACCAAGGCTGCGGTGCCGAGGAGGGGACAGATGATTCACCCCGGAGAGCGCAGCCCACGCTCACCCATCTCCCACCAGCAATTAATGCCAGCACTAAATACAAACACGGCCCCGTTAGTCACCAGCGGGACGCGGCCGGGCGGCAGCAGCGTTAAAAATGAAACAAACTCCCACGTGGAAACCTCCAGCTCCTCTTGGAGCTGCTAATTTATTCCCCTTGCAGCTGCTCAGCCTGCAGACGCGCCCCGGCGCGTGGGATGAGTCCAGAGCTGCCCGTGCCCACCTTCCCCAGGAAAAGAGCAGCCAGAAAGGGGCTGGGAAAAGGGGAGAGCATGGAAGGGATGCAGGGCAGGATTCAGCTCTGCATCCTGGATATCGGGAATATCTGCTGAAGGAGGTGGAGAGGAGCCGTGGGAGAACAGCCCCTGGCTGAAGCACACAGGGCTTGAGCCGCACCCCTGTGGCCCCAATTTTCCCTGGATCATGAGTCCTGCGGGCTTTTATGGATCACAGCTCCCTGCTCTCCCAGCAGGCAGTGGCTGGACACATTTTGACAGCTCACAGTGCTTAATGCAGCTGGTGGCCGTGACCCCACGTTCCGCAGGAGCTGGCAATCGATGTTTTCTCACCAGGCGCGGTGAGATGTGTGGGGTGGCAGGAAAGGCCGTCCTGCTCTGCCAGGGTTATCCGGGGATGGGGCAGCCCAGGCTCCCGCTGCCCTCAGGGGCTGGGCACCAGCCCTGCCCGGTGGCACGTGGTCCTTTTGGGGAGTATCTGCTGTCATTTAATGTCACTAATGAGGCTGGACCCCCAGAGAACCCAAACAGGCTCCGTGTCACCCCTAGAGCCGCACCCTGGCCCGAGTGGAGGTGGCTGGTCACTGTCTCTGAGTGCCACCCTGCTCTGCCTGGGGCTGCTCCCTCTCCCTGCCATCTCCAGGCCACCTCGTGCAGCAGCAGAGCAGGAAAAGCTGCCCTGGAGCAGGGACCCAGGTGTCCCCCAGAGCCATGGGAGAGCAGAGCCCGCAGATCCCCCAGAGATGGGAACCCCTCTGGCTGCCGCTCATTCCACACCTCCAGAGAGATACTGGGACCAGTATCGGGCAGGGACGGGGTGTCCCAGCCCCCCTGGATCCCTGGGGTCCGGCAGAGCCCCCAGGGGCCGTGGGACACCGGGAGCAGTGTCTGGCAGCCCCCACGCACCCCTGTGGCAGCGGGGCCCGGCTGCCTGGGCACCTCTGGATAATCCATCTGCTGAACACGCTACAGGCCATTAGCTTTAACTAGAGGGAGTTGCGGGGAGAATCGTTAAAGGAAAAGTTCACAACGCAATTAATAAAGCACCTCATTAGGTCTCCTTCCTCTCTGAGTGTGCAGCTCCTGCTACCGGCTCTGGTGCTCCTGGTCCCCGTGAGGAGACACCTCTCAGGAGGTGCTTTTCCTTTCCTTTTTCTTTCGGGAGAGACGTTTCCTTTCCCTTTCCTCTCCAGAGATCCTTTTCCTTTCCTTTACCTCTCAGGAGATCCTTTTCCTTTCCCTTTCCTCTCCTGAGATCCTTTTCCTTTCTTTTTTCTCTCAGGAGATCATTTTCCTTTCCAGACATGCTTTTTCTTTCCTTTTCCTTTCCAGACCTACTTTTCCTCTCAGGAGATCCTTTTCCTTTCCTTTTTCTTTCGGGAGAGACGTTTCCTTTCCCTTTCCTCTCAGAAGATCCTTTTCCTTTCCTTTTTCTTTCGGGAGAGACGTTTCCTTTCCCTTTCCTCTCCAGATGTGNGAGATCATTTTCCTTTCCCTTTCCTCTCCAGATGTGCTTTTCCTTTCCTTTTCCTCTCAGGAGATCCTTTTCCTTTCCCTTTCCTCCCAGCAGATCATTTTCCTTTCCTTTTTCTCTCAGAAGATCCTTTTCCTTTCCTCTCCAGACATGCTTTTCCTTTCCCTTTCCTCTCAGCAGATCCCTTTCCTCTCCTTGTCCCCTCAGGAGGCAGCACAAGGCTGCAGATGCCACTGCCTCCTCTGGGGATGTGGCTGGGGCCTGGAGGGTTTCGTGTCCCCGGGGTCCTGCCCAGGTGTCCCCCAGCCCCGGGGCCCCGCAGGGCAGCTCTCCATGCCCAGGAGGGACAGACAGGGACGGGCAGGAGGCAAATCCATCTCTGGAGGGGGTGCAGGCCCCAGGCCCCATCCCAGGCCCTGCTCTGTCCTGTTTGTTGGGGGGATCCAACAGCACCTCCAGGGCTGCTGACTCTTCATCCCCGTGCTCCCAGGGCTTCATTCCAACCAAAACCTGGATTCTGCACGCCCTCTGGCTCTCTGCTCTCCTCCAGGCAGTGCCAGCGCAGCGGGGCAGGGGGGTTCACCACCCTCAGGGGCACAGGGACCCCGAAAGGAGGCCGAGGGCTGCATTTGGGGATTTGCCACCCAGAGCCTCCTCCAGTGGCACACGGGGCTCTCCTGGGGTGGATCCTGCCTGTCCAGAGGGTGTGGAAGGGCAGCCCAGGCTCCCGGCCGGCTCCTGGCTGTGGTGGCTGGCGATGGGGGCCGGGGCAGGGCTTTGCTGCCGCCTCGGCCACCGCCAGACACCGCGGCTGCTTTCGGGAGCGATCTCACATCTCCTCTCTCAGCTGCTCAAGGTCCCTTCGGCCTCCCTCTGCCAGCGCCCGGGGGAAGCTCCTGGGACCCAATCCCAGACGTGTCTGCCCAGCAGCCGGGGGGGACACGGCTTGGAAGCGCCACGGGAGGGAGGTGCCAGGAGGGGTTGTCAGCCCTGACTGCTCTTTTTGCTCCCAGCCCCTGTCTCCCATCTCTGGCTCTGTTTCGGTTTCCTTCATCTCATCCTCACCCTTGAAAAAGCTCCAAGGTCCTGGCTCCCGTTGGGATGGGGGTGCTCCCACAGCCGGGGCTGCTCCGGAGCCGTCTGTGCCGTGTCAGATTCCAAGGGGAGCAGCATCCTGATCCCAGCAGGGATCCCACAGCAAGGAAAGACCAGCGCGGTGGAGCTGGGGGCTTCAGGGACAACCAGGAGAGAGGAGAAACTGGGGAACAGTGGCAGTCCTGGGCAGTGGAGCATCTCCGTGGGATTCGGGGCTGGATTCAGGGCTGCCCTTCCTGGCAGGTGGAATTTCAAGGCAACAAGGGAATTGCACCCCTTGGAGCAGGGAAAGAGGCAGGCAGGCATGGAGGTGTCCCTTGGACAGGATTGGACATCTGGGAGCTGTGGCAGTGCTGGAGATGGATCCCTGTGGGAAAGGGAAGCAGGAAATGCCAATTCCTTCCATCTCTCTCCATCTGCAGGCCCAGCAAGGGGCTTGTCCAGAGGGGAGCGAGGCAGGATCCATGGGAAGCCTTGTCCAGAGGGGAGCGAGGCAGGATCCCCGGGAAGCCTCATCCAGAGGGCAGGATCCATGGGAAGCCTTGTCCAGAGGGCAGGATCCATGGGAAGCCATCGAGGCAGATGCTGTATCAGAGGAAGGATCACCAGGAAGGAGGTGCAGACGCTTCCAACCACGCACAGGAGCCCCAGAGAGGGAAAAGGAGCTCTCCGGGCCCCATTCCTGCCCTCTGAGCCGGGTTGGATCGGGACAAGCTGTGGCACTCCTGCACCACGAGCTGCTGGAATGCGTGGCCAGGGCTCTGAGGGGGTGCAGCAGATTTCCCATCTAAACCAGACTCCTTCTGTCTTAATCTCAGCTGGTACAAGTGGCTTAACCCATCGGACCAGCTCCAAATCCTCCTCTCCTCCTCCCGATCCCACTTAAGCCCCGAGTTTTCCCCCTCGATAATCTCTGATTCGCTGGGATCACGGGATTGCTCTGCCAGCTGCACAAATCCAGATGCTTTGCTGCTGGGCCGGCACCCAGATGGGGATGGATGCAGCTGGGGAATCCTGGGGACTCTTCCCTGCTCCCCAGCCCTGCCCAGCCCCGCTGCTCCCCTCCCGTGGAGCCAGGAAAGCAAAGCCACGGCACTCTGCAGGGAGAGGTGCCCACATTCCATGAAATTCCAAGGTTCCTGTGGCAGAGAAAAGGGTGTGGACATCCCTCTGGAAGCAGGATGGGACACAGGACCTCCTGGCCAGAGCTGGGATGGGTGGCCCAGGACATGGGCTGTGCATGGGCTCCAGAGAATTCCCAACTGAGGGGTGGAAAACAAGGCCAGGGATGGAAACCAAGGGCAGGGAATGGAAACCAAGGGCAGGGAGTGCTCTGCTCTGCCAGGCTTATCCCTCAGGGTCTGTGCAACACCCTCCCTGCATGGAATCTTGGTTCAGCCATGCAGCTCTGGGCTCCAGAGGCACAGGCAGGGAGCTGGAACATCTCCAGGCTGCTGGAAGCTGGACCCTACGGCACATGGGATGCTGTGATCCCAAAAAACAGACCAAACCCACTGCAGCCCTTTCCCAGTTCCTGCCCCGGTGATTACTGGACAGGACAAAAGCAGGGGACAGCTGGGAAGAGCCTGCCGAGCCCATGGCACATCTGAGTCCTGTCCACCCCCTCCAGACAGGTTGTCCAAGGGGAAAACCCCGACATCTGAGGGCAGGGAGCTGTCACACAGGCGGGCAGTGCCCAGCCACACCTCCCACACCACCCCTTCTTGTGGGGAAATGTCCTGACAGTGACACTCTCCCAAATTTCCCTCTCTAAACTGGGAAGTCCCTGCCTGCCAGGAATGAGGCTCAGCATCGCTGTCTTGCAGCCATTTTGGAGGCATTTCCTTCACATCCTTCTATGTTTTTTGAGGTTTTTTTCTTGCAGCCTGCATTCCCTACAACGTTTTCCACCCCTGGGAATGGGCCCTGTGTGCTTTTCCCTCCGGAAACACAGAGTACCGCCAGCATCTCGGGCAGGGCAGGATGGAGGAGTGAGGGAGTGCTGTAGGAGCCCGGTGGGCTCTGCTCCCACATCAGCCTTTCCTTCATCTCTCCTCCAACAGCCTCCTGCCTAATGACATTTGCCTAATTAGCAGCGTGCCCGATTGTTTTACCCAGCAGGAGAACGGGCTGCTCGGCTGCATCTCGCGGAGCTGAGGGGGACCCAGAGCCCCGGAACGAGGAGCTCCGGATGAGAGAGGAAGATCCTCTTCAGGTGCTCTGTTCTGGCAGAGGAGCTTTGATTGGGGGCAGCAGGATTTGATTGCAGCAGGAGGGGCCAGGCTCTCCGTGTGACTGAGAGGGAGATATTAAAGTTTGATGCAGCGCTCTGGGAGAGGCTCCGTGATGGAGAGAGGAGCCTTGCAGGAGCTGGGGAGGCCTCGGGATCTTCGGGGGCTGTTTGTTATTTATTTCCTCGCCTAATGGGCTGCACGTGAGCGGAGTGCTGAGGTCGGAGCCGGCGTTGCTGCTGCGACCTTGGCAGACGATTTTCCCGGGCAGGAACGTTCGGATCTGCGCCGGGAGCGGCTCCTCATGAATTGCAGGCGGTGACCCTGGGTGTCAGCGAGCAACCTCCGCGATTTCATTGCTTCCCGAAGAGTTATGGCTCGGATCTGCCCGCACAGAGCCCGGCAGAGCGGGTGGGAAGGCTCCTTGGGGATTCCTGCAGCCAGCACTGGCTCGGGCCGTGGATGTGCCCTGAGAGCCTCCAAGGACAGAGGTGGCTCCAGATCTCCCAGAAACCGCTTGGCACGGGGCACAGGCAGCAGGATTGGGGCTTGGAATGGCTTTGCAGCAGGAATTCCCTGCCCGTTCAGCCCCTCTGCCTTCCCTGGGGCTGGGAGGGCTGGAGCAGGGCTGTGGCCAGGGACAGGACACTGCTGTCACTGTCTGCCGGGCACTGGTCCCCAAGGAGAACTCAGCAAAGCCGTGATGCCAAAGCCACTCCAGGCTTCCCGAAAGATGGATCCTGGACAGCGACAGCCCAGCCAGAGAAGCCTGTTCAGGGAAACCCTGGGGTCAGAGCCTGNCCAGGGGAAGGGTCCTGGGCCGGGGGTTCCCTGGAGCCTCTCCCTGGGGAATCTTTGCTGGATGTGCTCATTTGTGAGGCCCAGGCTGTGATCCCGAGTGCCCGTGGGTGGCATTCCGTGTGCTCTGGGGCATTGCCCCTGGCTGGGCTGCACCTGAGGGGCTGCAATAAATACCCAGGGAAAAACCCCTTTTCCCTCTAACAGGATTTGGCTCTTCATTTTAAGATCACGGAAATGGATCATGGGGCCATCCCAGAGCTGTCTGGTGGCATCCCCGGGCTGTGTTTGGGGTCCTGTGTTCGCACGTGGCTGTGGGTGCGCGGGGCCAAGCCTCCTCCAGCTGCTGCCCGGGGCAGGGCACAGGGAACGGGCATTCCTGGGAGTGCAGATCCTTCTGCTGCTCTGCCCACATCCACAGGGAAGCCTTCCCAACACCCAGCACTGCGGCAGGTCCATCCCAAGGATGCTCCAAGGACGCCGGGCTCCGGCCCTGAAGCCGTGCTGGCTGCAGGAAGCGATCAGTCCCCGGGACAGCTCGGCTCTGACACATTTCCCAGGACTGAGTCTTCCATTCTTGCTTTAACCTTTCCTGGTGACTGGTGGTGGCTGTGTTAAACCATGATATGCCTGCAACATGACAGTGATTTGTTTAAAGAGCCCACACTCGTCCTTGTTAGCGCTCACTCAGGGCTCTGACACTCCTGTCAAAGCCTCGGCTCATTTTTCTGTTCTCTCCCTCATTTGCTGCTGTCACCAGGGGGAAATCTCTGGATAACGACGGCCCCGGTGGCATTTGAGCAGCTCAGGGGTCTTGGCTTGGCTCCTGGTGCCTGCCCAGCATCCTGAGCCTGGCCCTGAGCAGCAGCAGAGCCTGCAGGTACCAAAAGGTCTCCCAGCTCCCAGAGCAGAGCAGGATGCTGATCCCAAGCCCCTTCACAGCCCGGATTTCACGGGCCCGATCCTGGGGATGGGCTGGGCGGGGAGCAGGCGCTGGTTCCTGCCCAGGGGAAGGCGGTGGAATTTGGGAATTGAGCAGCTGTCCCAAACCCAGGGATTTCCAGCTAAAAGGGATCCCCGCTGCCCTCTCCCCAGAGGAGGAGTGAGCAGGAAGGGGATGGTGCTGCCGAGGCCTCGGAGTGAACGTACCCGGGGCGGGCAGAGCATCAGGGATGCAGAAACTGCTCCTCTCCGGGGAGCTGCCGGGGAGCGAGGGGCCTTTCTGAGCGTTTAAGAGCTAATGCTTCAGTGTCCAGGGAACTCCCACATGGATGAGCTTCGGGGCTGAGCACGGCAGCGGGGAGAGGAGGTTTGTGCTGAGGTGTGGGTAAATCAGAGTGAGCTGGGAGGTGGTGTGGGAGGGCTGGCAGCGGGTTTGGTGTGCAAACAGCAGCCTGCTCCAAGCTGAGAGCTGTTTTCCAGCCAGGAAACTCTGGAAAATTGGGAAATCCAAGCAGTCCCTCTGCTGTAACACCTGCAGATACCCCGGAGAAGGAGGCGGGGGGGGCAGTGGAGATTGAAGAGGGGTACTCAGAACTACCTGCAGCCCTGCACCGGGCTGAGCAGCCCTTCCCAGTCCATGCTTCCCAATCCATGCAATCTCCTCCTGTCTGGTATGAGCACCACATGGAATCTCCATCGGAGCCTCCTCGCACCCAGCCAGCCCCTGCACCCTTCCCAGAGGATCCTGTCCCCTGTCCCTGTGCTCCAACACGGGTGCAGGGGTGTCACCTCCCACACCGCTGCCTCCCCTGGCACCTGTGATGCCGTGAGGATTTTTTGCCTTTTCTTTTACACCCCTTTTATATACTTTTTCTGTATTCTTAGTGCTTCCAGCCCACATTCTTACACCTAATGTTTTGTTAAGCCAGGAGCCCGCAGCCCTTGGCAGGCTGGCAGTGAGGGGTCAGAGAGCCCCAGACACCAAGGGCCTCTCCAGAACACATCCTGTACCCTGAGCTGGGCCCAGCCAGGGGAAGGGTCCTGGGCGGGGGTTCCCTGGAGCCTCTCCCTGGGGAATCTTTGCTGGATGTGCTCATTTGTGAGGCCCAGGATGTGATCCCGAGTGCCCGTGGGTGGCATTCCGTGTGCTCTGGGGCATTGCCCCTGCCTGTGCTGCACCTGAGGGGCTGCAATAAATACCCAGGGAAAAACCCTTTGTCCCCTCTAACTGGATTTGGCTCTTCATTTTAACACCAGGGAAAGGCATCACCTGGGACCGTCCATCCCATCCTGACACATCCAAGACCCTCCTGGATCCATGGAGCCGAGCCCAGAGCAGCCCATTTCCCAGAGATAATGTTGTATTTCCAGAGCGCGTGTAGACAAATCCGGCCAAATGTTCCCCTCCCTGAAGCCATCAAAGCCCCAATGACTCTGTAATATTTAATGGCTTGTTTTGCTCCCTAAATGATACAATGAAAAGGATTATTAATGTTAATAGCGTTCTTATCATATTTTAATAGCATCATGTATAACCCAAATGTCATCGCAGCATATATTTCTCCTGCTCTCACCCAGGGCGTGGAGCAATCTCACTCCAGGGATGTGGAGAGGGAAGAGGCATCGGGCAACAGGGTGGAAAGCGGGGCTGGAACCTGAGGAGGAGCTGGACTGGGCTGGGTGGAGAGAGGGGAGACCAAGATGTGTTGGGAACTGCTTCCCTGGCAGCAGGGGAAGGAGGGAAGCAAAGGGTTGGAGGGGGAGATGGGCAGGGAGAGGGACACAGGTGGGCAGGGAAGGATGTCCGGGATGGAAGGGGAATGGTGGATGGGATGGGAAGGTGAAGGGTGCCCGGGATGGGAAGGGGAAGGATGCCCGGGATAGGAAGCAGAAGGATGCCTGGGATGGGAAGGGGAACGATGTGTGGGATGGGAAGGGGAAGGATGTGTGGGATAGGAAGCAGAAGGATGCATGGGATGGGCACGGGAAGGATGCCCAAGGCAGCTCCAGGCAGGCCCAGGGATGCTCAGGAACCCCGAGCACTGAAGGAGCCCCTCCTATCCAAGCCCTGAGAATGGCTCTCATCCCCTGCAGCCACCAGATCCCGCTAATCCAGCAGGCCTGGAAAAGCCTGGATCCCCCAGACAAGGAAGGCCAGGCCATCAGTGCCGCAGGCAGGGCAGGATCCCCCAGGAGCTGCCAAAGCTGCTGCTGCTCCCACTTCTCTTCCCAACACCCAGAACTCCACCAGGAGCAGCTGTCAGCGACACACTCCAATTTCCAGCGAATCATTTCACAGTCCAGAGAGCATTTCCCTATTTTTTTTCCCCATCCAATCCATTTTCTAGATTAGTTTAAGTGGCTGAAATTCCCCATTTTTCACGTGGGGTTTGGTTTCCCTTGCATCCAGCCCTCCCCTCCTTGCCAGGCAGGGACAGGCTGGAGTGCAGAGGGACCTCAAGGACAACAGCATTTCATTTTCCCAGTCCTCCAACCAAGCCATGGCACTTCCACAAAGGAATTGAAGAGTGAAGAGCCAGAACAACTCAAGGAGAAGCCTCCAAAACTTCCAAAAAAAGCCTCTGCACCTGTAGAAGCTTTGGACACGTGGAAGTTTTCACTGTGGTGTGGGTGGGAATGGGTTTTCCTCCTTGTCCCGTGCCAAGGGCTGGGCACAGGTGCAGCACCAATCCCTGCACACCCACTCTGACCCCAGTCCTCTCCCAGGCACCCGATCACTGCTGGTACAGCCCCAAACCCGCCTGTCCCAGGCGCTGGGAGCGTCCCCCGTGGATGTGGGACTGTCCCCCGTGGATGTGGGACTGTCCCTCGTGGATGTGGGACTGTCCCCCGTGGATGTGGGAGCACACGTGCTCTCCGGAGCCGGCTCCCTCCCATCCAGCTGCTTTGTGCTGGGAGATGAAAGGGGGCAGCTCGGCTCTGACCTGCTCATATTTCACTAAAATGTTATTTTAACACTTAAAAGGGTAGAAAATACCATCGGCGGCTCCTCATTTATCAGATCGATGCGCGGGGAGCGGGGCACGCACGCGCTCCACATTAATGAGCCCGGGGGAGCTGGCAGCTTCCCGGCACTGCCCTGGCACGGGGGAGGCAGGGGTGGCAGGAGGCAGGGATGGGGTGGAGGCAGGGATGGGGTGGAGGCAGGGATGGATTGGAGGCAGGGATG
>VZRO01003712.1:212290-233389 GCA_013397915.1 Daphoenositta chrysoptera | reverse complement strand
GGAATGAGATGAGCTTTAAGTTCCCTTCCAACCCAACCAGTCTGGGATTCCGTGATGAGGATTCTTGTTCCTCCAGTGGCGCCGTTCCTCAGGGACCCCATCATCCCATCCCTGTGGGATGCACCTTTCCTGCCAAGCACCAGGCTGAGCCTTTCCTGCAAACTCCCTGGAGTGAGGGACCAAAAGCTCTTTAGCAGGAGATGTGGAGGAGGGGGCTGTGATCATCCCCGAGGCTCCAGAACGAGCTGGGCAGGATGGAGAGGGAGCAGAGAGGAGCTTAGGCCACCCTTTGATGCTGCAAAGCACTCGGCAGCCTTAACTGGCTCTCTGCAGCCCTGCTCCCTTCAAAGCAGACCCAGGCAGAGTTCAGCTGCCATCCCCATGGATTGCAGGGACCGCGCAGCAGCTCCAGGAGTTATTTGGGGAAGCTGTGATAAGAGCAGGCAGGAACAGCCCGCCTGGGGCGCAGCCCCGTGCTGGTCGGACCTGCTCTCCCTGCCCTTCCCAAGCTTCCTGCTCCTCATCCAGCCCTTTCCTGCCCTTTGGCTGCTGGCTGCCCGTGTGGACGTGAGCCCTGCCGGGTGCCGGGTCCCCTCCCGGCTGCTGGGATTGCAGGGTGCGGGCGGGAGTCAGGGGCAGGGCCAGGGCAGCGGCGGCAGCGGCTGCATCAGCTCGTTTTTGGGTCAGAGCACAGGTCCAGGTGTCTGCAGCACCCGCGGGTGCAGGTGGAACCCGGGCTGGCTGCAGGAATCATCCCGGGTCTGCCTCTGTCTGTCCGTGTGTGCTGGGGTTTGGTGCCCTGTGGCCCGCAGGTGGCTCGGGGAGGGGACAGGAGGGACGTGCAGTGCTCCTGGCAGTCAATTACCCCACGGGGGAAGTGCTTTGGAAACCGGCTGGCCTGGCCACGTGGAATTCCTCTGCAGGAAGGAGTTTAAAAACACCTGCAGAGGCTGCTTGACACCCCAGCTCCCCAAATGATTCCCCAGAGGGATGGGACAAAGTCAGGGAGGAGGTCACCTCTGACATCCCCTCTGCACAAAGCAGATTCCTACACGGCTCCAGGGCTCTGCAGGAGCCCTCTGAGGGATTCTCCTGTTGGCTGGAGGGGTTCTCTGTGTCAGGCTCAAACAACACCGTGCACAGGTCATGGACTCATGGAATCATGGAATGGGTTGGGTTGGAAGGGACCTTAAAGCTCATCCCATTCCAACCTGGACTGTCCCTTCACTGTGATTCTCACGTATTTTGAATTTTTCAGATTTCTGGCTCCCCTTCCCCACCCTGCTCCTCTCTCCATCCAAACACAGCCAGCATTTCACTGCTGACACACTCTGGTGTGTCTGACACACTCTCGTGCTCCCCGTGACTCTTCCCATGCTTGTGCTGGGCTCAATCCTCATGGAAGACCTTCAGGAATTGCTGCCAGCACCATCCCTTGGATCAGGCCGTGGGGTGGACTTTCCACAGAAGGAGTTTCTTGTAGACTGACAGCCAGAGCTGCTAACCGAGACATCCCCTGGAGAAAAGGACTGGAAAATATTCCCTCTGCTCCCAGCCCCTGCCAGGGACTCAGATCAGCTCCCTGTGCCTGTGCATGACTCTCTTTTATCCCAGCTGAGCTCCCATTAACACCTGAACCCAGAAAGGAGCTGGCTGAGCTCTCCAGAACCAAGATATCCCTTATTCCCACCTCATCCCAGGAGCTGCTGGCCCGTGGCTCCTCACGGGCATTGCCACATGCTGGATGTCCTGGTGATGTCTTGAGAGGCTCCCTAGAAACAGAAACCAGACAGGAGTAAGGGAAAAAAGGTCAGTGTTTATTTGAAAGGCCTTCAAAGGTGCACACTGTGAGCCAAGGGCTCCAAACTGGACCCCAAGATGGGCCCCAAGATGGACCCTGAGTCACGAGTTCCCCACACCTTTATAGGTTTGGTCCATTTGCATATCAGCATAAATTCACCAATTAAAACTTTAGCTGGTGATGTAATTTCCCCTCAGCTCGCCCACTTCAGAGGCTTTGGGCCTGGACAGCCTGGGTGTCCTTGGAGAGCAGGCCCAGAGAGGTTTGTTATGAGCAGAGAGCTGAAGTCAGAAGGGTGCAAGAAACTTCAGAGTTACACATTGGGCAATACAGGATTCGAAAATATCAGAGTTCAAACCTAAGGCAGACACTCCCCTCCCCAAACCCGCTCCCTCACCCAGCCAAGCACACCCAGAGCTCACTTGTGGCATTGCTGGGGTGTGACAAGGACCGGGAGGGTCCTATCCACCTTCACCCTGACTCCCACCGTTTCCTGGGAAAGGGATGAAGGGCCCACACAGAGCCCTCATCCTCTGGCTCCGCTCTGCAGGGCTGTGCTCCGGGGACCCTGAGTCACTGGGGGGACACAGGGACATGTCTGCTCTCAGGAATGCACCCAGACAGCCTCGTGGCCCTGCTGATGCCTGTGTTCTCCCAGGAATGTCTGCAGCAGCCTCCCCTTTGCAAGCTCTCCCTGTTTGGGGCCATTCTGGGGCCATCAAGGCCCAAGATGAAAGCCTTTGGATCCTGACTCATCTCACCACTCGCTGTGAACTCTGGATTTCGAGTTCCCCATCCTCTGGAGGAAGCTTTGGGTGGATTTGGGAGGATCTCCAGGGCTTTGCATGCTCCTTTGCATGGCAGATGAAGGGCTGGGGCTCCCCGCGGGGCCAGGTGGGTCCTTCTCCTGCTGGGGACACGCAGCCACCCCGTGCTCCTGCAGCACTGGTGCCACCTGTGGCCGTCTCACCTGCCAAAAACCCCCTGGAACTCCAGGTTTAATCTGCTGTAAACTCCTCCAAACGATCTGTCCCTCCAAAATAATGCCGTGTTGTGATGGGTCGGTGACAAGGACATTTAATCCTGCAAGTTGATCCTTCCGTTCGTTTGACTGGTGGCCCTTTCATGTCAAAACTCCTCGAGCCACTGAGTGAGAGCTCAGAGGCTGCTGGTAAATTGTCAGCCCGGCGCCCTCGGAACAGGTCCAGCGTGTTGTGCTGCTGTTTTTTCCCCAAGGGAATAATCACATCCCTTCTCCCTGCCCTGCGCATGCACGGGAGGTCGGGATTGTTATTTCTGATGAACTTCAAGGCGCCTCTCGCTGGAGAAATAACATTTCTGTGGGTTTATTTATTTATTGATCTGCTCCCTTCCAAAGTGAAGGGAGAAAAAGAGGCAAGACGCAAAGGCAGAAGAGGAGGGAGATGAAGAAGTAGGAGGGGGTGGGAGGCCGGGGAGATGAGCACCAGCTCAATCCCGGCTGCCATGGTTTAATCAAAGGTTTCTACAAAGGGAGACCAAATCTTTTCAAATTTGTCCTCAGCCCTTTGCTGTGGAGCCGCAGCCCCCGGTGCCGGAGCTGCTGTCCCCAGAGGCCACGGCTCCTCTGCGTGGTGACAGAAGCTTTTAGCTCCGAGCTGCAAACGGGGACCGAGCCCCAGCGCGGTGTCTGATCGCGGGGTGAGGGCTGGGCACTGCTCCAGGTGAATCCCCCGGGAAGGGCAGAGATTGCTCCCGGATTTCTGCAGGCTGCCTGACCCTGGGGAGGCACAGCAGCACTGCCAGGGCTTAATTGCAGATGGGTTTCAAAGCAGCCTCTGCGAAGGGGCCGATTTCTGCTGGCAGCTTTCAGGAGTCATCTGCTGTTCCAGGAATGCCTCGTGCTTCCCACAGCCCGGGCCCCTGCGAGCTCCCAGAACCTGCAGGGGGGATTGGCTCCCTCAGCACCTCCTGTGAGCTCCTGGATTGCCTCCAGCTCCTTCATTTCCTACCAGAGGCCTTGATGGCAAACGGGGGCACCCTTTAACCCCGAGCAGAGCTCACAGTGCTCTGCCCGGCCCCTCTCAGCCCCCTGGGTGGTGCCACTATCGATTCCAGGGTGCTGAGGCTCTGCCAGCCGTGTCTGTGACAGGGGAAACTCCCACAGATCAGAGAATCCCAGAGCCACTGAGGCTGGAAAAGCCCTCCCAGCCCATCAAGTCCAAGCTGTGCCCAGTCCCCACCTTGTCCCCAGCCCAGAGCCCTGAGTGCCACCTCCAGCCCTTCCTGGGACACCTCCAGGGATGGGCCCTCCAAACCTCCCTGGGCAGCCCCTGCCAAGGCCTGAGCACCCTTTCCATGCAGAAATTCCTGCTGATGCCCGCCCTGAGCCTGCCCTGGCCCAGCCTGAGGCCGTTCCCTCTTGTCCTGCCACAGGGTCCTGCCACTCTCATGGCCCCGTCATGCGGGGCACGGTGGCCACACAGCTCTGCCACATCAAGGGCTGGAGCGGTGTCCAAAGCGTGTCCCAGGTTGCCCCAGGGTCTGGGACCTTCCCTTGGAGCAGAGCCCTCCCCATGGAGCGAGAAGGGCCCCCGGCCCCACTTTGGGGGCACAGGAAGGCTGGCAGGGATCTCAGCCGGGCTGCTGCCCTTTATCTGCACCGAGCATCCACTGCCGCACTCCACAGCCCAAGAGCCTTTGAGAGGAAGCGCTGTGCTGTTTATTCATCCAGGGCAGACCCCAGATAAAAAAGGACTGATAAGAGCCACCACAAGGGCTGCTGGAAGCAGCAGATAAGATCTCAATTCTGCCATCAGCCCTGCCTGATGCAGTGCTGTCATGAATATGCAGCTCCATTGTGCTGCCCCGACAACAAGATGGGTTTGAGAGCTGAACTCAGCCCTTGTCTGGGAAAAACCCAGCCTGGGGGAATAACCTCAGGGAGATCCACAGCCATGGCACAGAACTGACCCTGAGATCCACAGCCATGGCACAGAACTGACCCCGGGATCCACAGCCATGGCACAGAACTGACCCCTGGATCCACAGCCAGGGCACAGAACTGACCCCGGGATCCACAGCCATGGCACAGAACTGACCCCGGGAGCCACAGCTATGGCACAGAACTGACCCCGGGATCCACAGCCAGGGCACAGAACTGACCCTGAGATCCACGTGCCCATCACTGCAGAATGTGGGGTACGGATCCGAGTGACGCTGGGGGTCCCGCAGTGGCAGCTGGGGGGGACATGGTGGTGACCACTGTGCCACGATCCTGCAGGAAGAGAATTGGACACTCTGTCACCAAACCAGGCCTTGGCAGCAGGATTTCACCAGGCTTTACCTTAGGAAGAAATCCTTTACTTGGGAAGAAATCCTCACCTGTGAGGGGGGTGAGGTCCTGGCACAGGGTGCCCAGGGAGCTTCTGGATGCCCCATCCCTGGCCAGGCTGGACAAGGCCTTGAACAACTTGCTCTGGTGGAGGGTGTCCCTGCCCATGGCCGGGCGAGTTGGGATGGGATGATCTTCAAGGTTCCTTCCAGCCCTTAAAATCCTAACATTTATGGGCTGGTTTTGTCCCCGCCTGGGTGTTGACTCAGGAGAGCCTTGCAGGGCAGGGGGAAGCAAAAATTAGGGTCTGGCAGGAGCTGGAAGTGGCGAGGACCTGATTAAACCCTGGCCAAGGAGCAGCAGGAGATGGTCCATCCACACCTCCGGCCACACCCCAGCAGCGGTGCCCAGGGGTCCCTGCAGCCCACCTGTTGGAAAACATAGCAATTTTAAAATCTTTTATATAACTTTAGCCAGGTTTGTTCACCTTTGCCCCGGGGGAGGGGAGCTGAGTCTTCTTTCCAAAGCATTGTTTGGCTGGGGGAAGCCTGATGGGCTCAGCATTCCAACAGCCCGGGAGCAGCCCCAGAGAGATAAGGCCATGGAGGGAACATCAGCAGAACATCAGCGGCCATCCACGAACACCTACCCACCCCATAGTCTGCCTCTGGCACAGCTGGAGGCATCTCCTCCGGAAAAAACTGATAAAAAAATCACGTAATTAAAGTCTAATTCACATCAGAAGCAAAGAAATCTGGATCCAATAAGAAACTAAATACTACAAACCATGCAACTTCGGACCAACAAACCCCCAACTCGTTTCTATGAGTTTTCACTGCATAAAAGATCTGAAAAATCTAATAGATATCGTGTCATGGAATGATTCTCTCTGCACAGCCAGGCCATGTGTGGATGAGATGATTTCTGTGGTACATCCTGGCCAGAACATCCTGGCCAGATAATAAAGTAATGCCTTGACTCTCTTAACATTAGGAGTGTTGTTGGAGGGTTTTTGTTTTTCCCGCAGTTTCGGTGACACACCCAGGGCCTCGGTGGCACTGGGGACGTGGCAGGGTGGCCCTGTCTGCCGTGGAACCCCGCTGGCAGCAAGGTCAGCCCTGCCCCAGAGGCACCCGGCCGGCCCCGCTGCTGCTGCCGGTGCTTTGCACCGCCGGGCCCGGGAGCTGCCTGGGAGCTGGGAACGAAGCATTTGTGAAATTAATTAAGACAACAGAGGCCCGAAGAAAGGGAAAGTTAATTAGTCACGGCAATCAGTTAGATTTGATCCAAAAGAACAAACAAAGAGTTAGAAGCGTGTCACTGGCGGGCTGCTTCTCTGGAAAAGGGATTACGCGGAGATTTCCACCAAAGGGAATGGCTTTGTGCTGCTGCTCCTTATGTAATTGGGGATTTAGAAGTGGCACAAAGAGTCATTACCACAAAATTTCTTTGTCAGAGGGAAAAAAAGTTGACATTTATGAAGCGCAGGAGGGAGCAGCTAAACAAGGCGGCTCAAGCGGCGCCGACGTGGCAAGGGGCTTCCCTGGGCCGCGGGGCAGCCAGGATGCCGGCGAGGAGGAGGAGGAGGAGGATGAAGGCTGATGGTGGCGGCTGCCCTGGAAGGTCCCCCGGGGGTTATGGATGGCTGGGCCAAGGCTCAGCAGCACCAGCACAGTGTGAAAACCAGCGGCCGAGGCGTGAGAAGGGGCGGGAGACAGCAAATCCGGGAGGGGGGACAGTGGGGACACAGCAGGGACAGCCCCCGGGGGCGGCCGTGCCCGGGAGAGCTGACGGCAGCGGATCCCGGGTTTTCTGCTTGAGCTGCCTCCGTTATCTCGGCTTTCTCCTCCGCAGCTCCAACTTTAATTATTTACTCTGACTCCAGCAGCTCCATTTCCCTCCGAATGGGCACGGAGGCACCTCCTTGTTGCTAAGGGCCTCCCCAGACCTGCTGTGGTGGCACTGGGAGGGGCACCGGGGTCCCCAGGGCTCCAAGCACAGCACCCCACTGCTGTGNGGCACCCCACTGCTGTGGTGGCACCTCTGCACCCCAGAAAAGGGGCAGGAGAAGACTCCAGGCTCCTGGGACTCCCGGGATGTCCCTCAGCTGGAATGGGTGCCCACAGGGGTGTCCCCAGCTCGTGCAGGGCACAGTGGGGCACCTGTGACACTCCCTGCTCTGGCTGCTGCCACCCATGGGACTCACCCACAGCTGCTGGCCCCCAAAACCTCTGCCTCTCCCCCAAAACCTCCCGCTGGTGCCCTAAAGCCCCTCAAAGCTCGCAGACAATCTGTCAGCACGAGGAGCACAGCGCTGCTGCACTGGGGGCGGCCTGCTCAGAGGGATTGTCCCCTGGCGAGGCAGGGACAGCAGAGCAGCCCCAAACGCGGCCACATCGCAGCCTTTTGGGGAGGGCTGGCTCGTTGGGGACACACTTCCCACCCACCCACGCCTCGGTGCTGCCCCTGGGGTGAAGGGAAGGCACCCACGGCTGGGACACCCACGGGGAATGGGCACCCCGGAGGCGCTGCCAGCTGGGAACACACCCAGGGCTGGGGACACGTGCCAGTCCCAGGGCTTGGGACATTCCCACTGCGGGCACGGAGCCATCCCCCACCAGCCAGCAGGGATTTGAGAGCAGGGACCCCACAGCCCAGCTCAGCCCCGCTCCTTCCAGTGCTCCAAAAGGATCAGGTGTGGTGGGAGAGCCTGCACGGCCTGAGCTGCACTGGGATTATCCTGAATCCACACAGGGATGCTGGGCACGGCTCAGCTCGGGATGCCCCTGGAGCGGGCAGGGAGAATATCCCAGGGATTCCTGCCTCACTGGATTTATGGAGCAGGCTTCCTCCCGGAATGGGGCTGGGCACACACCAGGAGAGGAGGAACGGGGGCCCGTCAGTCCCTGCTGGCTCTGGTCCCTATTTATCATCAAATAAATGATAATATTTATCATTTGAATAAAGGGGAGGAGTAAGGAGGGTGAAGTCACCCCCCAGCCTCCAATGTCCCCTCTGGACACGTGTCAGGCCCACACCACAGCCACATCCCCAATAAACCCCACCAGCCCCACTGCACATCCCACCCCACACCCACGAGAACATCTCCATCACATCCATGGAGACCTAGGCCCAAATCCCCTCTTTCTGCAGGAAAAAATAACCCTGCAGGTGCCTTCCCAGGCTCCCAGCCCTCCACCTGGGGCTCTGGCAGCAGTTCCAGCAGTCGTTAGGGAAGCTGCTCATTAGTCTGTGAGTCACAGGCTTGGAGGCAGCTCTGAGGAGCAGGGGCTGTGCTGAGAGCTCTCCAGGTGCCTCTCAAACGCTCTCCCTCAGCTCCTGGGCTTTGATGGGGCTCCCGTCTAGACGGCTCCGAAATCAAAGGTTTGAGCCTGGTGAGGGTGGAGGTTACTCAGCCGCGGGTCTGGCTGTGCCTCAGCTGTCCCAGAGGGGAGCTCCTGGCTGCTCAGCACGGCCGGGAAATCACAGAATTGTAGAATCACGGCATGTCCTGAGCTGGAAGGGACCCATGGAATCATCAGTCCAGATCCTGGCCCGGCACAGACACCCCGACAATCCCACCCTGTGCATCCCTGAGAGCGCTGTCCAAACGCTCCTGGAGCTTTGGGGCTGTGAGCATTCCCTGCTTGACCCAACCACCCTCTGGGAGAAGACACTTCCCCTAATATTCACATGAAATCACAGTTTCATGCCATGGCTGTGATGCCTTGGGTTTGAACTCATATTTTTGGAATCCTGTATTGCCTAATGTGTAACTCTGAAGTTTCTGTAGCCTGCAAACTTCAGCTCTCTGCTCATAACAAACCTCTCTGGGCCTGCTCTCCAAGGACACCCAGGCTGTCCTGGGCCTGAATGTGTAAGCCAACGTCTTGGAAGGGGGGCAAGCTGAGGGGAAATAACATCATTAGCTAAAGTTTTAATTGGCAAATTTATGCTGATGTGCAAATGGACCAAACCTATAAAGGGGTGGGGAACTCGTGACTCGGGGTCCATTGTGGGGTCCATTTTTGGATGTAGCCTTTGGCTCCCCAGGGTGCACCTTTGAAGGCCTTTCAGATAAATACCGACCTTTATTCCCTTATCCCTGTCTGGTCTCTGTTTCTAGGCAGCCTCTCAAGGCATCAGCTGGAGACTTCAGCAAAGCTCGGCTGCTCTGGAGAGACCCTGGGAGCTCCAGGACCTGGCTCCATCCTTCCCCAGCGCTGGGGGGACACTGGCAGGGTCCCTCTGTGCCACCAGCCCAGAGCTGAACCCTGCCAGCCCCTCTGCCCGTGCCCCCGGGCGTGGTGGAGCACAGAGGGGCATCCCCGAGCTGCCTGGCAGCCCGGCTGCTCCCGGCTTTCTGCTTTTCCGCAGCATCTTTTGGGACACCATCGCTGGGTTTTCATTAATTGTGTTCAAAATCAGGAAAATAAAAAAAAAAAGGAAATGAACCAGCAACAAGTCCCACAGCTCTTCCCCCGGGAGTGCTGGAGTTGGTTTGGGGGGAGCGGGGGAATGTCAGGAGCAGGGAAGCAGAGGGATGTGCGAGCAGAGCGTGCCGGTGTCGCTGTCCCCACCCCTCTCCAGGGAGCCCGGCGTGGCCACCGCAGCCGCTGCTGGTGTGAAAAGCTGGCTGGAGGCTGCGGAGCGAGGCCGGATCCGGTGCGTGGATCCCGGGAACACGGCGGGCTGTCAGAGCCGCTCCTCGCTCCTGTGCTTAGTGACCATGAGCGGCAGGGCCTGGAAAAGCCTTGTTTTGTTCGCTCATCTGGCTCATGAAAAATGCAGCCGCCCCTTGCCGCGTACATGGAATTGGTTTTAGCTCGGAATTCTCAGGTTTGGTGCCAGGAGAGGGACGGATCCGTCCTCAGCCGGCTCCGTGTGAAGGAATGGGAGGAGCTGGGTCCCCTGTCCCCACATCCCTGTGCCACATCCCTGTGCCTCATCCCATCCCCATCCTCATCCCACAGGGCTGCTGGGGTCACACAGGGGATGATCCCAGTGCCTCATCCCATCCCCTCCCTTCTCCAGGGCCGTGCTGCTGGAGGAGGCCTCATAAATTACACAAAAGGCTCAGGAAGCACTTCCTGGAGCCACGGCAGCCCCGGCGCACTCGGGCACACGTGGTGCCACCCCACGTTGCTGTCAGCCTGTCCCCCTCGGCTCCTCAGCCCAGAGCTGTGGGAAAGGGCTGCCAGCATCGTCCCACAGCTCCTGACAAGATCCTGAATCCCCCAGGACGGGATTCCAGCAGTGCCCAGGGCACAGGGCAGGATCCTGAATCCCCCAGGACGCGATTCCAGCAGTGCCCAGGGCACAGGGCAGGATCCTGAATCCCCCAGGACGCGATTCCAGCAGTGCCCAGGGCACAGGGCAGGATCCTGAATCCCCCAGGACGCGATTCCAGCAGTGCCCAGGGCACAGGGCAGGATCCTGAATCCCCCAGGACGCGATTCCAGCAGTGCCCAGGGCACAGGGCAGGATCCTGAATCCCCCAGGACGCGATTCCAGCAGTGCCCAGGGCACAGGGCAGGATCCTGAATCCCCCAGGACGCGATTCCAGCAGTGCCCAGGGCACAGGGCAGGATCCTGAATCCCCCAGGACGGGATCCCAGCAGTGCCCAGGGCAGCAGACACCGGAGCAGGCGGGGGCCGATGGCTCTGGTGTGTGGAGCATTTCAGCCTGGGGAGGACAGGGATGGATTTACAGAAGGGAAGAGCTAAAAATCCAAGTTGGAGAGGGCACAGCGAGGATCCAACAGTAACCACAGGCAACGGGAAGCTCCTGGGGCTGGAGGAACGGGAGCACCACGGCAGTGCCAGGGAGATCTTTGGCTCTGTGCTGGCTCTGACCCCAAGCAGGCCACCAGCAGACGGGGGATCCTGACCCAGATGTCACCTAGGGACCGATGGCATCTAAATCCACTGGGATGGGGAGCCCCAGGGAGCTGCAAAGCCCTTGGGAAAGGCTGGGCACTGGTTTGGCCCAGGTCTAGGGACGTGTGGATGAGCCATCCATGATTTTGGGAGTCTTTGGAGTGAAGGCTGGGGAAACAGGGCCCAGCAGTTCCCATCGGGTGCTGATGCCTGTGCCCATTGCCAGCACCTCTGGGCATCAGCAAACATCAGGAAAAGCAGCTGCAGCACGAACTGGGTGAGTCCAGAGGAGGGCACGGAGATGCTCCCAGGGCTGGAGCCAGGCTGGGAGAGCTGGGGGTGCTCACCTGGAGAGGAGAAGGCTCCAGGAAGAGCTCAGCGCCCCTTGCAGGGCCTGAAGGAGCTCCAGGAGAGCTGGAGAGGGACTTGGGACAAGGGATGGAGGGACAGGACACAGGGAATGGCTTCCACTGCCAGAGGGCAGGGCTGGATGGGATATTGGGAAGGAATTGTTCAGCTCTCCTGGAGCCCCTTTAGGCCCTGCAAGGGGCTCTGAGCTCTCCCTGGAGCCTTCACCTGGAGGAGGATCCAGGGACAGATGGGATATTGGGAAGGAATTGTTCCCTGGGAGGGTGGGCAGGCCCTGGCACAGGGTGCCCAGAGCAGCTGTGGCTGCCCCATCCCTGGAATGTCCGAGGCCAGGCTGGACGGGGCTTGGAGCACCCTGGGACAGTGGACGGTGTCCCTGCAGGCCAGGCTGCTCCAGGTGATGGAGCTGGATCCACTGGGAGCCAGAGCAGCCCTCCTGAAACGCCTCCTGCCCGGCAGGCGAGGGACAGCCCGAGCGCTCTGCTAATGCCGTGTCCTGCCAGCGCCTCACACTCGCCGCTCTCCCGAGGGGCCAAATCGATCCCTCAATAAAAACACGGTTCCAGGCAGCACTGGGAAGCCGGGATCAGCCCGCTCCTGGCAGATAAAGAGGGATTGATCTCCGAGCTGGAGAGCAGCGGCTGCTCAGGTGCGAGGCTGGAGCCGAGCCCCCCTGACGCCGAACATGCTCCGGCATCGAGCGGGCCGGTTCCGCCAGGCTGGAAACAATCAGGAGCTGAATCAGCTGGAAGAGCACATTTAAACGGAGCCATTTGAATCATAATTCCAAGCTGTGAAGAATACTCCGCAGCCACCCAAGGAGACAATCCCTCAATCAGGAGAGCAGAGGCCTGTTAAGAAAAGCGGGCAGCGTCAGACAAAAGTGAGAGCAGCTGTAGAGAATGAAAGCGGCGATAACGCGGCGGTGGGGACGGGAAGAGGATCATTTCCAACCTTGCCAAGGGACAAAACAACCGGGGGAGACAATGGGAAGCGGCGTTCGGACACCTGCGGCATCCAGGGGGGTTGGGATCCTGGGATGGGCGGCTCAGGACGTGCAGTGTCCTCCCACAGGGGTCTGGCTGGGACAGAGGAGGAGATGAGGGGGTGATTTCTGCAGGTGGAGGTGCCAGAGGTGAGGACAGGGAGCGGGAGGGGGGAAGAGCGGGATGTGGAGCTGCCACGGCGGGGATGAGCAGCGGGGAGGCTTCAGGTGAGCGGAGCAGGCTGGTGTCACGCTGCCGCTTGAAAAGGTCGGCCTGACAGCCATGGCGGGCAGTGCCACGGAGAGCCTTGTTCGGGGCTGGATGGCAGGGGAGCCGGGGAGAGGGGGTGTCACCGGTGCCACTCAGTGCAGGTGTGTGGGAAATGCGTGGTGTCAGCCTGACAGGATGGTTTGGGGGTGGGAGACAGGTCTGATGGCCAAAGGGAACAGCGCAGGCCTCTGGAGCTGCTCGTGAGCCATCTCCACCACCCACTCTTGCTCCACCTCTCCGTGCCCCCCATGCTGAGGCACAAACTCAGCTCCTCACTGCACACAGGGGCTTTGGGGAGGGCCCCCAAGCCCTTGTCACCACCCCAGGGGATGCCAAAACCCCTGAAGTGCAGGGCTGACCCTGCCAGGACCCACAGGGACAGCCACAGCCAGCTCGGCACGGAGACCCATGGATCAAACCCCTGTGCGAGGGCTGGAAGGGTGAGAACAGCAATGGATTTGGGTGCAGGATGCCCAGGAAAAGAGGTCAGCTGATGGGATGGAGTGAAAGGCTGGAATTCTGGGCTCAGTGGCCATTCCAGGCTGCAGCAGGCCAGGCTCAGCCCCGCTCTCTGCAGGGCCAGCGGGCAGGGAGCCCCCAGCACAGCCAGGCCATTCCCAGTTCAAAGCAGCTCAGGAGCTGCCCGGTTAATTCTGATTTATCCCTGCCTGGAGCAGTGGCACATCCCACCCACGCAGCTCCAGCTCATCCCTATCCCTGCCTGCCAGCAGTGACCAGCCCTGGATGATCCCAGGCTGCCCCACCGCTGTCCATCCATCCTTCCCTCCTTCCTGCCTGCCTCTGCCTCCTCCTCCTCCTCCCACTTGTCCTTGCAAATGGGATTTATAAATGCGTGGAGGGGCTTCTGGAATTGGCAGCAGCTGGATTGGGGCCCAAGGTCTGCTCTGCCCTCGCAGGGAAGGGGCTCCTCACAGACCTGCTGGATGGAGCCGTTCCAACCTCATTAGCCAGAGAGATGGAGCCGGGAAGGGGAGGAGGAGGAGGCCGGAGCAAAGAGGGAATCAGAGCTCTGAGGCCTCGGAGAAACCTGATTTTATTCTGCGAGAGGCTGGAGCCGCGGGGCCGCGGCCTTGGGTGGATATTGAGGATGCAGGCGGGGAGCCGGAGAGAGCAGTGAGGATGCACACGGGGCTGGTGCTGGGGAGCAAACGGCAGCTCCTCGGGGAAGGCACTGTGGGATCCTGCAGCACCCCAGGCTGAGGCGGCACAGAGTCCCCAGGGCATGGCACAGCTCCAGGCGGGGTCACCAAGGCACGGCACAGCCCCGTGGTGAGGCAGAAGAGTCCCCAGGGCATGGCACAGCTCCAGGCGGGGTCACCAAGGCACGGCACAGCCCTGTGTGGGGTGGTGCGGTTTCCAAGGCGTGGCACAACCCCATGGTGAGGTGGCAGAGGGAATGTCCGAGGCCAGGCTGGACGGGGCTTGGAGCACCCTGTCCCCAGGGCATGGCACAGCCCCATTGTGGAGTCACCTGCACACATGACAAAAAGGACAAGGGAGCACTGCAGGCTTTGGCAGGGACTGAAAAATCACTGAGCTCCTCTAATCCATCAACACCTCTGGCAGGGGAGGGATGGCAGAGAGTGTGGCACAGGGAGCAGAGCGCGTGGCACCGGGAACAAAGCCTGTGGCACTGGGAACAGAGCGTGTGGCACCGGGAACGGAGCACNAAGAGTCCCCAGGGCATGGCACAGCTCCAGGCGGGGTCACCAAGGCACGGCACAGCCCTGTGTGGGGTGGTGCGGTTTCCAAGGCGTGGCACAACCCCATGGTGAGGTGGCAGAGTTCCCAGGGTGTGGCACAGCCCCCTGGCGTGGTGGCACAGGGTCCCCAGGGCATGGCACAGCCCCATTGTGGAGTCACCTGCACACATGACAAAAAGGACAAGGGAGCACTGCAGGCTTTGGCAGGGACTGAAAAATCACTGAGCTCCTCTAATCCATCAACACCTCTGGCAGGGGAGGGATGGCAGAGAGTGTGGCACAGGGAGCAGAGCGCGTGGCACCGGGAACAGGGTGCTTGGCACGGGGAACAGAGCCTGTGGCACTGGGAACACAGTGCATGGCACCAGGAACGGAGCGCATGGCACTGGGAACCATCCCAGCCACCACACCCATGGCAAGGGATGGCACCCACGGCTCCGTGACGGGCACGTGCAGCTGGAGAGGCCCCGGGAAAGCGGCCAGGAAGGCAGCTCCACGAGCAGATCCATCCCGGGAAGGCAGCTCCACGAGCAGATCCAGCCCGGGAAGGCAGCTCCATGAGCAGATCCATCCCGGGAAGGCAGCTCCATGAGCAGATCCCGACGCTCCCGGCCCAGCCCCGCGTCTCCCCGGCACGTCGGCACGCAGGGAGGAGGCACAGCCCGGTGCTCCCAGCCCTGGTGTGTTTTTCCTCTCTTCCCCTCATTTCTGCTCATAAAGGTCTGCGCTTAAGTAATGAGGCTTTTTTGCCTGCCTTCTGCAGGAAGATACACAAGTGTGCCAATGTAAATTGCTCCATTTGGAGGGCTAATTGCACTAAAAGGCAGCCTGATCTGTGGTTTTTCTCTATTTTACATTAGCAGCTGAGCTGTCAGATCTGAAATGGAAACTCATTTTTAAGGCTTTGCATTTACAGTGGCTTCAACAATGAAAAATGTTCCCTGACAGTAATAGAAGGCAAACCTCATTAGAGAAACTTAAACCAAAGCGGCACAGTGCTAAAGCCCTCAGGCTGCTTCCGAGCATCTTAAGAGGGAACAAGAGCATTTTTCACATGACTCTCTCTGCCCGTGGAGTGCTCTGGCTCTTCCTGACTGGAGCTGTGCCCGCAGGAGCCGTATTTCCGACATGCACAGGGCAGCAGCAGCGATGGCAAATGGCTTTTTCTCGGGGGCACGGGCACCGAGGCGTTTCGGGGGTGGAGAACCCGGCTGGCTCCAAGCAGCTGCTCAGCCCAGTCCCAGGATGGCGTTTTTGGAGTGCTCGCATCACCCTGGGAACCGTGGTGGTGCCAGGAGCACAGCGTGGCTCTGCTATTCCTCGTCCATGTGCTGGTGGATTCAGGGGGTGCTGCCGACCTCCAGCACCCACAGGAGCAATGCTGGGAAGGGCGGGCACCCTCCCCAGAGCCATCTCCTCCTCCTGGGTGCTTCCCCAGTGATCCACAGGGAATCTGCCTCCCCTCACCGCCCTGACCCACACGCTGGCACTTCCCGAGCCTCTGCCACCCAGCCCAACAAATCCCCCCCTCCCAGCAGATGCCAGCAGCCTGTGCACTGCAAATTCCAGGTGGGAATGGCTGGGCAGGGCTCCTCTGCCAGCTTTGCCAGCACCTATTTGCATCTGCATTAACATCCAGCCGGAGATTTGCACGGTCATGAGCTATTTTTACCCGGAGAGCTCAGCTCGTTCCACACAGAGCTCAGCCTGCACCGGGGTCAGGGATCAGCCCGGCCCGGGCCACGCTGGGGACACGCAGGGCTCAGAGACAAGGAGGCCACAAAACTGCTGCAGGAGCCCAGGGAAACATGGCACAGATCCCAGAGGGATGCAGAGATCCCAAAGCACAGCCCACAGCGGGCCCGGTGATGATCCCAGCTCTGCCTCCAGCACCTTCTGCCGCCTCCTGGTCCCAGCTCCTTTCCCGCAGGTTCCAGCCTGACTCTGAGGAATGTTTTACCCCTGTTTGGCTGCCCCGTATTTTGTGGGCATCCAAGGTGAGGTGCAGCTGGAATGTTGCATCCTCATGGCACGGTGGCACTGGGTGCCCAGGGCATGGCCCAGATCCTTTCAGCACCCTGCTTCCCGCACATCCCATTCCTGAGGCATCTCCTGAGCTTTCCCGGGGCACCTCACCACATCCCCTCCGCTGTGCCCAGGAGGCCACGCTCCTCCTGGAATCCTCCTCCCATCCCTGGGGCCGAGAGGTGACATTTGGGGGAAAAAGGGAGGGAAATCTGTGCAGCCGTTTTGCAACAAGGACAAAAACTGGACCCACTGTCCCCGGCCTGGCACCACATTCCCAGAGCCAGGCACCCCATGGGGAGATGCCTTCAGCACGGAGCATCCTTCCACCAATGGTGCTGAGAAATTTGTTTTCCCTGGAGCTGTTTTCCCTTGGTAAAACACATTTTAATTTGCGCCGCAAATTTTCTCCAACATTTTCTCGCCGCGTTTTCTGGGGATTTTTACTGGAAACAATTTTGACCAGCCAAAATATTTCACTTATTTGGTTTCCAAAAAATCTCCGGCTCTTTCAATTGCTTGATAAAAACCCTGACAAATGTAATCAGTCACAGTCATTCCCTGCAGAAACGTTTTCGTTTGACCAAAAAAAAAAAAAAAAGAAAAAGAGAAAAGAACAAATATTCATAGCAAAAGACACTTGGCTTCTGCATCACGTTGCCGCTCCAGCCCAGGCTGGAGGAGACAACACTTGGATAAGGGCATTCCCCTCGGGATATCACATCCCTGTGGGCCGTGTCTGAGTAGAACACAGCCCGTGACAGCTCCGTGTCCCTGTCCCAAAGTCACCGAGCCCAGGGTTGGCGGTGAGTGACGCTGATGAGATGTCGCGACATCCCCGAGGGGACACACCCTGCTCCTGATCCCTGCTCCTCGTCCTGTGTGCCCGCTGCACCCGGGGCAGCCTGGCTTTGTGTCAGGCCTTAAAATAACCTCTCTGGGCAGCTCGGGGGAGAAGGAGGCGATTTCAGTGCCGGCGCTGCTGGAATGTCCCCCCTCGTGGTCTCGGCGAGGTGGCTGCTGCTGCAGGTGTCCCACCACGGCAGGGTCTGCTCAGGGCGTCCCCAGCGCCTCTCCCTCCCTTGGCCCCAGCCCTGGCTTCAGCTGAAGTGTCACCAGAGCTGTGATGTCACCCAGGCTGCGGGACCCCGCGCCGTGGCCTCTCCGGGTGTCTCCCCCTGTCCCCTTGGAAAAGGGACGGAGAGGAGCTTTGGGAACCCCAGCCCCTCTCCCTGCTCCGCGCGGTGCCGCCCCATCTGCGCTCCCAGGATAGTCTGTTCTCTCCTCCTCGCTGCTGGGAGCTGCAGGAGATGTCTGCCTTCCCTCCCACTCCCGGATTACTCACCCAGCCCAGCCGATCTGGACTCCAGATGGACCGGAACCGCTTTTCCTCCCAGGAGCTCTGGGGGAAGGTGGCGGGGACAGGAGCCCGGTCCAGCCCTCCCTGAGAACTCCCAGCCCAGCTCCACCCGCAGCTCCCAGGAGCTGGGATGCTCCCGCAGGGATTCCGGAGGGCAGGGGCAGAGGGTGGATGGGGAGCAGCCTTTCTTCGGGCAAGTGGGGCCCAGGGCTTCGCACCCACACCTCACCCACACCCCCGGGGTGCAGCCACCTCTGGCCCTCCAGGATTTCTCCAGACGGATCATTTATCCCAGCAGGGATCTCCCCCGGCAGCCCAGCTCTCTTTGCTCGTATAAAAACCACTCCGACTCCACTTTCGATGTATCCCAGACAGGCTCCCTCCCTCCCAGCACCTCAGATCCCTTTCCTTTCCATCTTTCTCCCTCCTGGCCCTGCTGCCATGGCCATCCTCTGCTTCCCTGTGTCCATCCCCTCCCGCCCCTCCGGAGCCCTGCTGCCCACACCGTGCCCGTGGCAGGGGACGCTGGGCCGGGCCTGCAGGGAGCTGTGCCAGAGGAAATCACAGATCCCAAAACCCCGGGATGCTGGCAGCTCGCTGGGGCAGGGCTGTGGCTGCCGCTCTGGCAGGGAGCTGCTGGATCTGGGAAGGCTGGAAGAATGGGAAGCTTCAGCCACAGCCTGGATAAAGCCAAACACAGGCACTGGGAGCTGTAAGGGCCTCGCAGCCTCACCGGCCCCATTTTGGGCAAGTCGCAGGCCCTGCCCTGGGGTGGGAGGTGATTCCCTCATCCCACAGCAATTCCCAAGGCACTGGAGCACAGGACATCGCTCCCAACCAGCTTCCTCTGGGAATGCTGCCATGTCACAGAGTCCTGGGATCCCAGAATGGTTTGGGTTGGAAGGGACCTTAAACCTGTCCAGTGCCACCCCTGCCATGGCAGGGACACCTCCCACTGTCCCAGGCTGCTCCCAGCCCCAATGTCCAGTCTGGCCTTGGGCACTGCCAGGGATCCAGGGGCAGCCCCAGCTGCTCTGGGCACCCTGTGCCAGGGGCTGCCCACCCTCCCAGGGAACAATTCCTTCCCAATATCCCATTTAAATCTCTCCTGGTTTAGTTTAAAACCTCTCCCCCTTGTCCTATCACTGCCTGCCTGTGGAGAAAGTAACTCCCCCTCTTTTCCATAAACCCCAAAGGACACGATGATGTCCCTGGCCTGGCTGCCATCTCTCCCTGCAGGGGACAAGGCTGCCCAGGGAATGCTCCCAAGGCTGCCAGAGTGTTTGGACAACGCTCTCAGGGATGCACAGGGTGGGATTGCTGGGGCTGTACAGGGCCAGGAGTTGCATCAGTGATCCCTGTGGATCCCTTCCAGCCCAGGATGTTCCATGATTCTGTGATTCCATGAGCACACGCTGGGCAGTGCTGGGCTGCCTGTGCGCCCAGGAGGTGAATTCCCGGGCAGGGAGCCCTGAGGGGGCTCCAGGGAGCATCCCCAGCGTCCCCTGTGCCTGCAGGACACCGTGCCCGGGGGCTGGAGGCTCCCTGGCAGTGCCCAGATGGTCTGTGGGTGGCAATCTCGGCAGCCTGGTGGTGGCACTTGATGAATGGGCTGTAGAATTTGGTGAGATAATTAAAGAACCCGACTCTCACAATGCACCTGATAACAAATGAGGTGTCTCTTTTCCTTTTCTGTTTTGCACGGTGAATTGTATTCCTAAAGATTAATGGATTCACCATTCCCTCAACAATGGGCCCGTTCCCTACTCCTCCCCATTCCTGGGGGGAGCTCCATCCCCAGGGTGTCACAGCCAAGAGAGACTTTGGGGTCTGGCAGCCCTTGGCCTCGGCTCTGACTCGCTCCATCAGCGGGGAAAAAACATGGAAAAACTGGAAATCCTGCTGTCTGTCACCAGAGAGTGTGTCCCTCTGGGGGCTGAGTGCAGGGTGTCACCAAGGTGTCACACAGCCTGGTGGCATCAGGGATGCCCAGGAGGCTGTTTGCAGAGCCACCCACCTGACAGGAGTGCCTGGACGCAGCCCGAGGTGGGCAGGGTGGTGAAGTGAGGGAGAACAGGGGTGCTGGGAGCTCACGGAGCAGGAGGGAAGAGCCTGGGAGGCTCCGGGTGGTGACAACCCCGATCCGTGCCCGGCTGAGGTGTGAGCGCTGGCCCAGGCTGCACAAAGCCCTGCCCAGAGTCCCGGGGGACAGTGTCACCCCAGCTCCAGCCTGGCTGGCCCTGGCACAGGGCACTTTTCCCAGGGGACAGCATCCTCCTGTCCCATCGGCTCCTTCCCATCTGGGTCAGTTTTCCAAGCAGGAAACTCTGGCAAAGGAGACGTGGTGAGCACAGCACCGGCCAGGGAGAAAGTCCAGTGGGATTTCTGGGATCCACAGCCCTCCCGTGCTCCTGGAGCTGCTGGGAATCATGGAATGCTCCAGCACTGCTTTACCACGGAGTGACCCTCCAAACACCCGTCCAGCAGCCAGGGACTGACCCGAGCTGTCAAAGCATCTCCAAAATGTGCTTTTATATTATATAGACATTTAAATTAGGTACCTGTGCAAATCAGCAGGTCATTAATCACCCACTCGTTTAATTGGTTTTCCTGCCAAATTGGTTACAGATAAATAATTAAAGCTAAAAAGTGGCTTTGGATGCATTCCTCTGGAAAGTCGGGCTGGCAGCTGGGAAGGGAATCTTTTAACTCCTCGGCTGGCACGGCCCATCTCCAGCGGGCAGGGATCGGGGAAGCGCCGGCCGAGGGGCAGCGGGGTGGTCCCGGGACCTCTGCGGGTGCTGGGGCTCGGCTCATCCTCGCTGCTGTCCCGTGGAGAGGCTTTTGTGGGGAGCAGGAGCTTCCCGGGGCAGGGCCCCTCCCGCGCCGCCAGCGTGGGTTTTGCAGTGCACTTGGCTGCTAATCATGCATAATAATCGCATTTGCAGAACACAAATGTCACTTGGCTGAGTGCTTTCATTTACTGCCCCGTAAACACACCCTGGGGAGCCCCGGGCCCATAAAACATTGACGAAGGCCCTCGTTTCCCGGACATTGTCCCCCACAGAGCCCTTTGTCAGATGGCGCGGCCACGGGACGTGCTCCCGGCTGGGCACGGCCACTGCGGGCAGCTCCCGGTGTGCTGGGCGAAGGGAAGGGTCAGCCCTGGCCCCGTGCAGCCCCGGGGCTCCTGCGCCTCCTCCAGGCAGGGCAGGAGGGGCTGCGGGGGTGTCTCAGGGTCTCAGGAGAGGTCCCGCATCTCTGCCCAGCCCCCCTGAGGGGTGTGCGTCCATCCCATCCCATCCCGTCCCGTCCCGTCCCGTCCCATCCCATCCTATCCCATCCCATCCCATCCCATCCCATCCCATCCC
>VZRO01003712.1:189543-200324 GCA_013397915.1 Daphoenositta chrysoptera | reverse complement strand
GGGCTCCCCCGGCCCCTGCCCTGAAGCGCAGGAGGGGATGGTGCCTCTGGAGAATTCCCCCTCCGGCAGGGACCGGGAGCCGCAGGCAGGTTTCCCATCACCAGCGCTGGGGTCCCGCACCCTTCCCCCTCGCCCCGAACAGGTTTCACTCGCCGGCACAGCTGCCGCGTCCAGATGTTGCCGGAATTGAGGGAGGCAGGGCTGCTCAGCCCACAGCTGCTCCCTGCTTCGCTTGCAATTGCTTTGGAAATATTGTGTGTGCTCAGCTCTTTGGAGCTAATCTCCATCCTGCAGCCGCGCCTGGCGGAGCTGCCCACGCCAGCCCGGCTGCTGGGCAAGCTGGGCGAACTGGGAGAGCTGGGGAGGAGCGGGAGGGGGTCCCTGCAGCAGCCCCCGCGCGGGGCAGAGCCGGGGCGGGGCGATGCCGGGGAGGGGGCGAGGGCTCGGTGCCACCCCGGCGCTTCCCGCCCCCTTGATTGGGGCCATTAATCAATCGCGCGCGCTCCGGCAGCGCCCGGGAGTGTCAGCGTGCGAGCGATCCGCTCGCTCGGCACCATCCATCAGCGCCCTGGCAAGCGCCGCGCGACACCCCCTCCCTGATTTATCTGAGGCCAATGGAGTCATGAAAAACAGCTGGTAAATCCTTCCCCATCAGCCGGCTGATTATTAATGCAGCCAAGTGTGGAGGCAGCCAGCGAGTCGGAGAGAACGCGGCCGGGAGCGGCAGCATCTGGCCCGGGCCGGCCCCCCCGGAGGCTGCTGCGCCCTCCCTGCCCCGTGGGAGCGGAGCCCTGCCGGGCCCCGGGCATCGGGCAGTGGCCGCAGAGCTGACCCGGGCTCCGGCAGCTCCCGGCTCAGGTGGGCAGGGCGGGCTCTGCCCCGGAGGGACCAGGCTGGGGGGTCAGAACCCCCGAATGACCAGGCTGGGGGGCTCAGAACCCCCAAAGAGCCAGGCTGGGGGCCTCAGAACCTCCGAATGGTCAGGATGAGAGGGGTCAGAACCCCCGAATGGCCACGCTGGGGGGATCAGAACCCCCGAATGGCCACGCTGGGGGGATCAGAACCCCCGAATGACCAGGCTGGGGGGGTCAGAACCCCCGAATAGCCAGGCTGGGAGCGCGGTTCAGAACACCTGGAATAAAAAAGCTGGGGTGGCTCAGAACCCCTGGGATGTCCTGGGACAGCAGGGGATGAGAGCCACAAGGATGTCCAGCTGGGGGGATTCAGAACCCCTGGGATGTCCAGGCTGGAAGGGTTCAGAACCCCTGGGACACCCAGACTGGAGGGCTCAGAACCCCCTCAATGCCCACACTGGGGAGGTTCAGCACCCTCGGGATGCCCAGGCTGGAGGAGGTCAGGATGCCCAGCAGGGCCAGGCGGGGGGGTCAGGACCCCCCGGAAGAGCAGTCACGCTGCTCCTGCTGCCCCATGGATGGCACAGAGGGACACCAGGACTTCTCCAGAGTGAGGGCAGGCTCAGGATGTGGCTCTGGTGCAGGGCTGGGGAGGTTGCCCAGAGCGAGGAGGGAGAAGCCAGCACTGTGGGCAGTCATGGAGCAGGGCCCTGGCCTTGTCTGGGGACTCTGGGGACACGCTGGGGTGCAGGATGCCCCTCTCCCTGCCAGCCCTGGCACTGGCAGCGTGGCACCCCGGGCTGCAGCACCCACACCGCCCTGCCTGCCCCCTGCACGTCCCGCCTGCCCTCCCAGCCCTACAGAAAATCATACCCGGGGGGCAATTGAGCCACTTGCCAGCTTTCCCAGCCCCATGTCCCCCTCACACTGGTGCCCAGGGTGCTCCTCATGCCCTGCCAGGCTGTTGTGCCCTTTGCACTGACATAAACGGCTCGGTGGGGAAAAAAAATCCTCTAAATTGTGTGAGTGGGCTGGAAGGAAGCTGGAAGCAGCATTTTCGTGGTTGTGTGCCGAGCAGGTGCAGCTGACAATTAGCTATCTCTTCCCAGCCTCTTCATTTAGTTCCTCAAGGTTATTTTGAAAATTGAATATTCAATTAATAAAAGAGTGGCTTTGCAGGGCTCACGGTGCTCCCTTCCCCGGGGCGGACGCGCCCTCGGAGGCAGCTCAGGAGGGGAGGGAAGGGGGAAGAAGCTCATCCTCCTCCTCTTCCTCATGGCCCCTACCCTGAACCCCCCTCCACAGCCACGTTTGGAGCTCCCCGAGCCCCAGATTCGCACGGAGAAGATGCAGCAGCAGAAGTTGTCGTGGTGGAAAGTAGGTGACGTTGAGTCACGTTCGAGCCTGTCACAGAACACGACGTCCCCCTTCCCTGGTGTCCCCCCCCTCCAAGCCCAGCCTGGCCCCCCAGCAGCGTCACCCCAGCCCACCCGGTCCCCCGCAGCCGTGGGGAGCCGTGGGAGGGAGGGGGGGCAGCTCCTCCCTCCCTCCAGCTCATCCTCATCCCACCCTCCCCTGCTTTATTTTCTTCTCTGCCACTTAAATATCACACGACGATGAGCCAGGATTCCCGGGAGCGCTGCTGCTGCTCCGCAGGGTCCCTGCCGTGCCCGGGGCGATGCTCTCCCACACCAGCAAACTCCTTCCCAGCCCAAATCCTCCGCGGGGTCACCAGCAGCCCCCTCACCACTCCAGATGGAGCAGAACGTCCCTTTCCTGCAGCTCCTCCTGCACCCGCTGCAGGGTCAGGGCAGGCTCTGCTCCCAAAAAAAGCCTGGAATGAGTCCCTGTGCCTCGCTGGGGGATGCAGCTCGGAGCCGAGAACCAAAGATCCTGGAGCTTGCTGCGTGCTGTGGATGTGTCACCTCTGTGTCACCGTGCTGGGACAAAGACCCTCAGCCTTCACTTCAAGCATGGGGACAAGTCAGGGCTGTCCTCCTATCACGGGACTGCTGTCCTGATCCCACAGCATTCCTAGATTCCTTGAATTTAAACGAAGGGCCCTGCCCTGCTGGCGAGCCCCCAGCACCACGCTGGGATGGGCAGTGCCCACTTTCGGTCCTCTGCGCTCCTGGGCTCAGAAAATCAGCTCCAAAGCCGCACTGGAGAGGGCACAGCGAGCTCTGCCCCAGCCCAGGATGGGCCAGGGGGAAATCGAGGCAGAGGAGCTGCAGCCCGGGGGCGGGAAGAGGCAGAATTCCGCCGGGAAGCAGCCACAGCAGATTGCCAAGGTGGCCGGAGCAGGTGGCGGCAGCGTGGGGACACCTCTGCGTGTGATGGACGAGCGCTGGCTCCCACCTCTGCTTCCTCAGCTCTTCGTGGAGCGGGCTGATGGCAGAGGGCTGGGAGATTTATAATGGAATCTCACTCCGGCAGTGCCGGCGGGGCCCGGAACTGCTGCGTGGGCCCTTTGGGAGGGGGAGGTGCCCAGCGAGGGCAGCAGCCCCCGGCCCCGTGTGCTGACCCGCAGGTGCTGTCCCCAAGGTGCCCTCCAGCAGAGGCCCCTGGGGGTGTGACACCTGGGGACATCAGGGATCCCAGCACACACCCCCACTCCGCTCATCCCAGCCCGGAGTGCTCACTGGGGGAGGAAAATTCCATTTGGGACACAGCTGCCAGCCCTGTCCTCTGTCTGCCCCCTTTTCCACCCCAAACCCTGCGGGGCCATCGATCCAGGAAAGGATATTTTTGCTTCCCAGGGGTGCATTACCTGGATTGGGATGACATGGGCCGTGGGGATGCTCCGAGCAGTGCTGGATCAGCATCCCAGCTCAGGGCTCATCCCGGAGCTTCTCTCCTCCCTCTCTCATGTCCCCCCCACCTCATTTCCCTTTTTCCAAAGCCTCGGTTACATCTTCCTTATTATCCTCCTCCCCGCGCTATCTGGGTCACCCTCCCCTGCCATTACCCCAGATAATTGTCAGCCGAGCACGGGCCACGGGCAGCAATCTGGCAGCAGCACCTGGGAAACCGCTGCCTCCGCGGACATCTCCCTGCCTTCCTCACCCCTCCTCTTCCTCAGCTCCCGCATCCCTCCTTCTCCGGCTCTGGGCAGAGGCAGGAAGCTGGCAGGGCTGCAGGCGGGGAAGGAGGAGGGATCACCAGGCCAAATCGCCCCAAAAGGGGCTGGGGTCACCCCGCTCGCGTTGCCCTGAGCAGCGAGGGCCGTTTGCAGGTGCTTTTGGGAATGTTCTGCTCCCGTTTCCAGAGGGGAAGGAGCGGTGCCCCGAGGCAGGAGGCTCCCAGCCTGCGCCGCTCTCCCGGGGTCCTGCTCACACGGGCACGAACAGATTCCAGCCTCACCCAGAAAAGGAATTAAAAGGCACCATCTGGCACTGGGAGAGCTCTTCCCCCTCCTTCCCGCCGGTGGGGAGAGGGTAATCCAGGACGGGATCCAGGCCACGCTGCTGGAACCGGCACCAGCCCTGGCGCTGGCCGGGAGGGGACACCCCCAGAGTGGCCATTCCTGCACTGGGGTCCCAGCAGCTCCCAGCAGGTCCCAGCACATCCCGAGAGGCAGAGCTGGACACAGCCCCTCCCTGCAGGGACCAGAATAAGCTTTTTTTATACATAATTATATCTCCCAAAGTGGCCCAGCCTCCTCCCAGAGCTGCTTTTAGCTCAGCTAAACCCACGTGCAAACTCAAGCTGTCTGGGACCCCATCCTGCTCCCCCTTCCTGCCCAGCTGGGATGCCCCAAATCCTGGGCAAAGCAGGTGGAACAACCTGATCCCAGCCTCTGCGAGCAAGGAATGGGGCAAGACACCGGGATTTTGGTCCCTCCTCTGCAGATTTAGTAGAAAAGGGGTTAAATTAAGGATGAGAGGGAAAGCACAGAGACCTGGCTGGACCCCAAGATCCAGGAGATGGTGGATCCTGTGGGAAGGGGCTCTCATCCTCTCTCTGTGCTGGTGCTGTGCCCCAGTTCCTGCTGTGCCCTGGGGCTGCCTGGTTTCCCTGCCTGCATTTCCCTGCCTGCATTTCCCTCCCTGCCTTTCCTTCCCTGCATTTCCCTGCCTGTATTTCCCTGCCTGCATTTCCCTCCTTGCTTTTCCTTGCCTGCATTTCTCTGCCTGCATTTCCCTCCCTGCCTGTATTTCCCTGCCTGCATTTCCCCACCTTCATCTCCCTCCCTGCATTTCCCCTCCCTGCCTGGTTTTCCCTGCCTGCATTTCCTTGCCTGCATCTCCCTGCCTGCTTTTCCTTCCCTCCCTTTCCCTCTCTGCATTTCCCTGCCTTCATTTCCCTCCCTGCATCTCCCTGCCTGCATTTCCCTGCCCGCATCTCCCCAGCAGCCGCGGGGAGGAGGCTCCCGCTCGCCGCGATGGCATCAGGGTGGCTGCGGCTGCAGCCTCCACAGGAACACGAACCCATCAATTAGGGAATAAGTGCCTCGCCTGTCCTTGTTAATCCCCTCCTCTCCGGGCTGTTCTTTATTATTTACGGTGAAGGTGCCCCGGGATGCGCTGTCGGAGGGACGCCTGACAGGCTCAATCTGTACCGTACAATTACATCCTCCTCCTCCTCCTCGCCAGCTGGGGAATCCCTTCCTGCGCTCCCGCCATCCCGCTCTTTTCCACATCCACCCCGGCAGCAGAGCCGGCGGTCCCAGACCCCCCTGACGGCCCACCCCATCCCCACGGAAGCCCTGGGACGCTCCGGGTGGGAGCCAGCCTGGAAGGGGGGTCCGGGCGAGGCGCTGCAGAGGCATTAACTGAGGCAGGATTAACATTCACCAGCGAAAAAATAACTCCATCCCAGCTGCGTCTGTTCCGGGGGCCTCGTGTGCGGCACGAATGGAAGCGCAGCATCCCCTGGGAGCCCCCGGGATGTGTGTGCTGCAGCCGCGTCAGCTCTTTGCAAGGGCTGCTGCTGCCTCGGCTAACGAGCTCCCCGCTGAACGTGTCCTACGCACACCTGAGGATGCAGCCGGCTGCCTTCGCCTCCTCCCCGCTCCGCTCCCGCCTGCTGCCCTCGTCTGTCGCCCGGCAGCGCCGTCACTGCGAGTGGGGGGCAGCGCCGGGGCCGTGTGGGCATCGCTCAGCGCCCGGCCAGGACGTGTGCCAGGGCTCAGGGGCTGGGCAGCGTCCCCGGGCACTGCGCTGGCACCCAGGGAGGTGCTCTGTGCTCAGGAGATTGGAGGGTTGGTGTCTCACAGGGTCAGGTGGGGTTTGAGGGCTGCCGGGTCCGTGCAGGTGCTCGGAGTATCCCGGGGAGCTGCGGTGGGGCTGGGGGGTTCCTTGCTGAGCTGTGTGATGAACCCACATAACCAAACAGCAACACACTCTCACAATCCCCCGCGGATCCCCCAGGGATGCCAGGACAGCTCTGGCACAGGTGGCACCGACAGGGGTGCCCACCTGCAAGCAGCGTGTGGGTGTCCCCAGGGCACGCAGGGTCCAGCCCATCCCCGTGCCAAGGATCAGCTGGATTCTGCACACCCCTACGAGCAGGTGCCTTCCCAACAGATCCCTGTGTGCTGCTGGGAGACACCCTGGGGCGCTGCTGCCATCCCGCAGCTGGGCAAACCCTCGGGGTGCCACCGTCCTGCTCCCCAGAGCAGCCGTGGGGTGTCTGTTGGGGGTGCGCAGGGGGATCTGGCCCCTTATTTCCCTCTGGAGCCGCCCTGCCTGGCTCCCCAGCCTGTTGGCACTCCCAGAAGGATGGGTTGCTCCTCCAGGATGCCCTGGAGCACGGGTCAAGTGCGTGGGCAAAGGCTGCAGCTCCGGCTGCGGTGGGCACCGTAATGACAGCCTGGGGATGAGAGGGATAAAGATATCCCCGGGCGCTGCCTCCCACTCCGCTCTGAGGGGAAGCGGTGCCTCGTCACCCCAGCCCAGCCGCTTATTTTTAGGCTGTCACCTCCTTGCTCCTCTCATGGGTGGCTTTTATAAATAGCCAGTGCCTCAGAGCGGCTCCAGTGCCAGGCAGCAGCTCGATGGAGAGACCCTGCCCAGAGGGTGCCCAGCCCCTGCTGCTGCCGTCTCAGGGCACGGACAGCAGGGACAGCGACTGATCCCGGTGTCCACCCCTCCCTGCCAGCCCCCAGAGCCTGGGCACAGCTCCCCGCCAGGCTGGGTGCTCCGGACACCGTCCTGCCCCCTGGGACACCCCATGCCCCGGCTCCTGTCCCAACACCTTCCCCAGCTCTGATCCCGACCCTCTGGGCTCCCCAAGCCCCATCCCTGTGCTCCAGCTCCTCGCAGCCCTTGCTCTCCTGCAGCTCTGCACAGCCTGCAGCATCCTCAGGACCCCCTGATGCTCCCCATTCTCTCCTCCCGTGTCTTTTGGCAACCAGGGCTCCCCGAGTCCCCTCCTTGCCCGGCAGCACCTCCCTGGCACGGCTTTGCCCGGTGCCAGCTCTCGGTGGCCGTGAGCGCTGCCGAGTGGCGGCCGCGGCGCCGTAATTAGCCAGGTACAGCAGGAACACACTTGCAGCCTGACAGCTCTTCTGGAGCCGAATGGGAGCCAATTAATCTAATTAAAGCTGCCGCTGGCTCGTTATCCCTGCACAGTTCACCGGGCTGCACGGGCGGCCCGTCCTCGCCGTGCCCCTGCCCACGAGCCGCTCGGGTGGGTGCCCACGGGTGGGCACGGGCAGGACTCGCTCCCTCCGTGGCTCTGAGGTACCCAGGGCACCACCAGGGGGAATAAGGGGACACAAATGAGGGTAGGGTGACTCTGCCCCGCGCCTCGGACACACGGAGGTGCCAACACGTAGCTGGGTGCTGGTGGCACCCACCAGAACGGGACGCAGGGCGATGCCCCCGAGGATGCCGCGGGGTCTGAGTGCCGCGGGGATGCAGTGCCAGCCGGGCCTGGCTCCGCGCCACGTCCCGGCGAGGCGGAGCGGGTCCTGCCGGGCGGCACGGCAGCATCCGGCCGGGTAATTACGAGGCAGGCCGAGGAGGAGGGCTGTCGGCACAGGTGTCTGTCAGCAGGGCGCTGGCACTCACGCCGCCTAATTAGACACCCTGCCAGCCCTTAATGAGAACAAATGAGAGGCCAGCCAGTGTGGGGCTGGGCCGCGGCGTCCAGACCCCGTCCCACGTGCCGCCCTGGCACGGTGCCCTCGGAGATCCGGTGGCCGCTGTCATCGGGGCACGAGGGGCTGGTCACAGCAGCTCAGCCCCCTGTGCCAGGGAGCTCTGGCATCAGGGCAGAGTTTGCCAGCCCCACCAGGCCCCCCTGCAGCAGCCTGTGTTCTGCAGGGCGCTGGGCACCACCCCAAATGCAGCCCCATTCCCAACCCCATCCTCTTGCCCCTTTCCAAGTCCTTTTGGGAGCTGGTGCTCCGTGTAAAGCCAGGTCCTGCCCTGCCCTGCCCTCTCCCCCAGGCTCATCCCCTTGCAGGAGGCACCTGGATGCCGGGTGGATCTGCTGAGCGTTCCAGCTCAACAGCTGCCAGTGCCCCACGGGGCATCCCGGGCCGTGGGGATCGCCACCTCTGTGCCCTCGCCCTGGCAACACCCACCCAGCTGCACCACGGAACCCAAAAGCATTTGCTCTCCTCAGGACCCCTGTGTGGCTCTTCCAAGGCTCCCTGTGATCCCAAAGGCCACCAGCGCCTTGGCTGAGCAGCCAGCACTTGGCAGGAGCACATCCCCGAGCCCTGGGCACTGGCAGGCTCCTTGTGCCCACAGAAGGGGCAGGGAGGGACAGGCTGGCCAGGACAGGTTGGGAGCACCAGGTGTGCTCCAAAAACCCCAGTGAGGCTGGAGGAGAAGACCGCAGGACACACGTGGCCCCTTGGAGGCTGCAGCAGGGCTGATCCCGCTGGAAACACGGTGTGGGGCAGGAGGAGGGATGAGGATGGTGCTGCTGGGACATCCCTCTGCAAGCCGATCCCTGGAACTGTTCCAGGCCAGGTTGGACGGGGCTTGGAGCACCCTGGGATAGTGGAAGGTGTCCCTGCCCATGGCAGGGGGTGGAACGAGATGAACTTTGAGGTCCCTTCTGTGATCCCACCTGTGATTCCAGGATTCCGTGCCTTGCGCACCAGTGGGCACCGGGGCGTCGTGGCTGATGCGTGCCCAGGCTGGGAAGCGGGGAAGGGAGCCCAGGAGGGTGGGGGGCTGCGGGCCCCACGCAGCAGCCGGGCTCTGCAGCAGCCCTATAAATAAACACTCCCACACAGCGCGACTCACGCCGGGCTGCTGAGGGGAGGGGGCGGCTGTGCGCGGATCCAGCACGGGAACAACGGGACAAGAGCGAGCACAGGGAGAGGCTGTGCGGATGTCAGGGAAAGGCACCTGCCAAAGCAGCCAGGAGGAGGAGGAAGGAAGCTCCCTGGGGAGCAGGGCACAGGCAGGGCTGAGGCGGCAGCAGCAGGAGGGTGTGTGAGGGGACAATGGCGTTAGGGGACAGGAACCGCCCTGCTCATCGCTGAGCACACACACCCCCGCTCTCCATCCCTGCGTGCCAGCTCCCCGCACCCCTGCGCTCACCCCGCACCCCCTGGGCCCGGCCTGTGCCCCCAAGCACAAGGACCTGCATCCCCCCCAGACATGTCCCCGTCCCTCGTGCCACCTCCAAGCCCTCGTGCACCTCTGTGTGAGCACCTCTCCCTCCTCCCCGCGTGCATCCCCGTGGAAAATCGCCCTCACACTGCCCGGGGGGCTGGGGGCAGGGTGGACCGGTGCCACCCCAGCTCTGCCAGCCCGGCTGCTCCCCGCGGGCTGCCGTCACACCGCGCCTTGGAGAGCTGTAAGGACAGGCGGGGCTGTGCCATGTCGGAGGCCAGGGCCGGGCCTCGGTGCCTGCCAGCGGGCGCTGGGATTTGCTGAAGGGCCGGGCAATGTCCCCGCGGCCCTCAATGTCCCCAGGTCCCCAGCGCTGGCCTCTCGCTGTCGCGGCGGGGGCTGAGTGCTTGATGGGCAGTTTGGGATCGCTGGCTCGGCCCCTCCGCTCTGCCGGGGCTGCTCGCCGGCCTCCCAGCTCGCCCAGTTTGTCCTCAAGAGGAGGTGGACCTGCGGCAAGGGGCTTTGCCATGGGTTTGTGGTGGGGACAGGCCACCAGCAGTCCCAGCGCCATCCAGACGCAGCCCTGCTGCTCCCCCAGCCCTGTGCCACGGCTGTGCCGGGCACCCCGCGGCGCCGGGAAGGGTGGGGGCTGCGGGAGGGCAGCTGGTGACCGGGATGCTGCAGCCGGGGGGTCCCTCCTGCCGGACACCAGCCCGGCCGGGGAGCCCGCAGAGCTGGCACTGCCAGCAGGGCAGCGGCGTGGGGCAGGCGGGGGGTACCACGGCCCGAGCATCCCACCAGCCCTTCTGCGGGGATGCAGGGCCCTGGCCTGCAGGGATGATGGAGCGGATGATGCTCTTGGTCTGAGGCGAAAGGCAGAGAAGAGTTGCCATGGAGACCGGCTATGTCATTTTAAGGAGGCACCGAGGCATTCGCACCCGTCCCTGCCGGATGAACCCCGGCAGCGGGAGGCGAGGGGGGCGGCCTGGGGGTGACCCGCATCCCCTCGCGTCCCGGGGGGGTTGGCTGGTCCCCAGAGGTGCCACCTCACGTGGGACCCGGCAGCGAGGCTGCAGGCAGGGCTGCCCGCCCAGGGCGTGCCCCGGAGCCAGCCTCCCTCCGGGCCAGCTGGGAGCAACTGGTGGCACTGGGGCAGAGCCATGGTGCTGCCAGCCCGGCCTGAGCAGGGGATGGGGACAGCCCGCAAGGAGCAGAGGCCAGGAAGTGCCCCCCTCAATTTCCCCATGTGCTGGGGAGGGGCTGTGAGTGCTGACCGAGGGGCTGGGGTGAGGTTCAAGGTAAAAGCAGTTACGTCCTGGATTTTGGGGTAATTTACGCTTTAGTTAAAGCGAAGCTTTATGTATTAGCAGCCCCCCCCCCCCCCCCCTTTTTCCTCGCAACCGCG
>VZRO01003712.1:118734-142160 GCA_013397915.1 Daphoenositta chrysoptera | reverse complement strand
TGCGGCAGCCCCGGGGAGCGGTGGAGAGGCCGGGGCTGAGGAACAACAGGATGCCGGCTCCTGGAGCTGGGGGCTGAGCGGCTGCGGGGACGGCAGCGAGGTGAGGGCACCTCTGGGACGTCCCGCGCTCCCACCCGCGGGATCCGCGCCCTTCACGGCAGCTGAACCCACCCCCTTTCCCTTCCTGCCGCCTCCTCAGCCCCTCTCTCCCCTCCTCGCACAGATGATGGGCTGAGCATCCATCCCAGAGGCACCGCAGGGCCATGAGCTCCCCGTGCGGCCCTGACACGGATATCGCAGACTGGCTGGCCACCATCCACCTGGAGAGGTACCGGGATGCCTTCAAGCAGCACGGATACCGCGTGGCCGGAGATGCCACCTCGCTGGACAGCCACAACCTGCAGCAGATCGGCGTCACCGCCACCGGGCACCGCAAGAGGATCCTCAACCTGGCGCAGCAGACGCGGATGCTGAGCCAGTCCCGGGGGAGACCTGCAGCAGCAGACACCCATTCCCGAGGCACGGAGGTCCTGGATGCCCCCCAGGAGGGCAAGGATGCCATGAGAGCAGAGCCGGGGGGGACTAGTGACGCCTTTGGGACGCAGCCGCGTGTCACCGTGCCCAGCCAGGCACCGCCTGGAGAGAAGGACCCTGCTCCTCCCGCCGTGAAGCCGGTTCCCAAGCCGAGGACGGTTTTCCCTCGCTCGAAGCCAGAGCAGGGATCGGTGCCCGTGCCCCCGGCACGCTCCACGGCGCCAGCACACGGCCCGGGCAGCGAGAGGGCACCGGCAGCCTTTGTGGTACTGGAGGGGTTCGTGCCAGGGGAGAGCTCCACGGATTCGGAGAGCCCGGAGCGCGGAGCCCAGGCCGATCCAGGGGCAGCCGTGGCCATGGGTGCGATAGCGTCCCGGCTGAGAGGGCGGGACAGCGCTCGGGAGGAGACGCGGCCATCCCCGAGCCACGGACAGACCCCGGAGGCGTCGGAGNGGGCAGAGCCCTCGCCGTGCCCCCGGGCACGCAGCCCGGGCTCGGGGCGGGCCCGCCTGGAGATGGTGTCCAACGTCATCTACGAAGGACTCGAGCGCCCGGCAGCAGCCGCGGGGAGCCCGGCAGGGCAGGACGGGCCCCGGGGCGAGGGCGTCCCCCAGCCCCCGGCTGTGTCCCCACAGGAGCAGAGCCAGCCCGAGGACAAGCCTGAGTAAGCCGATGCTTTCCCTCACCCCTGGGGGCGGAGGGGGGGCAGAGCAGGCAAAGATGAGGATCCAGAGAGCCCCCCACCCACGGGACCCACCCCAGAGCCTGGCCCTGGCTGCCTCCAGGTGCTGACGGGCCCCTCTCAGCACCCTCCCCGCGCCTTCCCCGAGCTCTGGATGCGGCAGCTGGGATCCCTCTGAGATGACGGGACGGCCCTGGGCCCCCCGATGGCTCCTTCTGGATGCAGGCAGAGGCTGCTGCCCTTTCTCTGCTCCTCTGGCAGCGGGGTTGGGGGTCCCCAGCATGGTGAGGGGTGCCTGAATGAAGGTTCTGGGGCTGGATCCTGCCGGGAACGAGGTGGGAGATGGCAGGGGGGAGATGCTGGGGTGGGAAATGCTCTGCAGCCCCAAAAACACAGCCCGGCAGTCCCAGGGCTGGGAAGAGAAGGGAGCAAGGAGGGCACTGGGAGCAGGGAGGGGATGCTGCACATTCCAGGGGACAAAGCCGGGCTCGGGAGCAGCATCCAGCAGTCCCCGTCCAGCCAGTCTGGACACCACAGACTCCCAGTCCTGCCTCAGTGACCCCTCTCGTGTTTTCCTGCAGCCCCGGCTGGCCCGGCGGGGCCCTGCCCCCCATCCCGCAGAGACCCAGCGGCAAGCCAGGTGAGACCCCCGGGACACATCAGGGACCTCCAGTGTCCCCGAGGAAGCGGAGAGGGGTCCCCACACACCCTGCCTTTCCTCCAGGGACCGGGGTGGCCCATTCCAGGCAGAGCCCAACCCCACAGGTGTCACTGTGTCAGATGCCCGGGGTGTTGGGGTGCGCTGTGGTGGGCTCGGGGGGGTCCTGGCTGGTCTCTCCCTCCCCGCAGGCACCACTGATGCCTTTCCCTCCCCCGTCTCTGCCCACAGAGGTGACTGATCCGCCCGTCAGCCCCTACTGCGAGACCATCTTTGGCCACGTGGCCCCACCCCGGGAGCCAAAGGTGAGGGGACACTGTGGGGGTGGTGGCTGTCCCCTGCTGTCACTCTGCATCCCAGCAGCTGCTGCAAAGCCGGGAGCTGCAGCTGGTGAGGCCGCAGTGCCTGGGGAAGGTTCTTCCCCCAGAGGGTGCTGGCACTGCCCAGGCTCCCCAGGGAATGGGCACGGCCCCGAGGCTGCCAGAGCTCCTGGAGCGTTTGGACAGCGCTGCCAGGGGTGCACAGGGTGGGGTTGTTGGGGTGTCTGTGCAGGGCCAGGGGTTGAATCGATGTGTCCCTTCCAGCTCAGGAGATTCTGTGATTTGCAGTCTCTTGTGGCAGATATTTAAGCTTGTAATCAAATCTTCACACTATATTATAATGTATATAACATTTACAAATTGTATTTATTTTACATGTATTTATGATTTTCTCCGAATGTAAAATAAATTACTTGTGCTTCCTTAGTTTTTTTATAGCTCCCAGAAACTGCAGCTAGTACTGGGGGGCTGCTGTGCTGATTGCTGAATGTCAATGTAAATTGAAATACAAATTAAAGAGGCAAACAAACATTCAGGTGGGGGCTTTTTTGCTTGAGTAATTATCTTTAAATGTTAAACCTAAAGAAAACAAACCAGCCTTTGCCACTCATGTTCTGTTTCAGAATAGAATGGTTTAACTATACCATGGTTGTAGTGTAGGATATTTTGGTGGTCATTAAATAGAAAGAAAAAACAGATTCCACAGAAAGATTTGTTTTCTTCTTTAGAATGAAGGGAGTAATATCCTGTAGTAATATCATAGCCTAGTTTGAGGACACAGTTATTTTGAGATTANTCCAGCTCAGGCGATTCTGTGATTCTGTGCTGGGCTCAGGGTCACAGGCTGAGCCCCTGTGCCATGGGCCAGGCAGGCTGAGGGGGCCTGGGATGGGACAGGGCACAGGGGACAGGAGATGTGACCCTTCTCTCTTCCCAGGGTGTTGGCATCTCCTCTGAGCAGAGCTACGAGGCCGTGTCCGAGCTGGAGCTGGAGCGAGAAGGCTGCAGGTGGGGACCAGCTCCTTGGGGCCACAGGGGCTGGGCTGGGTATTGGGGGACAGGGGACACCCCTGGGGACAGCCTGAGAGGGGATGGGGGATTTTTCCCCACTGCAGAGCTGATCAGGAGTGTCTGGGATGGGGTCAGCAGTCTCTAGAAGGGCTGAGATGAGACAGAGCTGTGCTGGTGGGTGGGCCGGGGGGGGACAGAGAATGTCCTGGGTGCACAGCTGGGGCAGCACCAGGGGCCCTGGGCACCTGCACACCCAGAGGAGCCTGGATTTGGCCTCTGGGAGCAGGGAAACACCGTGGGGGATAGGGATTACTCAGAAATTAGATGGCTCCAAGCTCCAGATGAGGGGTTGTGCAATCCCTGAAGGCTCCAGCAGCATCAGATCAGCATCTGCTGCTCAGGCCCTCGATGGTGGACAGTGAAATTGTGAGGGGCACCTTTAAAATGCTTTTGAAATGTACTTTCCATAACTCCTGATAGCATCTCAGAAAGAGGAAGGAAAGCTGCTCTTCCCATTTCGGACGGGGAGGGTTCCTTTTCCTGTGTTGCTTAGAGAGCAGGAGGTGAGCTGCAGCTCTGTGGCCTTCAGCTCTGGCCGTGGCCTTGCTGGCCAGTGCTTGCCCAGCCTTTCTGGCCCTGCCTTTCTGGCCCAGGGTGGGCCCAGTCCCTGTCCTGCTCTGGGTGTGTGGCACTGCGCTGGTACCTGATCCAGTGGCAGAGATCACGGGCACGGCTGGGGAACTGCAAACACCTGGGAACAGCAGTTCTGTGAACAGAAATGCTGAAATCTCCTGTGGAGCCTCCAAATCAGGTCAGAGAGGAGCTGGGCACTGACCTGTGGGTCACAGCCTGCATCCAGAGGCTTCCAGGGAGCTGGGATCCTGAACATCCCAAGGGAATCGGCTGGGCACTTGCAGCCGTGGGATTTCGTAACCTGGCCTTGCTGAGAAGAGCAGGATGTGACCACCAGCAGTGCCAGGGGCAGCAGCTCACAGGTTCTTTCTCCCAGCACATGTTCAGGGTGTGGAGAGTGGAACAGGAGACAGAAAAGCCTTCGAAGACCTTTTGCACTGTGCTCACAGACTCCATCCAGCTGCTCCAGCGCTTTCCTCCCACACGCATCCCCCCGGTCCCACCACGATTCCCTGGAGCAGAGCTGTGGGATCCTGCTCAGCTGCTGAGGGGCTGCTGGCCAGCCCTGGCCCCAGCCCTGCTCCCTCTCTGGGACCTCCTGATCCTCTCCTGCAGCTCTGGTGTTTCTCCAGCTCAGCCAGGCCTCATCCTTGTGGCACTGGGAATGACCAGGTGTCCTCTGCAGCCCCCCAGTCTGCTTGTCACAGGAAACATTTCCCAGTCCCAAACTTCAGAGAGGCCCCTCTGCCCCTTTTCCTACCTGTGGGAACTCCTCTTGCCCTGCTCTGGGGGAGCTCTCTCTGCCCCACGCTGCTCCCTGGCTTGGGGTGTGGGCAGTGTCAGTGTGAGGGGTGGGCAGAGCCGCCTCACCAGCAAGAAAATATCCTCAGAAAGAGGAAGAGGAATGCAAAATTCCCTGAAAACCGGGAGCTGGGTCTCTGAGGGTGCAGCAGGAGCGGAGGGTGGGATTTACCTGCTCTGAGTCTGAGCACCTTCGTCCACGCTGGTGATGCTCAGCCCCCTGAAATGCTGGTGCCCTGCTCCAGCCATGGGTCTCAGCAGGACAGGGAGGTGGCACAGTGGTGGCCGTGTCACCCCACGGAGCTCAGGGGACTGGGTCAGACTCACCAGGCACCGTGAGCTTTGCTTGTCCCTGCCAGACGCTCGGTGCTTTTCAGCTCTTTACAGTTTCATTGGCCATAAATCACAGCTCAGGAAGGGGCTCTCATGGATTTTTTTCCCATTTTCCTCCTGCCCTGACCCATTCCGTGGGTCTGCCTCCCACTCAACCCTGGCACTCCGGGCTGCTGTCTGCCTGTGCCTCACAGAGCCCCCCAGCCACACCATTCCCTGTCCAGTCCCTCCTGAAGCATCTGGACATCAGGCTGGGACTCCGGCCACACGAGTCACCCTGCCCAGGCTCTGCTGTGCTGATTAAACAGCAATTTTCCTTGTGCTCCGAGCCTCCCAGCCACCCAAGGCCATTTCTTGTCTTTCCTGGAGCCAACCAGGCTGTTTTCCCTCTCCATCCCCTCCTCAGCCCCTCCACTACCCCATTTCTCCGGGGCAGACCCCCAGCTGGGATGGCTCCAGCCCAGCATCTTCCCAGGCAGATTTAGGGCTTGCTCCTGCCCCATGGGGATCAGGGACATCTGGTGTCCCATGGCCTCAGAAGGTGCCTGTCCAGGGCCTGTCCAAGGATGAGGCAGTGCCCAAAACCAGGAGCCGGGAGAATTTATCAGGGGAGGTGTTTGGGGTCCTTCTTCTGGTCCTGAAGTTTCTCATGAACTTACACTGGGGGCAGTTTCTCACATTCTGTGGGTTTCTTTTCCAAAAATGTCTCCATCTCCAAGGAGGATCCCCACAGCTCAGCCGCTCCTTTCCCACGTGGCTCCACACCTCGCTCCTGCTGGCTTTGTCTGATGTCACCCAGCTCCAGTGGCTGCAGCAGGGGTGGCCAGGACGTTCCTCATGAACCTGCCCCCACCACTCACCCTGTCCCTGGAGGTGCCCAGTTAGCTCAGGTGCTCCTCAGACAAGCTGGGACAGGTCTTGGACCGTCCTCGTTGCCTTTCTTGGAGCCTTCTCTTCCCGCTGGCGCTGGATTCCACTGTGGAATGTGGCATGGAAGCTCTCCTGTGGGTGCTGGGGTGTCCCAGCTGCCACCTCTGTCTTCCTGCCCATCACAGGTCCCCTGTGAGCTCCTGGGCCTGTCAGACATTTTCCAGCACATTTCCTTTCCAGGGAAACAAAACCGCCTGGCTGAGAGGGCTGATGGGAAGGGGCAGGCAGTTTATTTTTATAATTTCCTTTCATTGTTATGGCTGGAGAGCCTCAGCAGGCCTGGCTGGGGGTTTAGTGTGGCTTCCCAGGGAAAGGAGATGGATGCAGGATCTCTGCCGGCCCCGCATTTTGGCTGGACACGAGAGCAGGCACAAAGGTGTCGTGGCAGAAGGAGCTTCACGGTGCTGGGAATGCCGGAGGGGCAGAGGGAGAGGTCAGGCTGAGAGCCCTGATGAGGGGCAGCTGGGGTGGGTGTGGAGCAGGGAGCAGGACGTGGGAGGGGGAAGCGGCTTGGCTGTGAATAGGGGAAAGAGGTGATGCCAGGAGTTTGGAGACGTGGGGTGGCAACATTCCCTAAAGAAGGAAAGCCCCAGCCTTTGTGCCATCGTGTAGGACTGGCCGAGCCTCGGGCTGCTGGTGGCCACTGAGCACTGAGCCCACCCTGCCCACGGAGATGCAAACACATCCCTGAGTGCCCCAGGCAGGTCAGGATGGGGCCAGGAGCACTGCCAGCTGTCCCCGGATGGGCTGGGATTGAGCAGGACCCTGCAGTGTGCCCCTTTTGCCACAGGACGAGCAGCGAGTGCAGCAGCGAGGGCCGGAGCGAGGACGAGGAGGGCCGGAGCCAGCGGATCGAGCGCATCGCCCAGAGCGACACCGAGGGCTATTCCACCGTGGAGGCCCCGCGTGCCGAGGGCGCCCCGTTCAGCCTGCCAGCCCACCTGTACCCCGACGAGCTCCTGGACGACCTCACCATCTCCCCATACGCCAGCTTCACGTCGCTGTGCGAGCCCCGGCCCACCATGCTCAGCGGCTGGCTGGACAAGCTGTCCCCACAGGGGTACGTGGGGCAGCCCTGGGCTCACAGCCGGCTTCGGGGTGGGAGGGACCTTAAGGTCATCTCAGTCCACCCCTGCCGTGGGCAGGGACACCTCCCACTATCCCAGGTTGCTCCAAGCCCCGTCCAGCTGGCCTGGAACACTTCCAAGGATGGGGCAGCCCCCAGAGGCAAAGCCCCTTGGGCCAGGCTGCTCAGGTGGCTGTGCTGGTCACTGTGCTCCCCTCGGAGGAGGGACCCCTTGGGTACCCCAGCTGTGCTGCAAGGCTCTCTGTGCAGCCGTGCCTGGGAGGAGGAGGGATCTGTGAGGGGGAATCATCCCCTTCCCAACAGTTTTTCTGCCATCCCAACAGGAACTATGTCTTCCAGAGGCGCTACGTCCGTTTCGACGGGAAGAACCTGATGTACTTCAGCAGTGAGAAGGTACCAAGGGGCAGGGCGGGGCAGGGTGGGGAGGCTGCACCTCGGCTGGGGAGATGCCACCACCTGGGGAGATGCCACATCCCCTCTGCCTCCCCTTGGCCTTCTGGAAGGAGCCAGCAGTGCTCTGCCATCACCAGGGTGGAGCAGCCGTGGCCCTGGAAGGCTCCCAGCCTCAGCCGTAGGGAGCCCAGGATAGCAGGGGTCCGTCTGCCAACAGGGAGCAGGAAAGGGGGGTCCTGCTGGAAATAGGGTCCCAGCCATGGATCCACCCCTTCCTGAATCCCCAGCTCCCACTTGGCTGCCGATGCCCGCAGGCTGTGCTGTGAGGCAGCACCAGCCAACATCTGGGGATGTGGAGATGTGCCAGGTCATGGGTGTGCCCTGAGGGAAGGGCAGAGGGGGTAACCCTGCGTGGGGCTCGTTCCAGGAGCCCTATCCCAAGGGGGTGATCCCGCTGTCCGTGATCGAGATGGCTCGTTCCACCAAGGACAACAAGTTCCAGGTCATCACCAGCCATCGGATCTTTGTCTTCCGCGCCGAGAACGAGGGTGAGTGAAAACCTGGGCCAGGGCCCACCAGCCCTGAGGAACCATCCCTGCCTCCCTTCTCCAACCACAGACAGCTCTCACCCCAGCCCCAAAACATCCCCTGCCTGCCTTCTGGGTGCTCTGCTCCGTGCCAGGGCTGTTGGGAGGGGCTCAGCCCCGCTCCCTCCTGCCTGCTCCCCAGCTCAGAGGAATGAGTGGTGCTCCACGCTGCAGAAGAAGGTGATGGAACAGCGCCTGGTGGGGTCCCGGCCCCGGCCTGCCAACACTGCCCACTGCCAGAAGTCGGGAACCCTGGAGCTGAAGGGCCAGAAGTCCAAGGTTTTCGCAGCCCTGAGCCTGCCTGAGATGTGGCTGTACAAGAGTGAGCAGGTTCGTGGCCAGAGCAGACCCCAGATGGGATGAGGGGGATGGAGGGAGCTGAGCCAGGGCTGGTGCCAGAGGGAGAGCAGGGAGGAAAAGGGTGGGCAGGAAAAAGGGAATGGAAGAGCAGGAAGCTGGAGATCCTGCCCAGGGCAGCAGTGATTGGTGGGTACCAGGAGTGGACAGCCCTCACTGTCACCAAATTATCACCATGTCCAGCATTTTGGTCTTGGTCACACCAAGCATCCCAATCCGTCCCAGGACAGCTGGACAATGGCCATGGAATCAGCAGCAAACCCACCTGCTGCAAGGGGGACTTGCAGGGACAGCAGGTCACCTCCCCCAGCTGTTGCTGCTGCCCCCAGAATGTCTCAACTTCCTTCCTGCTGAATATTCTTAGCACCCCTATTTTTATTTCCATCACCTCATTTCTAGGTTGCCCTCTGTGCACCAAGCAGCATCAGCTCTGAGGTGTTGGCTCAGGTCGATATTTGTTTTATGTGTGTCCCTGACTCGAATCCCCAAAAGAAAGGGACCACAAAGGAGCCACATTTCAGGGTCTGTGGGCAGAACTTGCCTTTCCTTTGAAGGCGTAATTTAATTGCAGGGTGCTTTATGTCAGATGAGAGGTGGCTGAGAGAGTGGCAGGGGCTTGAGTGTCCAGAGAGAGTGTCCGCAGTGGGATGCTGGGGGTGGTGTGTTCAGAGCAGCAGAACCAACGCTGCTGTCACTCTGAACTGCAGTTCTTCAAAATGGGCATCGCCATGTGCTTCATCGAGATGCGCGGCTCCACCATCCGCGAGGCCAAGAGCCGCAGCTTCGAGCTCATCACCCCCTCCAAAACGTTCAGGTACCCCGGCGTCCGGGGGGGTGAGGAGGGAGGAGCGGCCGGGAGCTGGGCCTGGGGGCTGGCTGCTGCCGTCCCCTGAGGTCCGGGCTGTGCTGGTGCTCCCAGCTTTGTGGCGGAGTCGGAGCGGGAGAAGCGGGAGTGGATGGAGGCGCTGCAGGAGGCCATCGCCGAGATGCTCTACGACTACGAGGTGGCAGAGAAGATCTGGTCCAACAAAGCCAACAAATACTGTGCCGACTGCTGGGCTCAGAGCCCCGACTGGGCGTCCATCAACCTGTGCGTGGTCATCTGCAAGCAGTGTGCAGGTGGGACAGCTCCCGGCGGGCACAAGGGCATCCTGGGGGGTTTGAGCTGGGGTGTGGGCACACCTTGGGTCCCAGCTCCCCAGCAGGACTGGGGGGTGCTGACTCTCCTGCTCCCTGCAGGGCAGCACCGCAGCCTGGGCTCCAACATTTCCAAGGTGCAAAGCCTGAAGCTGGACACCAGCGTTTGGTCCAATGAAATCGTGCAGGTGAGGCACTCAGGGGTTCAGTGAAATTATATAGGTGAGACACTCGGGGGTGCAGGGAAATCGTGCAGGTGGGGCACTCAGGGCTTCAGTGAAATCTTGCAGGTGAGGCACTCGGGGGTGCAGTGAAATCGTGCAGGTGGGGCACTCAGGGGTTTAGTGAAATCTTGCGGGTGAGACACTCAGATGCAATGAAATTGTGCAGGTGAGGTACTCGGGGGTGCAGTGAAATCTTGCAGGTGAGGCACTCGGGGGTGCAGTGAAATCTTGCAGATGAGACAATCAGGCCAGGCTATGGTGTGCTCAGGGGCCAAGGCTGCTCCTCAGGCAGGTCATGGTCTCCCTCGCAATGCAGGAACACTGGGAATCCTGCTCCTCCTGCTGGCCCTGGGGCTCACCATGACCGTGGGACCCTCCTGATGGCCCCTGGGGCTCACCATGACCATGGGACCCTCCTGATGGCCCCGAGGCTCACCATGACCATGGGACTCTCCCACAGCTCTTCATCGTGCTGGGAAATGACCGAGCCAACCGGTTCTGGGCTGCTCGGCTCCCCGCCACCGAGGCCATCACCCCGGACAGCGGCGCCGAGCAGAGGCGGGACTTCATCGCCCGCAAGTACCGAGAGGGACGGTACCGCCTGCCCCACCCCCGCCATGCCACTCAGGAGGAGGTGCTCCAGGTAGGGGACACCTCGAGGTGCTGGGAGCCACCCCAGTGCTCCTGGTCTGAGGTGCCAGCACCTCCTGCCTGGCTGTGTGTGCTCACGCCCTCGTGCCAGGCAGATTTTGGGAGGTTGTGCCCTGGACTGGCTGCCTTGGAGCAGCCCTGGGAGGGAGCTGGGGTCTCCACGAGCCAGGATGTGGTTCCTAAAGGTGCCTGTTCCACCCCAGGCGCTGTGCACTGCGGTGGCAGGACCAGCCCTGCTCAAGACCATCCTGCAGTTCTTCTCGTCCTCGGAGGCTGCTCTGGCCACTGACCCTGCTGCCAGCGAGGTGGCCCCAGGGGCCGACCTTTGGTGGGGACCAGAGAGCAAAAGGCCCAGGAACCTTTCAGGTAACGAGGACCCTCGAGCCCCATCTGGCTGTGGTGGAGGAACTTCCTCTTTGCCGCTGGCCCTGTCCCTCCTAGCGTGCCCCAAGGCTGGGGACAGCCAGGCTGTCAGGTGTCGGGGCTTCCTGGGGGACCTGCTCTGTTTTAGGATGGGGCAAGGCAGCGGGTTCCTCTGGAGCTCAGGGAACCCCATGCCTGCACACCGCATTGCCCACACCTGCATGAGTGGGATCTCCCTCTGGTACCCACAATTTGGTGGGTGCCTGCTCCCACCCCTCTCAGTGCCGTGTCCCACAGGGAGCCCCCGCGCACGGGACCCGGGTCCAGAGGGCGTCTACAACGAGATCACCCAGCCCGTGGCACACAGCGGGTACCTGTACCGGGCCACGGCCCCCCCGAGGCTCCCAGGGGCCAGGAAGAGCAAAGAGGGTGAGTGTGGGCAGCGGGAGGGCAGCCAGCGGGGTGCCCACCCCAGTGCCCCTGACCCCCCATCCCCGCAGACTTCCAGCGCATGTGGTGCTCCCTGGAGAGAGCCCTGCTCTTCTTCGAGACCGAGAAATGCACTGAGCCCCTGGGCCACATTGACAGCGGGGATCTCATCTCCCTGGGGGTCAGCAGAGCCCACCAGGCGCCCACCAGCCCCGGCCCCACTGAAAGGTACCCCCAGCCGTGCCCCCAGCCATGCCCAGAGAGCCTGGGGCACACGGACAGCAGGGCTGGGCTCCCTGCTCGGTGCAGTGGCTGCTCTGGCTCTGGGGGCAGGATTGCTCTCATGGGCTGGTCCATCCTCTGCAGGTTTCGCTTCACCCTCGAGCTCTTCCTCACTGGGGAGAAAGTGCAGCAGCTGGGAACGGACGGGCCCGAAACGCTGCAAGCCTGGGCCAGCGCCATCGGCAAGGTGAGCCAGCCCCAGCCCTGGACACGCCGTGTGTCCCCAGGCTCCGTCCCTGTGTGACTCCTCCCAGCTCCCCGCGCTCTTCATCCGCTGCGGGAAGCACTCTCCTGCCTTTCCAGGGGCTCCCACACTCCCTGGTGACCTGCCCCTGTCCTTGGGGAGGTCAGCCCTCGGGGTGCAGCCCCGTCTTCACCCCGCTCCTCTCCTCTTCCGTCCCACAGTGGTTCACCCCCGTGAGCTGCCACTGCCTGCTGGGCTACGAGTTCCAGCGCGTGGGCCAGCTGCGCTACAAGTGCATGCTGAACCCCGAGCGCTGGCAGCAGGCCTTCTTCATCCTGCAGAAGGGCCACCTCTTCATCTGCCCCGCCGAGGAGGACGGGGCCGAGGACAGCATCAACCTGCGGCGGCTGCAGGAGCTCAGTGAGTGCCGTGTCCAGCCCGGGACTGGCACCGCGGGCTGGCCGTGCGTGGCTCTGACCCCTCGGCTTCTCGCCCCAATGCAGGTCTGGTTCCTCCCACGGACACCCCAGAGAAGAAGGAGCTGCTGATCCTGGTGGAGATGGGGAGGTGAGTCCTGGCTGTGGGGATGGTGGGGAATGAGCCGAGCAACCTCGGCATGCTGCCCGGGGCAAAGGCACTTATGGATGGGCCCATGCTGATCCCAAATCCACGGAGGGGAAGTTACTGGGACAGCAAGGCTGTGGCCAAGGGGCTTGCAGAGGTGTTTTGGTGGGACAGGGTGATGCCTTAGGTTTTAGATTTTATATTTTTCAAACCCTGTATTGTCCAGTTGTAACTCTGAACTTTCTTGTAGCCTGCTGACTTCTGTTCTCTCGTGTCAGCTAGACGTAAAGCCTCTCCGAGCTTGTTATTCAAGGGCGCTCAGATTGTCCTAGGCCCAAAAGGTGTAAACTAGGGCCTCTAGAGAGGCGGGGAAATTGAAGAAATTACATCATTAGCTAAAGTTTTAATTGGCAAATTTATGCTGATATGCAAATGAACCAAACCTGTAAAAGTGGGAAGAACTCATGACTCATCCAGTTTTGGATGTAGCCTTTGGCTCCCAGGGTGCACCTTTGAAGGGCTTTCAAATAAACACCGACCTTTATTCCCTTATTCCTGTCTCGTCTCTGTTTCTAGGTAGCCTCTCAAGGCCTCAGGGTGTCCCTCGGCTCAGCCTGGCTGGCCCTCACTCCCTGTCCCAGGCAGGAGGGGATAACCTGCCCCTGTGACCACCCTCATTCCCTCTTTTCTGCCCTTGTTGTTCTCAGGACGTTTTACCTGCAGGGCTTGTCGCGGGCGGACTCGGCAGCGTGGTACAGCGACATCCAGGCGTCAGCGGGGGGCCGGGGCAACGCTCTGAGGGACCAGCAGCTGAGCCGGGGGGACATCCCCATCATCGTGGACTCCTGCATCGCCTTCATCACCCAGTACGGTGAGCCCAGCACGCCCCGGCACCCTCCGACACCTCGGGGTGGCCGACGGATCCAGGCGGGAGGCACCGCTCTGGGGCCACCAGCTCCATGGGGGATTCTCTGAGCAGGACCCGGCCCCTGTGACCCCGTGTCCCTGTCCCAGGGCTGCGGCACGAGGGGATTTACCGCAAGAACGGAGCCAAGTCCCGGATCAAGGTACTGATGGAGGAGTTCCGGCGGGATGCCCGCAATGTCAAGCTGAGAATCAGTGACAACTTCATCGAGGACGTCACTGACGTGCTGAAGAGGTTCTTCCGGGAGCTGGAAGATCCCATCTTCACCCTGGAGCTGCACCCGCAGTGGAAAGAGGCTGCAGGTACCTCCTTCACCCAGCCCTGCTCCACACTGGGTTCCCTTGGGATTGGGATCCTGGTGCCAGCCTTGCTGCCGTGTCACCTCTGGATCTGCTGGGTTCAGGCAGGATCTGGTTTTCCTCCCTCCAGAAATCCCCTCGAAGCCGCAGCGCCTGGAGCGGTACAAGGAGCTCATCCACCGCCTGCCTCGCCTCAACCACAAGACCCTGGCTGCGCTCATCGGGCACCTCTACCGGTCAGTGGGGACCTGCCCTGGTGCAGCCAGCACTGTGGGGCCTCCCTGCTGCCCGGGGAATGCTGGCTCCTGTCCCTAAGAGACTGGCAGGGCCCCATGCCCATGCCCTGCTCCACCACCCCGCAGCTGCTGCTGGAACATGTCCGGCACACCTTGAACGTTCCCAAAGCCATCCTGCAGCAAGGGGGAGTGACAGGGGATTGGGATTAGGGGACACCACCCTGTAGGATGTAAATGTCACTCAGTGTCCCAAAAAGACCAAAAATACTCCATTCCATCCCCAAGTCAGAGTTTGAGGACTGGTTTGGTGGCAGTGGGAAGTTCTCGAACAGGAACTGCCCAGTTGGAAGTTCCCACTGCTGAGGGGCTGGGGACATCCAGGCTGTTTCTCAGGGGAGTTTGTATGAGGCAGAGGAGGGCGGCTGGGGCTGAAACCCCACCCTGAGCGGGACCAGCCCCTCACCTGTGTGCTCCTTGTGCCAGGGTGCAGAAATGTGCAGACCTCAACCAGATGAGCACCAAGAACCTGTCGCTGCTCTTTGCACCCAGCCTCTTCCAGACCGACGGCAAAGGGGAGCACGAGGTCAAGGTGATGGAAGATCTCATCGACAACTACGTCAGCATCTTCAATGTGAGCAGGGGCCCACAGCCCCTCCGTGCTGGGTCTGACCCAGACCCCCTTGGATGCCCCCATGTTGCCTCTCTCTGCCTCCCGCTGCGTCCTTCCATCCCGGCCCTGTGTCCTCGAGCCGTATCCCTCTCCCCCCTGACCCTGTGCACCCTTCCTCTGGCAGATTGATGAGGATCAGGTATCCCAAATGGATCTGGAGAACAGCCTGATCACCACCTGGAAGGACACCCAGGTACTGGGGATGTGCTTTTTAGCACATTTTTGTGCCCACCACAGCAGGGACCCCTGGGCTAGTGGGACTGGGGATGGGGACACTCCCAGCTGCCCACCCAGGTCCCCACTGTCCCATACCCACGTTTGGGAAAGGACCTTCCCCCTCTTATCTCCCCTGTGCCCGTCACCTTGAGGCTCCTGCCCAGGGGAGAAGCAGCCCCAGCTTCCCAGGACACCACCTCCAGCCCCTGGGAAGATGGGATGTGCTCAGCACCCACACCAGCACCGCACCAATGCCACCCACTGTCCCCGCAGCTTTCCCAGGCAGGGGACCTCATCATCGAGGTTTACCTGGAGCAGAAGGTGCCCGACTGCTGCATCACCCTGAAGGTGAGTCCCAAAGCAGGGCTGTGCCAGCGCGAGTGAGGAGGGACACAGGCTCCCGGCGTCCCTGGCACCCATCCCGCACCACCCACCGCAGCTGCCCGTGTGTCCGGCCCCAGGTGTCCCCCTCGATGACAGCAGAGGAACTGACCAACCAGGTGCTGGAGATGCGCAATGTGGCCGCCAGCCTGGACATCTGGCTGACCTTCGAGGCGCTGGAGAACGGGGAGCTGGGTGAGCACGGGGGATGGCCCAGGGGGATGCTCCTGGCATGGCCAGGCTGCTGAGGGGGAGGTGTGGGGTACGGGGGGTGGCTTTCTGGTGGTGGCAGAGGGGACAGGAACTGGCATAGGTAAGGGGACACAGTGGTGAGGGTGTCCCTGTGTCCCCAGAGCGGCCCCTGCACCCCAAGGAGAAGGTGCTGGAGCAGGCTTTGCAGTGGTGCAAGCTCCCGGAGCCCAGCGCCGCCTACCTGCTGGTGAGGAAGGTGCCCATCGGCGAGGGCAGCTGTCTCTTCACAGGTAAGGCGAGCACGGAGGGACCCAGCCCCTCAGGGTGTCCCCAGAGGGGGACAGCTCCGCCTGAGCTTCCCCTTGCCCTGCTCACCGCCCTGCAGCCATCAGGGGCACAGCCCCAAGAGCCAGAGTGGGATCCCCCTGCAATCCCCCCCGACCCTCATCTCCCCGCACTGGGCAGGTGCCAAGCGTGAGACCCCCAAGTGTGGGCTGCTGAAATGCCGCGAGGAGCCCCCCAAGCTGCTGGGCAACAAGTTCCAGGAGCGTTACTTCGTCATCCAGGACCGGAGGCTGCTGCTGCTCAAGGAGAAGAGGGTACCTGGGGGATGCTGTGGGGTGGACCTGAGCGCCGAGGGTGGGAGGAGAGGCAGGGAGGAGGGGCCTGGGGACAGCAGTGGCACAGCACTGGCTGTCCTCCTGGCAGGGAGGCTGGCACCAAGCCGGGCTGACCCGCTGGATCTCCCTTCCCAGAGTGCCAAGCCGGAGCGTGAGTGGCCCCTGGACGCAGCCAAGGTTTACATGGGCATTAGGAAGAAGCTGAAGCCACCAGCTCAGTAAGTGGGACCTTCCCAGCCACAGCACTGGGACAGATGTCCATCCCTCAGTCCCTGCTCCTGGCACCCAAACCCGGCTGCTGCAGCGCACCAAGCTCCGCCTGGACCCACAGCCTGTGCTCGTGGGGCGAGCTCAGCCCCCTGCCCCACTGCCCCCAGGCTGTGTCTGAGCTTGGCAGTGCTGCCCCACAGCCTCGTGTTCCTTTGCAGGTGGGGTTTCACACTGACCCTGGACAAGCAGCAGCTGTGAGTACCTTCCCTGCCGTCCTGGGGCTGCGGGAGGTCGAGATCGGTCCCCAGTTTGAGTGGGACAGCCCGGGACAGTGCTACAGGGCCCGGGGGTCAGGGCAGAGCTGGGGCACTTGAGAGGCAGAGTGGTGGGCCCACATTGTCCCTGGCACCAGGTGGCAGCCAGGCTCCAGGGGCCACTCACAGCCTCCCTGCCTCCCCACCCACACCAGCACCCCTGGCTGATGCTGGGTGCCCAAAAAGCTCTCGCCTTGCCCTAAAGGAGCAATGTGGGCACGCAGAGATTCTCAGAGGTGCAGCCCTGTGGGGTGTAGACAAACCTGAGAGCCCCAGGCTCACAGACAAGGTGACAAGGGGACACGGACCCCACTGTCCCCACTCCCTGGCAGCTTCTCCGCTGTTTCCTCTGCAGGTACCTGGTGTGCTCGGGGCAGGCTGAGCTGTGGGACTGGACCACCAGCATCCTCAAGGCTCAGGTGGGTGCAGGCTGGTCGTGCCACCTGGCTGGGCAGGGCTGGGGCGGGGCTGGCAGGGAGTGACCCCCGTGCCCACCCTGTCCCTGTGCACAGCACGACGACCTGCGCCCCGTGGTCCTGCGCCGACGCTCCTCCTCCGACCTCGCCAAGCAGAAATTCGGGACAATGCCGCTGGTGCCCCTGCACGGGGACAGCACTGATGCCACCATGCTCTCTGCCAACCAGACCCTGGTAAAGCCCCTGCGGCTCCCCTGCCCACGGGTGCTCCTGCACCCATCCTGGTCCTTGTACCCATCCCAAGACCCCGTGCCCGCCCCAGGGCTGGAGAGGCTGGTGCATCGAGGTGTGTGCTGTGTGTGCTGTGTGCCATGCTCGTGTCCGTGTCCCTGCCCGTGCCCGTGGCAGCTCTCCGTGCCTGCAGGCTCCTGCACCCCCCTGGCCCTCCCCTGCCTGCCCAGGCCCCCGTGGCCCTGCTCCGCGCTCTCCGTGCTCACCCCTGTCCGTCTCCTCTGTTTCTAGCGCCGCCTGCACACGCGAAGGACTTTGTCCATGTTCTTTGTAAGTACCTGCACGCGTGGAGCACCCGCTGCTGGCTTTGCACTGTGCCAGGGCTCACTGCAGCACCCCACGGGCACTCGGAGGTGTGCCCACCTTGTGGGGCAGATGAGGGGCTGCCCGCTGCTCTGCGTGTGGGTCCCTGCACGGTCCCAGTGCGGGCAAGCAAGACCACACCAGTCCAGCCCAGTTCCCAGAGCCTCTCCCGCTGGGCACATGTTGCCCATAGGGGATCAGTGGAAGAAATGTGAGGAAACAGGTTTAGGTGAGCCTTGTCACCAGGTTATTTCCAAAAAGGCCGCCTGGCTGGACCTCATCTCACCTGGCTTTGTGCTCTTCGTGGCATCCACCTGCCCGCCCCACCCTGGAACCCTCTGCCAAGGGGTGCTGGGCTGGTGGCATGGACCATGCCCAGGCAGGGACCAAAACACTCCCCCTTCCTCAGCAATGGGGAAGAAAGGGCAGCAGTGCCTGAGCCAAGGGACCTGGTGGGGGGTGGGTCCCCTCTCATGGTGAGGGACAAGGACCCTCAGGCAGCGCAGGGTGGGCAGGCTGAGGAGGGACAGAGGGGTACAGCTGAGCTGTGTGAACAGAGCCCCTCACCCTGACCCCCTGCCCTCCCCAGCCCATGAAGATCCACCAGGACTCCCTGGAGGAGCAGCAGGAGAAGGAGGCAGACGCTGACCCTGTCTACGAGGAAGTGGGGAACTTCCCCGAGCTGGCGGCGCTGGACCTGGGGCAGGGGCTGCTGGCAGAGCTGGCGGCCGTGCCCCCCGTGGACAGGTCCAAGAAGCCGTCCCCGTTCCCCGAGCAGCCCCCAGCCACCGCCCTGCGCTCCTCGCTGCCCGCCAGCCCGCCCCACAGGGTGACGGGTCCCTCTGTCACCAAAGCCGTGTCCCTCGAAAGGGGCTTGAACCTGGAGAGCAACAAAGCTCCGACCCCGGGGCTCAGACCCACCAAAACGTCCTCTCTGGAGAGGAACGTGGAGCCTTCCCTGGTGCTGGGCAGGGACTGGGAGCAGGCAGCCGCACCGGGGAGCAGCCCCACGGCAGAGAGCTCCCTGGAGCTGCCCAGGAAGAGGAGCTTGCAGCCTCCCTCACCCATCAGCGACAAACTCATCCAGGAGCTCAGCAGCGTCATCCTCAGGAAGAGCGATGGCCAACCCCCGGGGCCGGGCCAGCCGGTGACGTGACCCGCTGTGCCACAGGGGTGGCCACCGACCTGGGGGTGAAGCCGTGCCCGGTGGCAGCGATGATGGGTACCCCACACTCCCACGTCATGGAACCCCCACCCTCCTCCTCCTCCTCATCCTGGAGCCAGGCTGGGATCGGGAACCAAAGGGACAAGTGGGGACCAGGATGTTGGGCCGTGGTACCCCCTCAGTGGGAGGGCTGGGGCTGCTGCCACGTGTGCTCTTGCTCGTGGGTGGCACGTCTGTCATCGAGCCCAGTGCCGAGGGACGCAAGAAAAGCAGGAACGTGGTGTCTGCATGTTCTGGCAGCACGGCACCGTGCCAGGCAGCGGGCATGGGGTGCCTGCCAGCACGGGGGAACACAGCGTGTCCCCTCTCCAGCACCGGGCCCGCGGGGCAGGGCCAGGACCCCCGAGCCATCCCCCCTTCCCTTCTCGCACCCACTGTGGCATATTTTAGGGGGAAAGGGGGAGCAGCAGGAGCAGGGCTGGCCGTGTGTGCCTGGAGCGTGGTCCTGGCGATGGAGGGCAGCCCCTCCTCAGCGAGGGTGTTTGGACCTATTCCTGCCACCAGCAGGGAGAAATAAAGGTTTATTTGTACTCTGGGGGGTTTGGTCACTGCAGGAGGAGCGGTGAGGGATGCCAGGCTCTGGCGGGTGGGGAGATCGGGGTGCCAGGCACCCAGCTGGGGGCCACATGGGATTGGGCAGCGCTGGTGTCATCAGAGGAGCAAAACCGAGGCCAAATCCTCGTGAACCTCAGATCCAGGTGGGATTTTCTGCCCAAGTCTATTGCCAGCCCTTGGTGGTGGGCACATTCAGGCTCCCCCCTCCCCGGGGCAGGGGGACACAGCCTGGCAGCCCTGGCTCTGCCCGCTGGATCTCGGGGGCAGGGCCGTCTTCTCCGTGGACCTCCCCGACGAGGCCTCGAGCCCCCGCAGGCAGCGGCCTCCAGCATCCCGGACCCAGCCCCGAAAATCCTGGGAGACGTAGAAGTAGATGAAGGGATCGAAGCAGTTGTTGCAGGCGCTGAGCACCAGGGCCAGGGCGTAGGAGACGTAGGTGCGGTTGTTGCACCCCGTGGGCTCCAGCAGGTGGTGGATGAAGAGCAGCACGTTGCTGGGCGTGAAGCAGAGGATGAAGACCAGGAGGACCAAGGCCAGGACACGCACCACCTGCCCGTGGCTCCCTCCCTTGGCCAGCAGCCGTGCCAGGATGCAGCTGTAGGAGATGGCCATGAGCACGAAGGGCAGCCCAAAGCCCAGCCCCACCAGGGACAGGAAATAGTAGCCAAAGAACCTTTGGGTTTCCTTTCCTAGCACGTCGTGGCACGTCGTGATGTTCAGGCTCGAGATATCGTGGGTGTGCGAGCGCAGGAGCAGAGGGCTCATGCCCAGCCCCACCACCAGCCAGATGCCCACACAGATGCCCACCTTGCCCCTCGTCCAGCTGGAGCCCTTCCACAGGAACGGGTGTGCCACGGAGACGTAGCGCTCCAGGCCGATGCAGGTGAGGAAGAGGATGGAGCTGTACATGTTCCCGTAGAAGAAGGCCACCATGGCGCGGCACAGGTAGTCGCCAAAGAGCCAGTGGTTGCCCAGGAGGTGGTAGGAGATCTTGAAGGGCAGCAGGAGGACAAAGAGCAGGTCGGCCCCGGCCAGGTTGAGCAGGAAGAGGGCACTGGAGCATCTCCTGAAGTTGGTGGCCAGGACCCAGCAGGCCAGAGCGTTGGCTGGCAGCCCCACCAGCAGGACCACGGAGTAGAGGGCAGGGAGCAGGCGGGTGCTGAGGGTGCTGTTGAGGAAAGCTTCCTCGGAGGCCTCGGAGCACTGGTTCTTCTCCTGGGGCGTGAGGCGGAGCAGGGCTCGCCCTTTGACGGGCACTGCGGGGACACGAGGCGTGGGGCTCAGCCCAGAGCCCCCCCACTGACCTGCCCGCTCGGGACCACTGAGCTGTCACCCCTCCCTGCAGAGCCACCAGCATGCACAGGAGGTGGCATCTCCCTGTCCCACGCCAGGGGAGCCCCCAGCATCCTGCAGCCCCCGACCTGCGGAGCCGTGCCACATCCTGTGCCAGCCGCCACCGCAGCGGTGCCAGCCCAGCCGGGTGCTCTGCGCCCAGGCGGGCCCTGCTCCCGCACCCCTGGCGCTGCTGGTGTCCCTTGTCCTGCCGAGCCCAGCACAACGGGATCAGGAGGGCAGATGGGAAACCCACAGCAGCACGGGGCTGGGATAGTCCCAGCCGTGCCCCCAGCCCAGCTCCCCACCACAGCCAGAGACATCTCCTCATCTTCCTGCGGTCGGGGACTTTCTGCTGCGTGTGAAGAACAAAAGCGAAGAACAGGAAGGTCCCGGGACACCACAAAAACAACTCAGGATCAAATCCCTTTTCTGGCTTGCTAAAAAAAAACCCAGACAGGCTCTACACATCACCCCCAGCTCTGGAATTTCCATCCCGATGGTCCCCAGAATACCCTACCCCGGGGGGCTTTGGTTACATCCAACAGGTTTCCCACAATCTCTGCCCCCTCTCCCCATCCAGAGGATGGAAAATTCAGGTTACCAGAGCAGTAATCTGAAGTTTGCTGCCAAAAGGGAAAATGCTGGCTGGGTTTCAGTTCTTCACTCGGATTCTCAATGTGGACACTGAGGGAAGGCAGCAGAGCAGGGCCCCAAACTCTCCCCGTGACACACAGCCACTGCCTCCAAGTGTCACGGGACGTGATATTGGGGTGTCCCAGCGAGGGCTCCCTGCCCTAGCCCATCACCCCCAGTCCCACCAAGGCACTTACCTGGGGAGGGGTGGGTGGCAGAGCCGAGCCAGGCCCAGCTGAGCAGGAGGGTGACACAGGCAGCAGCAGACCCAGGTGACAGCACCAGCCGGGACATCTCTGCGGAGTGGCCGCCGTGCCAGCCGGCTCTGCACAAACGGCACGGGGCTGGTGGCACAGCGGGACTGTCACCAGCCCCTTCCCCGCTGGCACCCTCCCTTTGTCTCCACCACGTCACGCCAACATCCTGCCCACAATCCCGCGGTGCCAGACTGGTGCACGAGGTGACCGCCAGTTGTCACCACCCCCGAGCGTCTGGGGCACGCCACGGAGCGGGGAGAGATTTCCAGCGGCCGGCACACAACCACACACCGTGGGGAGGAGGAAACAGGCGAGAGGCAGCTGGAGGCAGACGGGTGAGAAGCACAGGAGGAAGGTGCAGATGTTTGTGCCGTGTGTGTCCCCTGTGTGTGGGACAGGAAGGTGGCAGCTGGTCCCAGCCCGGTGACGTGTGGCCCTGCCCCGCTGCAGCACCCCAGGGCACTGGGCCTGCCCAGCCCTGCCAGGAGCAAGGATCCATCCCCGGGGTCAGGCTGGCAAGCTGGTGTGACACAGCTTGATGGAGATGGGGCCACCCTGCACTGTCCCCTTCTTGTCGCCAAAGTGGGCGCTGGGAGGCCCCCCATCCATTTTCTCAGCCAAGAAGGGAGATAACAGAGCCGGTGACACATCCCCAGCCCAGCCTTGTGCATTGTCACACACCAGGGGGACCAGGACATGTGCAGCCAACCCCAGAAATGTCGTGGGAAGAGAAAGAAGGGGACAAATGGGACAGTGGGGAGAGCCACGAGCTCTGCAGGAACCACAGAGTAAATCAGGACAGAAAGAGAAGAGAGAGAGGAAGAGGGTGGGAGAGAGTTGGGAGGGCGACAGAGGGACAGGGGGACAGACGGGGGCTGGTTGGGGACCCCTCATGATTCAGGTGGCCCCCACTGATGGCCACTGCTGAGCCCTGTGCCCATGTCCCCACGTCAGGGTCCTGCCAAGCCAAGGGCTCTGTGTCCTCCACGTGAGGTGGGACCCCGCAGGTCCCTGTGCTGGGGGCTGTCCCCTCAGTGTCCCACACGTCCCCGCATCCCAGGACAAGTGCCCCAGCGCCCCGTGTGTCACCATATCCCAGAACAAGTACCCTGTGTGTCCTCATGCACAAGGACTCGGTCCCCAGTGATCCCAGTGCCGTGTGCCCCAGAACTCCCCATGTCCCCATGTCCCCATGTCCCCCTGCCCAAGGACAGTGCTCCCCATCACCCCGTGTCCCTGTGACCCTGTGTCCCCACATCCCCATCTCTCACATCCCTGTGTCCCAGTGTTACCCATGTCCCTGTCCTCCTGCCTCCTTGGGTCCACATGTCCCCATGTCCCTGTGTCCCATATCCCTGTGTCCCTATACTCCTGTCTTCCCACGTCCCCATTTCCCTGTCTGGTATATTCCTTTGTCCTCATGTCCCTGTCTCCCCATCTTGTCTCGTTCCCATGTCCCTGTTTCCCCATATCCCCATGTCCCAGTGTCCCTGTCCTCCAGCTTCCCAGTGTCCGCCTATCACCACCTCCCCATGTCCCAGTGTCCCTGTCCTCCAGCTTCCCAGTGTCCGCCTATCACCACCTCCCCATGTCCCAGTGTCCCTGTCCTCCTGCTTGCCGGTGTCCCCCTGTCGCCACCTCCCCATGTCTCAATGTCCCTGCCTCCCATATCCCTGTGTCCCCACGCCCCCAATGTCCCTGTGTCCCATATCCCAGCATTCCCATACCCCCATTTCCCTGTGTCCCTATGTTCCTGTGTCCCATATCCCTGTGTTCCCACGCCCCCCATGTCCCTGTGTGCCCATGTCCCTGTGCCCTATATCCCTGTGTCCCCATGTCCCCATGTCCCTGTGTGCCGATGCTCCTGTATCCCATATCCCTGTCTCCCCGTGTCCCCGTGTCCCCATCTCCCCATGTCCCCATGTCCCCGTGTCCCTGTCTCCCCCGTGTCCCCATGTCCCCGTGGCCCTGTCTCCCCCATGTCCCTGTTCTCCCCGTGTCCCCAGGTCCCCATGTCCCCGTGTCCCCGCCCACACGTGCAGCACCGACCACCAGGGGGCGCTGTAGGCCCCGGGGGCGGGGCTTGCTGGGCGCGATGGGCGGGGCCTCCCACGGTGCGGGCGGGGGCGGGGCCAGGGGGGCGTGTCCCTTTGGAGGCGTGTCCCTTTGGAGGCGTGTCCCTTTGGAG
>VZRO01003712.1:97690-112481 GCA_013397915.1 Daphoenositta chrysoptera | reverse complement strand
CTTCTCCCGGAGCTGGGGGGCCGCGGGGGCCGGGGGACAGCGGGCTCTGGGTGCTGTGCTGCCCCTGCCAGGCCCGAGGGTCCCGGGGGGGTCTCCGGGGCGGTCTCCGGGGCGGGTGCGGTGGGTGGGACTCGGGTACCTATTGCCGATGGGATGAAGGCTGGCGCCGAGCGCGGCTGTCGGTGGCGCCGGCGCCTCGCTCCGGCCATGCCAAGCGCGTAGCTGCCCACCCGGGGCCGGCTGCCCCGCGGCTGCCCCGCGGCAGAGCCCCCGGCCCCGAGGGATCTGGGGGCTGCGCGCCTCCCGTCCACGCTCCAGCCGGCAGCGGAGAGGAGCTGCGGGGAGAGGGGCAGGATAGGGATTGTCCCCGCAGCCACGGCACCTCCCCGCCACCCGCAAATGGCATTTCCCGGCGTCGCCGCCTGTGGCTGGGCACTTCCCGACCCCCTGGAGAAGGGGTTCGCCCTCTCTCCATCTCCAGCACCAAGCTGAGACCCACCGGGGCAGGGACACTGCGGGTGCCCTCCCACATCCCCCCCGGCCACTGTCCCAGGGACAGGGGACAAGCACTCACGTCACACGCGGTCCTGCTCCGCGCCGCCGGCCTCCTGTGGGATGGAGGGGGGGTGTCAGTGGGAGCGGGGGGCTGGGCTGGGGGTCTCCCTCGGCCACAGCAGTGACCCCAGGGCCAGTGGGCAGCACCACTCTGAGTCTCCAGGGGGCGACTACAGCCCCGGCCCCATCTCTGCCCTTCCCCATCACCTGCAGGACGCGATGAGCAGCAGCCAACAACCCTGGTGCTGGCCCTGACTGCGACTGAGGGGATGGGGGAGGGTTCAAGTGGCGCCAGGGCTCGGTGACAAACATCCCAGGGAGGTCCCATCACCGTTCTCCTGGGACCCCATGTCCTGGAGCACCCCAGCACCACGTGCAGGAGCCTGGCACTGCGGAGGGGACAGACATCACCATGTCCCTGGGCTTGCCCTGCACAGAACTGCTTCCCCAGGGATCAGAGGGATCCCCCAAGGTTCAGTGGGACATGGGAGGACCTGTCACCACCTCCCCAGGTCTCTGGGGAAGGGCTGCAGCCCATCAGCTCTGTCCTGCCCTTCTCCATGGAACAGTTCAAAGCTCCCAGCCTGGTCACCGGAAAGCAAAGAGGGAAACAGCGGGATCCTGCTTTGTCCTTATCCAGCATCCAGGGCTCTCCCGTGCCGACCCAGTCCCGCCCCATCGCACCCCCTGCCAAGGGCTGCTGGCCTGTGCATGGGCCGTGCCCAGCCCTCGGAGCTCCAGCAGAACCTGCCCCAGGGCATCTCCCCGCCTTTGAAGCACGCCAGGAATTTTACCCAGGCATTTGGCTTCCTTTTCCTTCCACGGGCTTTGCCCTGGTGCTGGTTTTGCGAGGCAAGTCATGGCCAGCTCTTGGGGCTGCTGATATCACACAGGGGGTGTTTCCCAGCCCCCTTCCATTAAAATCACCTTTTCCCCAGCTGCAGAACCATGAATGAGTGCATGAGCCTGTGAGTGAAACGCTGGGTGTCTGAACCACCACCAGCAGCCCCATTTGCTCACTGGTACCAGCACAGAGGCAATTCCAGGGAGGAAAACCCCTGGAGCTCTCCAACCCCTCCATCAAGGTGTTTGGGTGGGATACTGGGAGATACCAGGGTGCTGGGAGCTCCAGGCAGGGTGGGCTTTCCTCCTCTCTGAGCACAGCTCCGCAGGAGCAGGGAAATACAGCCAAGAAATGACCACTTGGCTTCATCATTTCCTGGCCTTCAAGCTGAGAAAGGCTCCTGGAGAAATCTGTCCCTGCCTGTTCCTTGCTGGCCACGTTGGGCCCCGTTGAGGCTACACGGTTTTGGGGACACCGTGTGCAGCAGTGGAGCTCCCCTAGGTCAGAATCCCCATGGATGTCCCCAAAAAGCTCCACCACAAAGGAAAAGGAGTCCCTTGCCAAGGGGCGCTGGGAGCAGGTCTGCAGCACCTCCCACTGCCCCTGAAGCAGGGCCGGACCCGTCACAGTCACCCCAGCGCCTCAGACACTGGGAAACGGTCAAAAAAGAAATCCCCCTCCAGCCCAGGGGACCAACATGGGCACCAGGAAGAGAAGGAACATACCTGCTGCCTGCCGTCCTCCCCTCCGGGCTGTTTCCTGCTGCTGTCCTCTCTCCCCAGCTCCTCGGCCTGTTCCTGCAGACTCAGGCTCCCGTGGATATCCGACACTTCATCTGCCGACTCCAGTCCGATCTCCTCCAGGCAGATGCCGGCGCCTTCCCTTGCCAGCTCTCCAGGGATGCTGGGACTTGACCCTCCCAGCGCCGGCAGGCTCAGGAGCCTCTGCTGGCGGCTCGAGCTCCCGGGAGGAGCGCCAGCATCCTGCAGGGACCCCGCCGTGCCGGGCCCCACCGGGCCGGACCCCGTTGGACCGGACCCCACCGGGCCGGACCCCCCGCCCGCCCGCCGGCTGTCACGGGAGCCGGAGCTGGCTGGAGTGTTGGCGGCTGGGCTGGCGGAGAGGCTCTGCTCCGCGCCTCTGCCGCTCTGGGTGCCCGTCTGGATGGCTCCGTTCTGCAGGCCACCCGTGGGGACAGTCCCGTTGAGAGCCCGCTCCCGCTGCAGCCGCTCGCTGCTGCGCTCCAGCTCCTCCGTGCTCGGCTGGCGGCTGCCGGCGGGCAGCCCCCCGCCCTGCGGCTCCTGCGCGGGGGGCTTCTTCCCGATGTGCGTGACACGGAACCTGCAACGGGGGCAGGACAGAGCCGAGTCTTCTCCCTGCTGTCCCACAGCTGGATTCCCAGCTTGCCTCTCTCTCCCGCCCCCGATCTCCTCTCTTTGCGATCTCCAACCTTTCTGACCCGTTCATCCCCACACAAACCATGCCCCCAAACTCATTTTTCCTTCAATTTGAGTAAAACAAACAGATGGAAAGCTCAATCCAGGTCTTGGCTGGGGTAGAGCTTGTCCTCCCAGCAGCAAGATGGATCAGAGCTCTTGGAAAGTCTCCGAGACACAACCTGGATGACAGCGTGCCCTAAGTGAGGGCAGGGACAGGGTTTTGGCAGTGATTTGGGTACAGGGATCAAAGGCTGAAGGAGTTGTTTGGCTAAAATCTGCCAGAGTACATTTTGCACCGTCCCCTGGAGGGACAAATGGTGCCTGAGTGGCTCACCAAGGTCCCACCATGAGCAGGTAACAGCTCAGAGCTCCTGGGTGGGCAGGAGAAAAGCTGCAGGAATGGATCTGACACCCTCCAAGGGTGGGTTAATAATCAGAGGTGATGCAATATTGCACGTGGGGAGAAGAGAGGAGTTGGGGATCATGGACTCGTGGAATGGCTCGGGTTGGAAGGAGATCCTAAAGGATCACCCAGTCCCACCCCCTGCCTTGGGCAGGGACACCTCCCACTGTCCCGGGCTGCTCCAAGCCCCGTCCAGCCTGGCCTTGGGCACTGCCAGGGATGAGGCAGCCACAGCTGCTCTGGGCACCCTGTGCCAGGGCCCCACCACCAATTTCTTCCCAATATCCCATCTAGCCCTGTCCTCTGGCACTGGGAAGCCATTCCCCCTTGTCTTGCCACTCCGTACCCCTTTCCCAAGTCCCTCTTCAGCTTTCTTGGAGCCCATTTAGACACTGAAGGGGCTCTAAGGTCTCCTCTGAGCCTTCTCTTCTCCAGGCTGAACAGGTCCAGTTCCCTCAGCCTGGGAGGGGTGAGGTGTCAGCAAAGCCCGAAAGTCTGAACTGTGATGGTGCTGATTGTGACACCCCGTGATTCCTCCCCAGCAGCACTGCCAGCCACTGCTGGACCAGCAGACAGGAAATCTCTTCCACAGTGAGCTGGTGTCCACCAGCCAGAGCACTCTGATCCCACAGATCACACAGAGCTCACCCACACCCGCTCTCCCTGCACTCGGATCACACATGGAAAAGCTGCCAATGGACCTGGCTCTGCCGAGGTTCAGCTGCGAGTCAGTGTCAGGGCAAAGCACAATTTCAGAAAGTTCAAGTACTGCTGGTGTGGAAGGAAGAGCAAGACCCAAAGGTCAAGCACAGGGCAGCACTGCCGTTCCAAAGGAAGAAGCAGAGAGGTCCAAAAGATAAGAACAGATGCCAGGTGGGTTGGCAGAGATGAAGGAGACCACTTGAGGCTGGAGCCCAGCCTGGGGACAGCACCAGCTCCTCAGCACCGTGGTCAGAAAGCTGCTCAGGATTGGGAGGGTCGAGAGGAGAAACGCTCCAACTCCAGGGGAGGTTCCCACAGGACTGCTCGGGTCAGGCCAAGCAGCAGCAAGTGTGACCTTTCAGGTCTCTCCAGATGTTTAGAGATAAGACACCGGTGCTGCGATTTGGGAAGACCAAAGAATGTTCTGGTCCTGAAGAGGGACAGGGAGGTGACACAAGTGACAGGACTTGGTAATGCCATTGAGCAATGTCAGCCTGGAAGAGTCAGGAGTGGATTCTGAGAGCAGGAAGGGTTCGGACTGGAGAGGGCACAAGAGATAACATAGCCAGCCTCTGGCTGGGGAGGGAAAGCAGCAGAGCCCTGGCTGGCTGCCTCCGCAGCACCCCTGAGGCTTTGGGTTCCGTGGGACGTGACACACTGTGGCTGCTGGGGCTGAGGACAGAGGGTCACACCCAGATGCTTCATGGACAAGCTCTGCCGTGACTACGAGTGGTTTGGGGGAAGCCCTGAGCTGAGTGGTAAATCGTCCTATAACATACGAGTGTGGATCATATAACCCTGATTGCCACACAAGTTTAGAACAATTTAGGTGCAAAAAGCCCTCAGGAGGTCTCCAGTCCAGACCCCTGCTCATGCCTGGGCCCCCTCCCACCCTCCATCAGTTTGCTCAGAGCCCTGTCCAGTCAGGGTTTGGGAATCTTCAGGGACGGAGATTCCTCCACTCTTCAGGGCTCTGTCAAGAGCTGCACCATTCTCGTGGCAGAACAATTTTTCCTTGCATCTTTTCTGGATTTCTCTTGTTGTAACTCATGGCCATTGCCCTTCCCAGTGCATGTCTGAGAAGAGTCTGGTTCCATCTTCATTCAAACTCCACCCACCCTTTGTGAAGTGTTAGAGGACTATTAAGTCTTCCCCTTCTAATTCTCCAGGCTAAAAATTCCTCCTCAGATGCCCCATACTCCAGCCCTGGATGATCTTGGTGGACCTGCTCAGCTCCCATCCTTTCCACTCCTCCGGGATGAGCCTGTGCCTACCAGGACCAGGGCTCATTCCATGTAGGAGGGGCTGGACTCTCAACCACTGAGCCCAAGGCAAACACAATACCAAAAACAAAGGAGAACAAGATTTGAGGGTGTGTCCTTAACTCCAGAGGTGGGTTAAAGAAGCCCTGTTTTGTAGGGTCAGTGCTGAGTCGAAGTACTCTGAGATATTTGCCATAAATAAGACACAGGAAGGGCAGTCCTGGAAAAGTCATCCAGGATCCAGAAGACCAAAGGGGGCAGCTTGGAAATAAGAAGCAGGATTTGGAGGTGGGATTGTACCTCGTGGGCACGTGGGTCCCTTAGCAGTTGGACCTTGTACCAAAGAGATTCAGGATTGAACATGAAGCCTTGGAGAAACGGGAAGAGTGCCCTGTGGAGGAGGCTGGTGAGGCATGGGATATTAACAAGGATAAAGAGAAAAAAACAGAATTTGAGGGAAAAGTGCCTTTGGGAAAGGAGACCATCTTCTCCAGCACTCCGAGGTGAGTGAGAGGAGACCGGGAAGAGCATGGACAAAGGACACGGAGGAGTGGATGGAGCTGGGCACCAGCCAGGGAGTGAATTAGCGGTGAGTACACAGCCGTGCAGAGCCCTGGCTTCCCGGGCACCACCTCCAAGGACAGCAACGGGCAGGGAGGGAGCCAGGAGCTGGCAGTGCCCACAGGGTGTGATCTGAGCTGCAGTTCGGCCTGGGGAGGCCCAGCAGGTCTCCCTGCTCCTCCAGCTCCCCGTAAAGCCCCAGCTCACCTCCCTGCTGAGACTCCTGCCTGTGATGGTGGAAAAGTCCACAAGACAGGACACAGGGAATGGCTTCCCACTGCCAGAGGGCAGGGATAGATGGGATATTGGGAAGGAATTGTTCCCTGGGAGGGTGGGGAGGCCCTGGCACAGGGTGCCCAGAGCAGCTGTGGCTGCCCCTGGATCCCTGGCAGTGCCCAAGGCCAGGCTGGACATTGGGGCTGGGAGCAGCCTGGGACAGTGGAAGGTGTCCCTGCCCATGGCAAGGGGTGGAATGAGATGAACTTGGAGGTCCCTTCCAACCCAAACCATTCCATGGTTCCACACCTACTCTGGCTCAGCATTCCCATGAAAGGTCTGTCTCTCTGGACCACAGCCTGAAGCTTCACCAAGGCTCAGGCCCTGAATGAAGATTCTGCAGGATCTGAGCATGACAGAGCTTTGTGTCTCACCAGGGTGGCCATCCAGGGACCAGCAGTTGCTGTCACCCTGCCCAGTCACCACAGCTGGAGGGAGCCAAGCCCTGCAAGACTTTCCCAACTCTTTCTGCTGGGGAATGGAGCAACCTGGGCGAGTCTCCAGACTGTCCTACAGGTTGGTGACTACAGAGACCACAGGAAGCTCAGGAAGTCCCTTGAGGTGAAACCAGGTGGGGGCTGGAGAGCATTTGTGGGAAGTATCGGGAACACTCCCCTATTCTTACATTGCTGCTGTGTCATCTAATTACAGACATGGTTGGAGGCAGCCACCTGGAGCAGCAGGGCCACTCTGTCCTTCTGACCAGGTGGTGACTCGTACCTAGGACACGCTGTCCCCTCTGCCCCCCCAGTGAGGTCCCTAAAGCCCCCAGTTGGGCAGCAAGGGCCCTGCTTGCACCGAGTAGCTCTGAAAGGACACGGCCCTGGGGCTGTGCCAGGGGCTGTGCCCAGCACTGACTCAGCAGGAAAGCCCAGCTTGAGTCACCTTCCCAGAGAAGGAGGGAAGCCACCGGTGCATCCCAGCCTGCCACACGCCACAGGCATTCCCAGGTGCAGGAGCCACCTGGGTCCTCGGGAGCTCCAGCTGCAGAGCTGCTGCTGGGGCATCTCTACGGGGAACAGCAGGAGGGAGCCTGGCCTGGGGCGAGCGGGGCAGGAACAGGAGGACTGAGGAGACTCCGTGGTGCTCATTGCAGCAGGGCAATGTCTGGCAAAGCTCATTTGGGTACCTGCCCACTGAGAAGACGGTGGTCTCTCCGGGATGCATCCGGCTCCTGCCCTCCTTGGAGCGGCCCTGGCGCTGCAGCGGGTGCCTCTTCCTCTTGCTGCAGTGGATGCAGGGGGCCTGCGTGGAGCCCAGGTGCACCGTGTGGTGATGGGGGGGGGCCCCGTCCTGGCTGCTGCTGTGGGGACAAAGGCTGCAACAGGAGAAGGACAGGAAGGGCTGTGTCACCTGGGGGAAGACATCCCAACCCTGGTGCAGCCCTGCTGCAGCAAGCCCTGGAGCAGCAGCTCTGGGGGGGACCTCTGCTGAGGACAGGAAAGAGGAAGAGCTGTTCCACTTGGCAGTGGGGTAGAGCACTCCTCAAAACCCTCAGGAGAGCAGGGCTCCTCTCTGGGAAGATGCTTTTTGACAGCTGGAAAGGGGTTTCTCGTCCCTCACTCTGCAGCAGCCACAAGCTGCTACAAGCTTCCCTCACCTGGGCACTGGCACTGGCACGTCCCCTTCAGTTTCCCCCAGCATCTCCTTGAGGGCCTCCACATTTGCTGAAGAGAGAGGGAAAAACAGGAATGCGTCAGCCAAAGTGGTCGGCACAGCTCTGGGCCGGCCCGTGGAGGCGCTCACCTTGGTTTTGGATGATGCATTTCACAATCTTCTCCACGGTGTCGTCGTTCTTCTCCTCTCCATCTGAAAAGAGACAACGTGGCACTGAGGGCTGGGATTTGGGGACTCCGCTCGCTCGTCCCTTCCCAGGAGCAGCTGCATCAGCAGAGACACTGGAGAAGCCTCGTGTCCCCTGACACACTGGGAAGCCACTGGGGAACACCGGATCCCTCATCCTGGAACAGAAATGGCTCAGCCAGCAGCTGCCTGTGCAGGGAGAGGGGGTTGTGTTGCTCCTTCAGAACTGGGGAGCATCTGGAGAAACGAGTGGGAAGCGGGTTCCAAAAAGCCAGAAGAGGAGGGTCCTTGTCCCAGCCCTGGAGCCCCTGGCTGCAGGGTGCTGCAAGTGCTCAAGGCTCCAAGGGTAAACAGGACACGTCCGCAGAAAATAAACCCACTGGGACCCGTTAAACACAGAAATGGGGAAGACAGAACGATGGAGAGAGCCCCAGAGCTGCACACTGTTCACAGCTTGAAAGACTCTTCTGAGGAATCCTGGCTGGTGCCTGCTCTGCTGTGGAACTCATCTCAACCTGCTTCCAGCCGCTGCTGGAGGCAGGAGGCCTGGATGGATGGGTGGACCTCCAGCCTGGTCAGCAGTGAGAGAGGTTCCTGTAAGCAGGTTGGAGCTGTGGTCTGGCAGGCAGCTGCCTCCAAGGCTCAAGGGCCACTACCGTGCTCTTGGAAGCCCACGGAGATGTTTCCCTGGGCTCTGGTATCTCCAGAGGGCAAAGCCCGTCCTGGAAGGCTCAGACACTGTCTCCATGTCACGGACAGCCAGGGCATTAAAGGCAGAGGAGCACACCCGTGGGCACCTGGCGGCTCTGGCGGTGTCCGCGGGCGAGCCGGAGGAGCCGCGTTCCCCTCCTGTGCCCAGGCCCGGGCAGCAGGAGCTGCTGATCCTCCCAAGCGCTGCCGATGGCACACGGGAGCTGGAGGAGTTCTGTAGCACCATGTGGCTGTTCTCAGCCTGGGAGGCAGCCGGAGGAATGTGTGTTCCCCACTTCAGCAGAGGCTCAGGAAACCACCAAACGACAGAGCTTGCTTGGGCCGGGCACCCACGCTCGCTGCGGCAGTGACTTCCCAATCCAACCACCCCAGAGTGACTGACAGTGGCCTGAAGCGATGGAAAAAATTCCCTAAAGGTGCCCTTCTAGCGTGGGGATCACGGAAACACCCCAAATTCTCTGGCCTGCACAAACAGAGCAGGGACTAGAAGAAGACATGACCGGTAGCAAACACCAGCTGGCTCCATGCCGGACATCCTGATGCCAGAGGGGCAGAGGGACAGCTGGTGCTCCAGCTGGGAGAGGTTTTCCTTGAGGGAACGGGGATTATGATTGAGACTCTGGGGATTCAGCAAGTCCTGGATGTTCATCACAATTACCTTTGGGTGATAATGCTCCTTTGGGAAGGGCCGGGCACTGGTTCCCGCCTCCCTCATCACCACCAGCCGTTGTCAGCTCGTGGATCGGAGGGATCCCTGGCCCTCACGCTCCTGATCCCCAGGGAACACCGCGCTGCTCTCACCGCCCCAGCCCGTTTTCCCAGCGCAGCCACACGTGACAGGCAACCCTCGCAGCCCCATCCCACATCCCGGGTGTCAGAGGAGCACCAGCCCACAGCAGGCGCAAGGCCGAGCCCCCGCCGAGCCCCCATCGCCCCAGCACTCACCGTTCTCCTGCTCCTCCACCCCTTCTTTGTCATCTGAGTCACTCTCGTCCCGGAAGGTCCGGCACCGGTAACCCTTCCTCTTCAGGACATGGCAGATCAGGAAACCCACCAGCCCCATGATGAAGAAGACAAGGACGAGGAGGAAGACCACAATAATGCTCTGCTGGGGATCTGACTCCCCATCGCGGGGGTGGGGATGGTCTGACATGCGGATCTAGGAGAAGGAGGAAGGCAGGTCAGAGCCCCGCGCTCACCCCACCCTGTGCCCATCCTCCCCCTCCTCCTGCGGGGCAAGAGGCAGCTCCCAGCTGCGGGTGGGCTGCCCGGGGCTCAGCCCTCGCCCCGCAAGGTCCGGCGCGGTGCGGGGCCGCACGGAGGACGGCACCGGCCGGAGGCGGCTCCTCGCGGTCCCCCAAGGGCACTGCTGCCCCGCACGGCCCCGGCAAGAGGCACCCCAAGGGCAGCGGTGGCGGCAGCGTCCCCGCAGGCCCTGCGGCCCCGGGCTGCGGCGCTGCCCCGTCCCTTGCAAGCGGCTTCCCAAGGGCACCGGTGCCCCGGCCTGCCCGGGGCTCTGCGGCGGGCGGCACCCCCGGCTCGCCCTTGCCGGAGGATGGCTGAGCATCCTNAACCGAGCCGGCTCCCTCCGCCCCGGCTCCCCCGGGCGCTCCCGGCTCCCTCCCCAAGGGCTCAGCGCTCGCATTCCGGCTCGCCCGCTCCGCTTCCCGGCACGGAGAGGGTCCCCCGGCCGTCCGCCCGCCCCGCTGCGGCGGTACCTGGGCCTGCGGTCCTCCGCAGCGCTCTCCTCTTCACCTTCACCTTCACCTTCACCTGCCTCCTAGCAACCCCGCATCCCCGCGGCCGGGCACGGCGGCGAGCATCCTCCGGCCCCCGGCCGCGGCTCCCTGCCTGCCTTCCCCGGGAAGGAGCCAGCTGCCGCTGCCCGCCGCTCTCTGCCGCTCTCTGCCACAAGAGCACCCGCCTGTCCCGATCCCAGAAAAAAAAACCTCTCCGGAGCTGTTTCGGCGGAGGAAGGTGCAGAGAGGAGCTCGGGGAGACGCCGGAGGCTGCAGCAGGACACGCAGGAGCGCTGCTCAGGGAAGCTGCCAGGCTGCTGCCCGCCCCGGGGTGAATAACCTCACCCGCACGCGTGCCAGCCCCGAGCTCCCCTGGCACCCTCCTTTCTTTGATTTTTAGGGCACTGAGCCCTGGCGATGGGAGGGAGAAGGGTGGAAGTGGGAAGTGAGACCAGGACTGATCACACCCCAGACACCCACCCTGGCATCCCAGCACCGAGGAGATGGTGCAAAACGAGCCCCGGGAGACTCTTGTGCCTCCCTCCTTGCTAAAAAAAGGAGTGGCTAAGCCAATGGAAATCTCGAGCTGTGGTGGTCCCACGACCTCCTTCTCCATCTCCACCACATTATCCTCACTCTGGGAGGCTTCACCCCCTAACTCCTTCGCTACTGGAAATCAGAGCTGCTCCTCTCCATCCTTCACCCACCTGCCAGTTCTCACCCAAACCTTGAGGAACACAACCCCTGACATCCCTCCCACCCCATCTCCACTGGTCCGAGCAGCGATCCACACACGTATTCCTCCGTGGGAATTATCCCACCACACTCTGTCTTGCTGTGAGACAGCCCGGGACTCCCCCAGGCTGTCAGCCGTGCCCTGCTGAGGGCTCCTGTCCCTCTGCACTGGTGACCAAGTCAGCTCTCAGGAGCCTCCTCCATCAGCGTGACTTCAGGAGGTCACCACACCACAGGTGACACCCGTCTGTGTGCCGTCCTGGCAGGGGGACAGGCCCTAGCATGGAATATCTGTGGCAAGAACAAGACTTTTCCTCCTGCCATGGATGGCTGGGCCACAGGAGAGGAGAGGTCTCCAAACCCTGGACCAACAAGCTGCTACATCATGCAAGCCTCTGCTGCTGAAGGCCTGGATCACAAAGTGAACCTCAAAGGCAGTTTGCTCCTCGCCCTTGTTTCTGTGGAGAGGGGGAGCTGGCAGCTCTGGGTTTCTGCGGAGCCTTGAGGGGGTGCAGTCATGGTGAGCGTTTTCCCGTTTTCCTCGTGCCCACGCACGCTGTCCTGCACAATAAATCGCTCTTTCTCCTCCTGGGCGTTCCCGCCCACCCAGCGCATTGCTGCACCCTACCCTCTTCCAGCTCCCCACCCCCTTCCAGCATCCCAGCCCTTTCCCGACTCCAGCCATGCCAGGCTGATCAGCACTCCCCACTTCGAGGGGGGATTCCCATTTTCCCACAGCCTCTGGTGTCAAGGTGTTTCCACAAGCTGGGGGACACGGGCTGGCACAGCAGCCTGGCCCTGCCTGGGGACAAATCCTGGCCTTTGTGGGGTGAACCAGGGTGAGGAGGGGGCTCTGTTGCTGTCAGGCTGCTCCCTTCTCGCTCTGCAGCTGGGTTATCCCAGCTGATGGTGTTTCTCTTCCTAATTCTCCCAACCAGGGATTGCTTGCTCCCAGTCTCTGTCCTGCTTCCACCACCTCGGCCTCAGCGTCCCTCCAGGTGCTCAGTCCTTGTCCCACCTCAGCCTCAGCGTCCCTCCAGGTGCTCAGTCCTTGTCCCTGCAGGACCCTGTTGGCACTTAAATGGTCAGGCCATGAGCCCTGTCCCACACAGGGACAAAGGTGACCCAGAAAGGACACCCTGGCTCCTCTCTGCCCCAAAAGCAGCCAGCATTTGAGGCATGAACCCGCACAACCGAGCTCTCCCTTCCGAGCAGGCTGGCCGTGTCCATCCTGGCCGGAGGGGACAGAACCCACCCGGGGCAAAGCCCCCAGCAAGCCGGGGAGGTGGGGATGTGGCTGCCGGCTGGATGCTCTGGCACGCCCGCAGTCTGGGCTCTGCATCCGCTGTCCCTCCGGGCCCCATCCCAGCTCCTGGCCCCATCCCAGCTCCTGGCCCATCTTGTGTGACCCCACCAGCCAAGGCAGTGGGGTCTGAGTCCCAGGACAATCTGCCTGGAGCTCTGGGATAGGCAGCTGCTGCTTCCTGCCTGGCAGCGCATCCAGCACCACCGTTCCCTGCCCCTCCTTCCCGGGCCACTTCCTCAGGGTTTCCCTGGATCCTGGAGGTGCTTGGAGGCTTCGGTCCCTCTCCAGGCATTGCCTGGAAACCCTGAAATTTTAAGGTTCCGTGTCAAAAGGTGGCTTGGGAGGGAGGGGACAGAGTGACCGAGGAGAGGCTGGTGGGACAGTACTGTCACCTGTCACTCTGTCCCTCGGCTGGCTCCGGTCCCAGCGGAATTCCACGTTACCTCTTGTCCGCTCTTTTCCCGCACCTCTCCCGCAGCCAGTGGAGCAAAGGTCACCCCACAAACAATGTGAACACGTCCTTTTGGGGGATCAGCCGCCCCGGCCCTGCTGCTTGTCCACGTGGCAGCTAAACGGGCCGGACTGCCCAGATCCAGGCTCCTCTGGGGATCTTCGCTTCGATGCTCAGCCCAGAAACTGCCGCCGTGTCTGCAGAGCTGCTCCATCCCATCGTGTCAAACGTGAGTCCTGAGCCCTATTTCAGCTCTTCAAACATGCCCAGCAGCTAATGGCCCTTAAACCACAGCCTGTTTTTGCTCTCTGAGCACAAAGAGCATCTAAAAATATCCCTCTCCGATGCTTCCCTTGCTCTGCTCCAAGACCCGTGAAGATGCCCGGAGCAGCGACCGGCTTCCAGAAAGACAGCTCAGACAGCAAAGTGATCCCAGCTGGAAGCAGGGACGTGTTTCCCCTCTCCTCGCCGCGTTCCCGCAGCCGGGCACTGGGACGTGCTGCCCGGGCGGCTCCGTGTCCCCAGCCGGGCGTTATCTGGTGGCAGCAGCTGCCGGAGCAGGGACAGGACAATCGTCAGAGGGGGCACCCCCGAGACGTCAGTGCTCCGCGAGCTCCCGGCACGGCCGTGTCGCTCAGCACGTTGAAATCCCGGCTGTCTCCCGCGGTGGGTGCTGGGCTCGCTGCCAGGTGACCTCTCTGGGTGTCCCCAGCCCTGTGGGGTCACGGCGAGAAGGTCCTGGGTCTCCTCTGAAGGTGTCCCTGCCTCTGGCCAGGGGTTGGAATGGAACGGCGAGATCCAACCCAAACCATCCCATGATCCTTGCTCCGTGCTGGAGCTGCGATCCTAAAGGGAAACCCACACACGGAGCGGTGTGGAGAGAGCAGCGTCCCCGCAGGAGGGGACAGAGGCAGCCAAAAGTGTCATTTAACAAAGCCACGATTTAATCACACCTTGACACGTTGTTTCTTGCACCTGCAGCCAGCACAGCCCCCGAATTCCCTGCCATCCCGCCATGCCCCATCCCACACAGGCACGGAGCCCCTCTTGCTGCCTCCGAGGGTTGCCACCCCACGCCTTTACTGCCTGGCATCCGCCGGGAAGCCGGGGAACATCCCAGTGCCCGTCTGCCCTGGCCCCCATCCCCAGCCAGCTCCCGGGGGTCCTGCCCCTCTCCGAGCCCCCGTGGGTTGTGTCCAGCCCGGCTTCCTTCACCCCAAACTCCCGTCTGCGGGAGCCTGGCGGGACCAAGCATTGATTTTGGCTTGGATTGCCGAGCCTTTGGGCAAGGCTCCCTGCTCTGTCCGTCCTTCCTTCCTTCCAGCCACAGGGAACAGACCTGTGCTGCCGCTCCCCGTCAGCACCGCTCACAACGCGGTCCTGCTTCCACCTCTTGGCAGCTCCAGCCAAGGGCCGGGTTTTCCCCCATTCCGCTGCCTCCTCACACCCGGCAATTTTCCACCCAGCTTTTGTCCTCCCCCTGCCTGGCGGTGCCTCCAACGGGTTCTTTCCAAAGGTCTGGAGGACCTGCACCCTCCCAGGGTGCGACCTGGACCGGTGACAGCCGGCGGTGGCAGGTCCCCGTCCCTCAGAGCTTGGAGGGTCCCCAGAATGGGATGAGTCCCATCAAGGTGTGGGTGTCCCATGGAAAAGAAGAGAATCCAGTGGCCAGCTGGGATCAGCTGGGAGTAACTGGAGCAGATGGGAGTGACTGGGAGTAGGTGAAGAGGAGTGAGGGGTGACTGGGGGCAGCTGAGGGAGCAGAGGTAGAGTTATGGGAAGGAATCCAGCAGGCATCTGGAAGTAACTGGGAATGACTGGGAGGCAGCTGCAGGCCTACAGAAGAGAATCCAGTGGACAACGGGGAGCACCTGGCAGTAACTGGGGGTAACTGGGAGTAGGTGAGGGGCAGCGCGGGGGTAACGGGGGAGCTGAGAATGACTGGGGAGAAGACATAAGGTTATGGGAGAGAGTCCAGCCGGCCACTGGGAGCAGCTGCGAGTA
>VZRO01003712.1:78913-97258 GCA_013397915.1 Daphoenositta chrysoptera | reverse complement strand
GGCCGCGGTCAGACCTGCTCGGCGGGCGGCGGGCGGCGGGCGCGGCCGTTGGTGCCCCGCAGCCCCGTTAATGCCCGCGCGGTTCCGTTCCAGGCGCGGGGCACCCGATGAAGCCGCACCGCCTGGCGCTCACGCACAGCCTGGTGCTGCACTACGGCCTCTACAAGAAAATGATCGTAAGCCGCGCGCGCCCGGGGCCGCAGCCCGGCCGGGCCGGGGCGGGGGAAGGCGGACACCACAGGGAGCTGCGGGGCTCAGCGGGTGTGGGAGGCTGCAGACCTGAGCCCCAGAGGCACCCAGGGCTGGCTGGAAGGGCCCCGTTGGTGGTTGGGAGTGTCCTGGTCACAGCTGTGCGACAGTGGGGCTGTGGCAGGGCCCGTGTGGCATTTCTGTGTCTGCAGCCCCTCTGGGAGGGACAGTGACCTCTGGGTATGGAGCTGTTCACCTGGAGAGGAGAAGGATCCAGGGAGAGCTCAGAGCCCCTTGCAGGGCCTAAAGGGGCTCCAGGAGAGCTGGAGAGGGACTGGGGACAAGGGATGGAGGGACAGGACACAGGGAATGGCTTCCACTGCCAGAGGGCAGGGATGGATGGGGTATTGGGAAGGAATTGTTCCCTGGGAGGGTGGGCAGGCCCTGGCACAGGGTGCCCAGAGCAGCTGTGGCTGCCCCTGGATCCCTGGCAGTGCCCAAGGCCAGGCTGGACATTGGGGCTTGGAGCAGCCTGGGACAGGGGGAGGTGTCCCTGCCATGGCAGGGGGGGGATGGGATGGGCTTTAAGGTCCATTCCAGCCCAAACCATTCCATGAGTCTGTGATTCCCTGCCCCTTCTGCAGCAGGCTCTGCTAACCAGACTCTTCCTCTGTTGCTCCTGAGCCCAAACAGGATCAGCCTGGCAGCTGCACTGAGCTGTGGGCTGGGAATGGCTGGAGGGCTCAGCCCTGGGCTCTCGGTGCAGTTGTTGAGGATTGCAAGGAACTTGGGAGGTCAGGCTTGTTTAGAGGCCTTAGGGATGCAATTTATGAAAAGAATTTTAGATGTTTAGACTTGAGAAAAGTTTCCCCAGTTAATAGAATTCCTGAATAAAGTCACATCCAGTGCAGTGACTGTGTGGAGATGCAGCACTTGGGGGGACTGTGGGGAGTCTTTGCAGAATTTTTCTCCCAGATTTTTACTGTCACTGTGTGAATTTCCACAAGTAACTTCCCTGAAGTTGGCCTTTTCCTTGCAGGAGCAACCAAAAATCATCTTCTGACCTCACACTTTTAAATGGCAAATCCCTGCCTGAAGGAGGCAGTGGGCAGAGCTCCACATTTTTAGTTTTGAATTCATTTTTTGGGGGTTTATATTTTCCACAAGATGCCACTGGGAAGCTCCAATCGTTAGAGCCAACTTCATCCCAAACAGTCAGGGACTGGCAAGGTTAGGAGCAAATAAAAGCAGAGATTTGGGGCAGTTGGGATATAAAAAGTCCTGCTGCCTTTGTGACGTGCATGCATTGTTTCTGCCTCCTTAGAATGAAAGGCTGTGGTCCTGTCGGGCTGGGTTTGCCTCTTCCCACCTTTCCCAGCTCAGGAAGGTGGGTGGGAAGGGTGGAAGGAGCCAGGTTGCTTCTGCCAGCAGCCAAGTGAATATTTCAGTCTGGTTTTTCCCTCCCTTTCTGTTTAATTCCTATTTTGAGAGCCTCTGGCTATCCAGTGAGGGCCATTTCTTCTCCCTTGGCCATCAGTTTTGGTGTGATTGGGTTTAAGGAACCATCGGGATTCCTGGGGGGCCCCTGGCAGAGCCCTCCTGGGAACAGCTCCTGCTTCCCCCTCAGCAGCTGCTCTGAGGAGGTGCCTCATTCCCCTGATTTGAGTTGTCAGAGGCAGCAGCCTCTGAGAAACACCAAATGCCACAAATCCACGTGGAAAACACCAGGAGAGGAGGAGATGGGCTTGTTTGGGGGTCTCGTGGCTCTGAAAATGTACAGGTTTCCTGCTCAGCCCAGCAAACAGGAACATGGTGCAGTTGTCCTGAGGAATTTCCCTTTGGAGACCGGCCTGTGCATCTTCCTGTTATGTTCACCTTCCACTTTTCCTATAAAGTGGTTGCTTTAAATAAGAGAAATTGGGAATCACAAAAAAAGATCCCTTATCAATTGAATTTCCTCTCCTAATATGTGGTGTTAATTTTTCACTTCCCCTCTACTGAGGTACATGCCCTAAAAGCCAAACCTGTGTCACAAGATCCTGAACTTGAGTCCATCCACCTCCCTGACCATTTCCCCCCCATTTTCCTTTCCAAAGGAAACAAAACTTATGCAATTCTTCCATCTGTCTGGGAGCTTTCTCCAAACCATTTCAGCAAATCTGGCAGAGGGACCAGAACCACCCCTAGATCAAGGTCTTAAAATTGTGGAAAGCTGGTGACTGAGGAGGGAATGGTCCCCCCGTGAAGGAAAAGCTGTGGTTTGGACTGGGATGGCTTTTTTTGCTGCCCAAGGAGAGGAGGAGGAAGGCTTGGGAGACCTTGTGGCAGTCATGAGAGGCAGGAGATGGGTTTATGAAAGGGAAAAATGAAAGGAGAGCAGGTTTCATGGAGCAGCTGTTGAATTTAAATGAAATTTAAATGAAATTTAAATGAACACAAGTGCTGGTGTTCGCACATTTTTAGTGTACCTCGTGCAGGTCACTTGTCAATGAGCCTGAGATTTCTTACAGCCCAAGGAAGCAGAGTTGGGATGGGAAATAACTCCTGCTTTTGTCCCTGCAAGGTGTTCAAGCCGTACCAGGCGTCCCAGCACGACATGTGCCGCTTCCACTCCGAGGATTACATCGACTTCCTGCAGAGGGTGAGCCCCAACAACATGCAGGGCTTCACCAAGAGCCTCAACGCCTTCAACGTGGGCGACGACTGGTGAGTGCCCCCTGCCTCAGGAGCTGCTCCTGCCTTGCTCCTGCCCCAGCAGCTCTTCTGGAACGGCCCATTTCTCCCTTGTTCCTGACCTGAATGAGGAGCCTGTCCCTCCTGTGTGGGTCAGGGTGTGGAGGCTCCGTGAGTCCTTTCCCTTCTCCGTAGGTGTTGCAGTGCTCCTCTTTAGATCTCGGTTTGGGTTTGGTGGGTTGCAGACTCTGCTTGTTCTGGAACAGCCTCCAGTTCTTCTGGAATGTGCCAGCTGTCTGTGTTGAGAAGTTGAGTGTTGCATCCAGCTCTGGGGGTCAGAGAACATCAACCTGGTGGAGCAAATCCAGAGGAGGCACCAGGATGAGCAGAGGGATGGAGCAGCTCTGCTGGGAGGAAAGGCTGGGAGAGCTGGGATTGTTCACCAGGAGAGGAGGAGCTTTGGGGTGACCTCAGTGTGGCCTTGCAGAGCCTGAAGGAGCTGACAGGAAACATGGAGAGAGACTGGGGACAAGGGATGGAGGGACAGGACACAGGGAATGGCTTCCCACTGCCAGAGGGCAGGGCTGGATGGGATATTGGGAAGGAATTGTTCCCTGTGAGGGTGGGCAGGCCCTGGCACAGGGTGCCCAGAGCAGCTGTGGCTGCCCCTGGATCCCGGGCAGTGCCCAAGGCCAGGCTGGACAGGGCTTGGAGCAGCCTGGGACAGTGGAAGGTGTCCCTGCCATGGCAGGGGTGGCACTGGATGAACTTTATGTTCTTTTCTAATCCAGACCATTCTGGATTCCATGATCCTCCAGCCAGAGGGGAGCTGTCACAGCCCCCCTCTCCTGAGGCAGTGTCTCTGATGTCCCAGCCGTGGGCAGGACAGACTCTGCCATGCTTTGGGAACAGTGAAGCCTTTTCAAGAGTGGTTTGGAAGCTTTGGGAATCATTTTCAAGTTCCCTGTGTTTGCAGCCAGCTCGCTCCCCTGCTGGAGCTCAGTGAGATCCAAGCGGGGTCAGAGATAACCTGATCCCAAATTAACCCTTTCACAGAGAATGGTGTTTTATTCTGGCTTGGGTATTATCCCAGGCAGTTTGATTCCTGGCTTTGCTCTGGAGAAAAGGGGCGGAACGAGGTGTCCAGGGTTTGAAGGAGGAGTCCAGGGTTTGAATGTGGTTTCTTTTCCAGCCCAGTGTTTCCAGGCCTCTTTGAATTCTGCTCTCGTTACACTGGGGCCTCCCTGCAGGGAGCAACACAGCTGAACAACAAGGTAAGGGGCTGAGGGGCTGATCTTTTGGAACACAGCTGGAGCTTTGGAGGAGGAGGAAAAGCCACAAGGGTGTTTGTGGACCCCTGGGCTGGGCGGGTGGAAGTGGGGAGGAGGGTACAGGGTTGTTGTCACCTTAAACTCACTTCTCTTTCCTCTCTTAGATCTGTGACATTGCCATAAACTGGGCAGGGGGCCTCCATCATGCCAAAAAGTTTGAGGTAATGAGGCAGATCTGTGTATTCCTCTTTTGGGGCCTGGGCTCTGTGGTGATCCCATCCTAAAGCTGTTGGGGTTTCTCTCTCTTCCAGGCTTCGGGCTTTTGTTACGTCAATGACATTGTTATCGGCATCCTGGAGCTGCTCAAGTAAGGATGGGGCAGGGGCTGAACTCTCCTGGCTGCTTTCTGCTTTCCCTCTGCTTCCTCTCTGTTTCCCTCCCTCATTTGCCTTTCTGGAATCCAGGAAGCCCAAAAACTTCATTTTTGTCCTTCCCTCATCTTTGTACAAGAAAGGGTTTGAGCTTTGGAATATCTGACTCCAGTTTTGTTGCATGGAACTTGAGGGATACTGAAGAGTTCTTCAATCCCATTCCTCATCCATCTGGAAAACATTCATTTCAGGGGCTCCGAAGTCTCAGCTTTTTGCCACAGTCAGCCTTTTGTAGGTAAAGGAAAGTTTTGGTTCACTGGAGACACAAAAATGACTCAAATCTTTCTGGAGTTGCTTGAGTGGCTTCAGAACAGGACCTGAGCTGCACATGGATGATCAAAGGACGCTTGGTCTCAGTAGAAAAGAGTCATTTCATCTTCTAAAATGAAAAATAAAATCAGAATGAGAAGAAAAGTTACAGAGATACCTTTAGTTTCTTGAATTGATCTGAGATTTTTTTTTTAAATTTTTTTTTTTTGTACTTCAAAGTGCCCTCCTTGCCACTGAACCTCAGACAAGTTGTCATGGAAGTAGAAAGGATTTGGAGCTGATCAAACAGTAGTTATGTGACTGCTGGCAAGTTCACTTGCTCTCAAAGTCAGATTTCTGGAATGTCCTGGGATTTCTTGTTCCCCCTTCCTCTCTGCCCATCTTCCCTGCTCTGTTTGGAACCTCGGGATTTCCATGGCTATCCCTGCACTCCCATTTTCTAACCCCATCCACCAGAGGCCTCAAATACAGCCCAGTTACCCCTCATGGGATATTATTTATGTCCCTATTCTTTTGTTCTCTGTTTCCAGGAACCATTTCTGCAGCAGGTGACTGCATTTTGAGTTTGCTTCTGTCTCTGGCTGCTTCTCCAGTAAATTTAGCCCAGGCTGGAATTTTTGGTGCTCACCAGCTGGGACGCAGCGCTCCAGCACTGTGGCATGTGGAGGGAATGAATGTTCCCACCTCCTCCATGCCAGCTTGCCTTTCATTTCCTGATACGATTAAAATCACTGGAGCTCTTAAAGATTAACTATGAGCACGTTGGAAACAAGAATCTGCAACTTTTGAACACGCAACTAGTTAAACAAGTCCTTTCCCAAGACATTTCTGGCCCTTTTTGTTCTAATATCCATTTCCAACCACCTCAGAAGGAAATGTTTTCAATGCCAATTTCCAAGCATGCTAAATTAAGATGTTTTAGTGTGTTTGAGTGTGTACAAATGCCTGATACCAAACTTGGATGTGTTCCACAGGTATCACCCCCGAGTGCTGTACATCGACATCGACATCCATCACGGGGACGGGGTGCAGGAGGCTTTCTACCTGACAGACCGTGTCATGACAGTGTCATTCCACAAATACGGCAACTATTTCTTTCCTGGCACAGGTGGGTGTTTTACTTCCTAGTGGGAACCTGCTTCAGAATCCCTTGGAAGCTCTGCTGGAGTAGAAAAGCGTAAAATGGCACCAAACTCGAGCTGCAGCGGGAAATGCTGGGAGAAAGTGATTAGAGAGGAATAGAACTGTAGCTGTTTGTAAGAAAAGGGTTCTGATCGGGTGGAGAGACTCAGCCCAGCCCAGATCTTGCCTTTCCACAGCTCTGAAGTGGGAGGGCTGTGGTGACTGTCCTGTGTTGCAGGTGACATGTACGAGGTTGGCGCAGAGAGCGGCCGTTACTATTGTCTCAACGTGCCCCTACGAGATGGCATCGATGACCAAAGTAGGTGTTCCCTACCCTTTCCCCTGGCCCCAGGGGTTTCCTGGTCCTTCTGCTCCAGAGCTGTGACAAATCCACCTCTCTCTCCAAAGGTTATAAGCACCTCTTCCAGCCAGTCATTAACCAGGTGGTAGATTACTATCAGCCCACCTGCATAGTCCTGCAGGTAAGGAAGCAAAGCTCTGTGCACACATCCACGCCTTCCAGAGGCTGGAGAGGGCTATCCCTGTGTTACCTCCTGTCCCTGGGGCAGCAGGGTTGGTGTGGATCTGGAAAGCAATGCTGAAATTCCCTCGTTTTTCTGTTCCCCAGTGTGGTGCTGATTCTCTGGGTTGCGACCGGTTGGGATGTTTTAACCTCAGTATAAGAGGCCATGGGTGAGTACAGCAGGGCTGGGCACAGGAAGACCTCCTGAAGGGCTCTGAGGAGTCTGTGCTCTGAGGTTGGAGCTTTGGCTTTGGCCTGTCAGCAGTTTTGGGGGTTTTTTAACATTTGTGTGACTGGAGGGGGGTCTGAGAATGAGGCTTTGTACCAGGTACTGCAGGGGGTGGTGGAGGAGGAGGCCATGGAGATGCTCTGAGGGCTGGAGCCAGGCTGGGAGAGCTGTGGGGAAAAGAGAAAAGAGAGGGCTCCAGGGAGACCTCAGAGCCTAAAGGGGCTCCAAGGGAGCTGGAGAGAGACTGGGGACAAGGGATGGAGGGACAGGATACAAGGAATGGCTTCCACAGCCAGAGGGCAGGGCTGGATGGGATATTGGGAAGGAATTGTTCCCTGTGAGGGTGGGCAGGCCCTGGCACAGGGTGCCCAGAGCAGCTGTGGCTGCCCCTGGATCCCTGGCAGTGCCCAAGGCCAGGTTGGACATTGGGGCTGGGAGCAGCCTGGGACAGTGGGAGGTGTCCCTGCCATGGCAGGGGGAGGGGTGGGGTGAACCTTAAGGTCCTTTCCAACCCAAGTCTGTGTTGGTGATTCCTGGGTGGAAGCTCCAGGGGTATCCCACCAGCCATGGTGGTGTTGGAGTTCAGGGGGGTGTTTCTGACCCGTGAACCTGTGCTGCAGTTCCCAGCTCTGGCATTTTCCTCTTTGGGGTTTGTAGGGAATGCGTGGAGTACGTGAAGAGCTTCAACATCCCCTTGCTGGTGCTGGGAGGAGGAGGTTACACGGTCCGGAACGTGGCGCGGTGCTGGTGAGTCCCCTCTGCCGGCTGAGGGGCACTGCTTGGGCAGGGGCTGTGGGGTTTGTCCCTGCATTTCCATGTTTCAATGGACTGAGCTCCTCTTTGTCCATGATTTCAGGACTTACGAAACGTCCTTGCTCGTAGATGAACCGATTAGTGACGAGCTCCCATACAGTGGTGAGTTGGAGTTGCTTTTTTTCCTCAGTCACTGAGCTGAAATTCCTGGGGTGTTCTGTTCTGCATCGACCAAAATGTCAGCACTTCCTGGCCTTGGAAATGGCCTTAGTAATGCCTGGAAGTGTCCAAGGCCAGGCTGGATAGGGCTTGGTCTAGTGGGAGCTGTCCCTGCCTGTGGCAGGGTTTGGAATGAGATGAGATTTAAAGACCCTTCCAACCCAAACCATTCTGTGATCTCCCACCACCCACTCTGCTGGGCAGACACAGCCTTATGTGTCAGGCATGATTTAGTTTGGACTATTTCCTGCTGTTTGCTCTGTTGTTTTATCTAATCCCTTGCACTCAGAGTTGAATATTACTGTGCTTTTTAAGCTCTGCTCGCTCCCAGGCAGGTGGGAGGGTGAGCTCTGCTCTTTGTCCAGCTCCTGGCCCTCTGTGCTCTAACTCTGCCTCCTTCCATCTCAGAGTACTTCGAATACTTCGCTCCAGACTTCACCCTTCACCCTGATGTCAGCACGAGGATTGAGAATCAGAACTCCAGGCAGGTGAGTGCTTGCAGCCATGATGCAATGTCAGCTTTCCATTTCCTAAACCCTGTGGTTGATGCTCTGTCCTGTGAAACCAGGTGGAGCCCAGGGCAGAAAAAACATGAAAAACAAGAACTGGGTTGTCTCAGTGTTTCCTGTGCGTTTGAGTGTCAGTGACTGAATTCACTCTGCCACCCCCTCTGCTCTGATAAATGGCTTTTGGCACCAATTTGTTGCTCTTGGCACCACACAGGTGATGCAGGCAGGTGACAGAGCTGTGGCTCCGTGCAGACTGACACATCCCACTGTGGTGATCCCTGTGTTTTGTCCCTGTAGTACTTGGATCAGATCAGGCAGACGATCTTTGAGAACCTGAAGATGCTGAACCACGCTCCCAGCGTGCAGATCCACGACGTCCCCTCCGACCTGCTCAGCTACGACCGCACGGATGAGCCCGATCCGGAGGAGAGGGGCTCCGAGGAAAACTACAGCAGGTACCAGAGCTTGTTCTGGAGCAGTGGGCTTCCCTTTCATCCCGGGAGGGAATGCAGAGGAATCCATCTGAGTCCTACAACAGATACAAGTCATGGAATCCCAGAATCTGGGGTTGGAAGGGGCCTTAAAGCCCGTCCCATTCTCACGGGCAGGGAAGTCACTTCTGAGCCTCTGGAGCTTCTGTAGGAACGTGTGGTCTCCTAATACGACATTGCCTCAGGCCCCCAGGTCTCTCTCTCCTCCCTGACAGATTTCTCTCTCCCCAGGCCTGAAGCTGCCAACGAGTTCTACGACGGTGACCACGACAATGACAAAGAGAGCGACGTGGAGATCTGAGGGCTCCGCCCTGGGCTCAGGACTGTGAGGCCTCCTGCCTTGGACACGGATGCTTGGAGCACATAACTGGGCCCTATAGGAGCCAGTTTAGCCCTCCCTTCGTCTTAGATTGCATGTGGTGGCAGCAGAGACAGCCCCACTGCAGGCTCCTGCCACCTGGAGGTGGCACAGAGGTGGCACGTGTTCCTTACCTGTCACCACGTCCCGGCTCCGGCTGTCACCGCTCTGGGAATGGAAGCCGTGCTGAGTGCTGGCTGGCAGCTGTGTGACTGCCCTCAGAGCCTGAGCCACGCTCCAGGACTCCCATGCAGGTCCTGCCAGCCAGGTGGGAGCTGGAGCAGCTGTGCCTACGATCCCTGCCTCTGTCCAGCAGCTCCGGACCCATCCTGCTGTCCCTGACCTCCACTCAGGTACCACCCCACTGTCCCCTGCAGCCTGCACTGAGAGCTGCTTCTGATGTCCCTTCTACCCAGCTGATGCTCCACAGCTCCAGGAATTATTGGAGAAGACCAGGCCAGTTGTGGGGTAGGGGCCAGGATGTCCCTGGAGCAGGGAGCAGCTCGGTGGAGCGGGATGTGTGCAGAGCATAGGCTCGGTCCTTCCCCCCACACCCAGATCTGCTCTCACAAACGAGTTCTGCAACGCGTCTGCTGAGTTGGACACAACCTCCCTGTTGTGTTCATTCCTTGAGAGGCTTAAACCCCTATGGAACAGAGGTTTGGCTGCCCAGGTCAGTACTTGGTGTGTCCTGCACCTCTGATGTAGCTTCCAGCTGTCTTTGGTCCTCCTGTGTGTCAGCAAGAGATCTGGGCCATGCTCTGAGAGGAAACCTTCCCTTGGCTGTACCCAGCAGCTGCTGCTGTGCTGCTGGGTGAGGGAAGCTGCTTCCTCCAAGTGCTCTGTTCTTGCCCTCACACAGCAGAGATTTCTCTTGGCCATCCCTCAAATCCCAGACTTTGCTGCTCCTTCTCCCGAGCCCTCACCCGGTACCTGTGGTGGTTTGGAACGTGCTGTTTGGGGAGGTGGGGGGGGTTCAGCCTCTGTCTGTACGGTTCTGTTTGTTTACTGATGTCTTTAAACATTAAAGAGAGGCGGTATTTTTCTTACCTGACCGGTTGTTCGTCTGTTTAATCCCCACACTTTTTTGGCTCCTGTTCTCCCAAGGGTCCTGCATGTTCCTGGCAGGGTAGTGTCATCCACTGTCTGAAGGAATGGAGGGAATTCTTCTCCTCAGAGTAACTGTTGGTGAGTTTTTGGCATCACTGCACATGAGGAGAGCCCCCTGAACTCCCTTTCAAGAGGCCAGGTGGGATGGACACTCCTGTTATGCCTTTCAGTCCAGAAAAAGCTTTGCAGGAAGCTGCAGAGCTGATGCAGGAAATCTTTCCTGCAGTTATTTTAAATGCCATGGTTTCTCTGAATTGCAGTGTCCGAAACAGCCTCTGCACTTTGCACTCTCACTGTCCCAAAGCCCTTTTGGGGATTGTTCTGTAGTTCTTGTCACTAATGATGCCTTAGGTTTTAACTCATATTTTTCAAGTCTTGTGTCGCTTGGTGTGTAACTGAAGTGTCTTGCAGCCTGTGAGCTGCTGTTCTCTCATGCTGAGATGGACATAACAAAACCTCTCCAGGTTTGCTCTCCAAGGACACCCAGACTGTCCAGGCCCAAAGCCTCTAAAGGGGGGTGACCTGAGGGGAAATTACATAATTAGCTAAAGTTTTAATTGGTGAATTTATGCTGATACTCAAACGGACCAAACCTATAAAGGTGTGGGGAACTCGTGACTCGTTGTCCATCTTTGGGGTCCAGCTTGGGGCCCTTGGCTCCCAGGGTGCACCTTTGAAGGCCTTTCCAATGAACACTGACCTTTATTCCCTTATTCCTGTCTGGTCTCTGTTCCTAGGGAGCCTCTCAAGGCATCACTAACACACGAAGCAGGCAGTAAGTCAGGGTTAGGCCCAGTGGGTGCACAGAGAAATCTCACAGAAATAAACTGTGAGAATCAGACTGGGTGTGGAGAAGGAGGATCGAAGGTCTAACACAGCTCCTGTGTGAGGAAGGATTTGGTGGATCAGGATCCTTCAGCTGAGGAGGGAGAACTGAGCCGGGAAAGGCATCATAGTGTCATAACCATGAGTGTCAGAGAGGGTTTCTCCAGGTACCAGATATTAGAGGGGCAGGGACTACAAAAGCTGGGATTTCACCAGGGCATGGAGTGCCAGGACACAGGGAATGGCTTTCCCCCTGCCAGAGGACAGGGCTGGATGGGATATTGGGAAGGAATTGTTCCCTGTGAGGGTGGGCAGGCCCTGGCACAGGGTGCCCAGAGCAGCTGTGGCTGCCCCTGGATCCCTGGCAGTGCCCAAGACCAGGCTGGACATGGGGGCTGGGAGCAGCCTGGGACAGTGGGAGGTGTCCCTGCCAGGGCAGGGGTGGGATGGGATCTAAGGTTCTCAACCCAAACCTTTCAGTGATTTTTATCAAATGAAACTACCAAGGACCAGCTCAAAGATGGCTTTGAACACAAAACCACACAAGGTTTTGTCACTGGGGACTGGGAATATGGTTTCAGAAAGGGTCTGGGGGGAAAGAAGAACTGATGTTAATGCAAGGACACTTCTGGGTACAAATTGTGGGTGAGTTCTCTGGAGAAAACCCTGGGCTTGTGCCATTCCTGTATTTATTGGGCCACTGGGCTCCACAGACCTGGCTGTGCCCCCTGTTTGATCAGCTGTGTTTGTTCCTGGTGTTCTGCAGCTGGGAAAATGTTCTTGGCAAATCGGGAAACACAAAATGCTGCTCCACTGATGGGCCAGACTCTGGGGGGATAAAAGGAATCCTGGTGTCCCAACAGATAATAAATTGGTGTGTCCCAGCTTGTTACCTCACCTGCTGCCACTCAGTGTTCCCTCTGCTGCTGGCTCATGCCTGTAGCAAAACTGATGTACAGAAGAAATCCAGGCTTTTGGATAAAAAGGGAATTCCCCCTTGGCATTCTCCCTTACCTGAGGAATGGGAATGACTTCACCCTGCAAACCCCCAGCCAACTCTTCCCCAGCACTGCCCAGGCTTTCTCTTTCCAGAGTGCCACTGTCTCCTGTGTTTTGAAACAGGGCTGGGATTTGGAATATCATCTCACCTGGGTTTCTGGAGCTGGATTTGTTTTCCTTGCTCTGGGAAATGGCTGGGACACAAGTTTGGCCTGCAGAGATATCACAGAGCTGCTGGAGCCACATTTATCCCTGGCATCACCCTGGTGTGGACTCCTGGTGCCAGGGTAATGCCAGGGTGAGCCTGACAGCTCCACATTCCTGGATATCCCAGGTAAGGTGGCACCTGCACCTCTGCATCCCTGGCACCAAGCAGCTGCTTGGCTGCTCCCTGGAACACAGGCTGGGCTGGCAGGGACTGCAGTGACATGGGGACAGATTTAATCTGCTGTAGGGAGCACTGAGAGCACAAGGGTGGTTTCTCAGCCCAGGGCTGTGCAGAGCTGCAGGGAGGGGTGAGCCCTCCTGGCTGCCAGGGCATTGCTGACTTATTCCCAATTTGCCCTCAACCAGGACCCCCAGGTCCCTTCCTGTAGCTGCTCTCCAGGCTCTCATTCCCAGTCTGTGCATCCAGGGTTGTCCCATCCAGGTGGAGAACCCAGCACTCTGTTAAACTTCATAACTCAGCTGGAACCTGCCCTGTCAGGTCCTGGTTACCCATCCCTGCACTCACCCATCAGAGCTTCTGGCTTTTCCTCTCTCCAGGTATCTCCCTTGAGCTGTTCCTGGTGTCTTTCCAGCATTTGGGATGGGAATTGAGACTGTTCCTCACGACTTCCCTTGGGCCAGGTCTGCTGTTGCTCGGGGCACAGCAATTCCACCCTCACGAGATGCAGAACGCTGCTGTGTCTGGGCAGGGAGTGCTGCTGGAATCCAGAGGTTTGTACTGGCAGCAGCTGTCAGAACAAACCATCAGAGAATCATTTAGGTCAGAAACAACCTTCAAGATCAATCCAACTCATCCTGTGGTGCCCTCCCTGAGAGAAGGGAATGTTGGGCTCCTGGCAGAGGTTCTGCAGAGATTGTGGGGTTTGTCCAGCAAGGGCAGAGCACAGCCCTGAGTGGCTGGTCTGGGGCTTGTGGGATGAATTGGAGAAGGAAAAGGTATTTTTTATGGTATTTCCCTTTTCTTTTTAGATAACTCAAGCTTGTGATAACACAAGCAGGGTGGAGACAACAACAGAGCGGTGGAACTGCAGACAAAGGTGTTTTGGGGATGTGCTGAGGGGTCAGCAGGGATCAGACTAAAGCCAGGCCTACCTGATTCTGGACTACAAGTGCTCCTCTCACTGCTGCTTAATTGATTACCTGTACAGGGAGTGTGGGATTACATTTTAATTTAAATTAAAAAATCCCAGGTTGCAGCTGTTACAGTGAGGGAAAACTGCAGTGGATCCTTTCCAACAAGAAAGGTGTTGCTGGCTGTGTTCCAGTGGGAATCTGTCTGCACCTTGGGAAACCTGGGGCTGACACTGCTGCACTGCAGATGGGCTGTTGGGAGGGGTTTTGCCTTTTGGGTCAGGCAGAGGGATGGATCTTCACCTCTGATTGTGACTGGGGTGCTGCAGGAGGGCTGGGTGGTCGGGATTTTTAGGGAAAACAAGCCCCCTCATCCCTCTGTGTTCTCATATTCCCTGTACATCCCTGCTCAACCCTGTTTGTTCCCTCTGCAGCTGGAGTTGGAACTGACCACGTGGAAGAGCTGCAGGCTGAAGTGAAGAGGATGGGAAGGAGCTTTGAGGAGAAATTACTCGATGCACGTGGTGGGAAGGAGATGCTGGACATGGAGAAGGAGCAGGTGATGGTGGGGAAGCAGGAGCTGGCAGGCAAAGTCTCCCATCCTCAGATGGGAGAGGTGAGGGGATCCATCCCAGGCTGGGGAAGGGGCCCAGCGGGGAACAGAGACTGTTCCCTGTCCCTCTCTGAGGAGAGGTGACACTGGAGGGACCAGAAACAAGAATCAGAAGCTCCACTGGTCAGAGATTTAGGGAATGCCCCCAGGAGGAAGAGAGAGGCTGAATGACGCTGGTGCTGCTTCTGGCTGCTCCCTGCTTGCTGTATCTCCTGGTGGTGTCCATAAACCTGGAACCAGCAGGGTCAGTCCACAGATGATGACTTTATTTCCTCCTTAGCCCAAAATGAATCCCTGGGTCAGCTTTCCATGAGCTGGTTCTTACCCTGCTCCTGTCCACAGGCAGCTGTGGTGGTGTGGGCTCTCAGGAGGTTTGAGGCACAGATTTAACCCTAACCCTGATCTGCAGTCTTCCCTCCTGTTCTTTATCCAGTGCTCCCCTCTCAGATTCCTGCAGCTCAGCACCACCCAAAGGTGCCCTGCAGAGCCCTGGATGGAGAGGGGCTGACACTGGAGTGCCTTGGACACAGAAACACTGAGTGCACCTCTGGCACCCTGTCCAACCCTCATGGGTAGGGGTCACCGGGACACTCTAAAATATTCCCAAGCCTCCTAACACTTGAGATGGATCTGATAACTCACCCCAGGTCTCTGAGGCCAGTTTCAACCACTGAGTTTTGGGGTTGGGAGCAGATTCTGCTTCGCTGGGCTGCAGTTTGCTCACCAGGCCTCATCCCTGTGTCACCTCCTGGGAGCTGGACCTGTCCCATCCCCTGGTACAGGTGAGGGGTTTGGGATAGGCCTGAGCCTCTGGGATGTGCCCCAGGGTGGTTCCTGTTTGCTGTGGACAATGAGCACGAGCTGACCTCAGCATGTTCCTGTTTCTGCTGCACAGGGAGAGGCTGGAAGAAAATCTGGAAAGCACTGAGAGAGAAAAGGCTTCAGGCTCCTCTTCCCTGATTGTGGCTTCACTTCCATCCACCACCAGTGACTGCTCCTGGAGGCTTCCCACCAGCTCCTCCACTCCTCAGTTGTTCCAGAATGAGGAATACTCTCCACGAGGACATTCCTGCCCTTGGCTTTGGATTCCAGGAGCCTGTGCCCCTCCTCTGCCCTGCTCCTCCACTCCACGGAGATTCTCAGCCAGTGCAACTGAAGACCACACTGGACTGAGGTAGGACCCACCTTCTAAAGGCCACCTCACACTTTTTTCTGTCACCTCAGCAAGCTCCTGTCTCGTGTCACACTTCCCTGCCTGAGGGGTGGCAAGGCCCTGCTTTCTGCAGTAAAATAACCGAGTTCTGTCCAAGGAGGTGATTCCCTCTTTGCCTCGGGGGCAGAGAGGACAGGCCAGAGCACACAGGGGCCTGGAGCCCTCCAGGATCCACGAGGGAGGCTCAGATTGCTGCAGGGGGAGTTTTGCCACCTTCAAAGGCTCTGTGGGATGGAAGGTCTTCTTCAGGCTGAGGAATTTGGGGCTGTTCAGAATTTTAGATGGACCCCTCACAGCAGCCTTGCCATATCTGAAAGGGCTACAGGGAAGGCAGAGAGGGGCTCTGCATCAGGAACCGGAGTGCCAGGACAGCGGGGAACAGTTCACAGGGATGGATGGGGTATGGGTAAAGAATTGTTCCTGTGAGGGTGGGGAGGCCCTGGCACAGGGTGCCCAGAGAAGCTGAGACTGCCCTATCCCTGGAAATATCCCCGATGGAAGGTTATTTCCCCCTGAACCAGGCGGAATTCTGTGTTTCAGTGCGCTGAGGGTCCCTGTGCAGGGCTGTGCTCGGACACCAGGTGGCACCTGGATCGCTGGGATCCAATGGAGGCTCCCTGGCCCCGCTGCAGCCCCCGTGTGCCGAGCTGCCAGGGCAAACTGCACTCCCAGGGGGGCGTTTTGGGGTGGGAGCAGGGTCCTGGCCGTGCTCTCAGGGAGGTCTGGGGGTTCTGGGGCACTGTCAGAGGCCGGGCTGTCACCAGGGCCCAGGAGCAGGGCTTGCTCCTGCTGCATACCCGTGCCTTCCCTGTGGCAGCTTCCCCGCCGGCCCAGCAAATCCCTTGGCACCAGGAACGTGGCCAGGCTGGCACTGCCCTTTCTCCACAGAGGTTCCCTCCTGGGGAGCAATGAATTTTCTGTCTTCATTGCTCATAAAGAATCCCGTAAAATACAATTTTTCCCTGCTTTACCTGACTCTGCCCTGGCTGTGTTGCCCAGGTGCCTCAGCCTGAGGTGGCTGCCCCAAACACCTCCCTCAGGAGCCCGACAGCACTGTCTGTGCTGGGTTGTTTCCATGTGGAACAGCCTGTGGGAAAGGTCCTTCTGTATTGATCTGTTTCATTTCCTGGCAGGTGTAATCTAGAGAGGCAGGAGGGAGAAATAATCAGTGATTATTGAATGGTTTGGGTTGGAGGGACCTTCAGAGATCACCCACACCACAAAGGGCAGGGACACTCCCACTGTCCCAGGCTGCTCCCAGCCCCAATGTCCAGCCTGGCCTTGGGCACTGCCAGGGATCCAGGGGCAGCCACAGCTGCTCAGGGCACCCTGTGCCAGGGCCTGCCCACCCTCACAGGGAACAATTCCTTCCCAAAATCCCATCCAGCCCAGCCCTCTGGCAGTGGGAAGCCATTCCCTGGCCCCTTGTCCTGTTACCTTCCCTATAATCCCTGCCTTAGCCCCATCCCTGGCTTCCCCCACTGCTAGGACCTGGTAAAACCTCCCTTCATTTCCCGGCTCAGCTTAATTAACTGGGCTGAGCCTGCCCTGCTCTGGAGCCAGCGGGAGCTGGCGGTGGCACAGGAGGGTGATGGGGTGGCCTCGTGCCCCCTCTGGGAGCTGTGCCAGGCCCTGGGCCCCTTCTCAGCCCCAAAACACAGCAACCCCAAGTTCAGGAACTCACTGCAACACCTCCTGGAGCTCAGACTGCTCCACCAGTGTGGCGTGAGCTGGGAGGTTTGTGCATCCCTGTGCCTGGGGAGGAAATTGGGATAAGGAAATCCTTGGTTTGGGTGCTCTCCAGGGCCTGGTTTCCCTGTGGAACACACTCAGCACACGCTGGCACTGACAGCACCTGATTTTGGGATGTGCTGCCCAGCCAGGTCTGGCTTTCACCCCCCTAAACCCTGTTCCTCACCTCCCTCCTCCCAGGAGGCCCAAGGAACCAGGAGGGTTCCCTGCTGCCCCTCCAGGCCCTGCCACAGCCCAGGATGGGTGCCCCATTCCTGGGATAAGGTGCAGCACAGCCATGGGGGTGTCATCTCTTCCCATTCCCTGATCTTTTAGGGACCAACGACGCCTTAGGTTTTAACTCTCATATTTTTCAAATCCTGTATTGCCCAATGTGTAACTCTGAGGTTTCTTGCACCCTGCTGACTTCAGCTCTCTGCTCATAACAAACCTCTCTGGGCCTGCTCTCCAAGGACACCCAGGCTGTCCAGGCCAAAGCCTCCAAAGGGGGTTGAGCTCGGGGAAATTACATCATTAGCTAAAGTTTTAATTGGTGAATTTATGCTGATATGCAAATGGACCAAACCTATAAAGGTGTGGGGAACTCGTGACTTGTCATCCACCTTGGGGTCCATCTTGGGCTCAATCTTGGAGCCCTTGGCTTCCCAGGGTGCACCTTTGAAGGCCTTTCAAATAAATACCAACCTTTATTCCCTTATTCCTGTCCAGTCTCTGTTTCTAGGGAGCCTCTTAAGGCATCACCAAGAGTCTGGGGACAGAAAAGTGATTTGAAGTCATCTCCCTCCCTCTGTGCTGAGCAAAGGGGGAACCTGGCAGATGCTGACCCACCTGAGTGTCCTGATTATCTTCTGTTACCAAATTTCATCGTTTGAGATGTCTGTGGCACTCGGGAGTGTGGACTTTTTCCTCCTGGGGCAGAATTAACCTGGGTGAAGGAAAACCCAGAGGTGTTCCTGAAGGCCTGTGCTGCTGAGCTTGGCCCTGTCTGTGTGGGACAGTTTGGGTGACAATTCGTGTCCTGCAGCAGAGCAGAGGGGGTTTGCTGGGGGTGCCAGGGCACTGCAGAGCCCATCAGGGACAGCTTTGTGGCCTGGCTGTCACCAGGAGCAGAGTTTGCTCCTGCTGCACATCTGTGCCTTCCCTGTGTGGACTTCTGGCCCAGCAAATCCTCTCCCCACTGCTCCCATTCCAGTGTAAACCCCTCACCCCTCGTCCTGTCACCACAGGCCCTGCTCCAAAGCCTCTCTCCACCTTCCCTCTAAGCTCTGCCTCAGCCCCACCCTGCTCCATCAGGGCCTGTTAAATGTCTCTTCCAAGCACAGCCTAAATTAATGAATTAATCTCAGCATTACCCCACCACCTTCACTGTGCATTTCCTCTGCCCAGTCTAAACCTTCCTTCCAGTTTAAAACTCTTGTTCCTCCTCCTGTCGTGGCAGGCCCTGATAAGAAGTCTCTCCACATCTCTTATCAGCTCCTTTCTATGTGGGAAGCCCC
>VZRO01003712.1:13608-64421 GCA_013397915.1 Daphoenositta chrysoptera | reverse complement strand
TGTCCCTGCCATGGCAGGGGTGGGATGGGATGGGTTTTGATGTCCTCTTCATCCCCAAACCACGCCATGATTCTGTGATTCTCCGTCCTAAAACCAGGCCCAAGGATGGGGTCTGACTGCAAAACTGCTCTGAAGACAGAATCCAACCATTTAGAAAATGGTCCTGTTGCTGTAACAAGTTGGGAAGCAGCACAAGAGCAGCTGTGTCTCGTTAAGTGCCTGTTGCAGTCCCGTGGCACTCCAGAAAGCAGAAGGTCTCTCAGCGAGCTGCTGCAGGACCTGGGGCACAGCCACGCTCGGCACGGCTCAGCTCGGGAAGCGGCTCTTGATCTCTGCTCAGACACATCTTTCTGCCTCATCCTCCTGCTGATTTCTGTGCTTGTCGCCGTGCTGGGCTCTGCCTCAGGTCAGCAGGAGACAAATGGCTGATAGGTCTGGAGCCTGCGGGGCTGCAGGAGTCATTTGATGCTTTCTGCATCTGATCCTGCAGGCGGGAGCTGAGGATGGCAAGGAAAAGATCCGTGCCTGCCAGTGCTGGGGCCTGCCACAGAGGGGAACCGAGGGTTTGGGCTGGAAGGGACCTCTAAAGGCCTCTAGTCCATGGGCAGGGACACCTTTCCTATCCCAGGCTGCTCCAAGCCCCATCCAACCTGGCCTTGGACACTCTCAGGGATCCAGGGGCAGCCACAGCTGCTCTGGGCACCCTGTGCCAGGGCCTGCCCACCCTCCCAGGGAATTCCTTCCCAATATCCCATCTAAATCTCCCCTCCTTCACCTTAAAGCCATTCCCTGTGTCCTGCCCCTCCATCCCTTGTCCCCAGTCCCTCTCCAGCTCTCCTGGAGCCCCTTTCGGCCCTGGAAGGGGCTCTGAGCTCTCCCTGGAGCCTTCTCCTCTCCAGGTGAGCACCCCCAGCTCTCCCAGCCTGGCTCCAGAGCAGAGGGGCTCCAGCCCTTGGAGCACCCCCGTGGCCTCCTCTGGAATCACCCCAGGAGCTGCAGGTCCTTCCTGTGCTGTGGCCCCAGGGCTGGAGGCAGGAATCCAGGTGGAGTCCCAGGAAGAACACCCAGAGGATTTCCAGCACCTGCAAACCCCTGCTGGCAAGGCTCCCAATACCTCCTGCACGCTCCTGTTTTCCTGATCTTATTTTTTCCTGACCAGATTTCCTCCAAAAAACACAGTCCTGGGATCAGAGGTGATCCCAGGAAAGTGAGGCGTTTGCTGTGGAGGGGGAGCAGGGAGCTGGATCTTGGCAGCTCCAGGCAAAGACGATTTTAGCTCCTTGCTGAGTCTGCAAAGCCCAAGGCTGCATCCCAAAGATGCTTCCTTTGAGTGGCTGCAGTGGAAGCTTTTTTCCTATTAAAGCTGTGGCTGTGCTGGACTGCGCAGGGGGGAATTATTGATGGAATAGGCGGATGTGATGGCTGGGAGGAAGGATACCTATTGTTCTGTCCTGGGATGAAAGGCTGCTGCTGCTGAGTCAGTGGCCGGGGAGGAAGGAAGGCAGGAGGCAGGATGTGCAGTGCAGATGCATCCGTCCCTGCGGGGGTGAGATCCCTGTGAGCCCTGCCTGAGCCCCCGGTGCTCTGCTCCGCCTCACCTGCTCTAACGCTGGCATTCAGCTCTAAATCTTCTCCTAACACACCGTAACCCCCCAGTAAATCCCAGTCCCCTCCCAGGCTGCACTGGAGCTGGGCAGTCACTTCTCAGAATGTTTGCACTGTTCAACCTCTCAGTCTTGAAACTACTTCAAGGAAATCCAAAGAAATCGCCTTTTTTTCCTCACCTTGGAGACTGTTAAAGCATTCAGATCTTCCCTGGTGTGCGTGTCCCAGACCAAAACACTTTAATAAAAGATGGGGAGAGCCTCGGTGCTGCCTTGGTGTGTATTTATGCTGCAGAGAGCTCACATCTGCCTGGGAAATGCACAGGAGCACCAGTGGGATGAGCTCTGCCCGTGCTCTGAGCACAACCCCCCATCCAGGGGCAGGAAGGACCCCATTTCCCGGGAGATCTGCTGCTGAGGAATTGCCTGGATCCAGAGAGGGGGGATGAGCCACACTCCTGGCAGGGAGGTCAGAGGGGTTCTCAGAGGGTACATCTGGAGTGCTGATGACTCCAGGATAGAAACTGCTCCTGCTCAGAGCAAATATTTTAGGAATGTCCTTCTCTATTTTTATGTCTTTTTTTTTTCCAGTGTCTGCTGAGAACTTGAAGAAAAGCTTAACCAGGACAGGAGGACGGATTTTGAATGTGCAGCGGAATATTCTGAACTTCCCAGCCGACAGAGATAAGATAAGAGTGACAAATCTGTGGGGGAAAATTGACAATATCCTTTTGCTTTTAGGGAGAGAAATGTTTCAAAGTGGATGCGAGCTGGGACAAAAGGAGGCCATTTCCCCTTGCCCACCCTTCCCACAGGAGGTGCAAGTGTCACCCCAGCACTGAGCAGATGAGGCTGGGTTCATCCTTGAGTCCCCTTGAGCTTCTCAGGCCCCTCACCACCCTCCCAGGGAAGAATTTCTTCCCAATATCCACTTCCAACTGCCCTGCCATGGGCAGAGACATCTTTAACTAGAGCAGATTTCTCAGAGCCCCACTGCTGTGCTCCTCCCTCCCCCCTCCAAAGGGGATTTAACCCCTTTTGTGTGGTTTTCCCCCTCCCACCCATCGGAGCAGCTGCTTCTCCTGTGCTGCAGAAGCTGCCAGGGACAGTCAGGAAACACGATCTGCCGTGCAAAGATGGTGAGGGAGGAGGCAGAGGAGAAACACCGGGAGTGAGAGCAGCAGGGAGCAGCTGGTGGGCATGGATGGGGTGCAACGGGGTGTCTGGGGCAGCAGGAGCTGTGGGCTGGAGGCAAAGAGAGCTACAGGTGAAGAGGGATGCTCTGGAGCTGGATCCCCAGGGATGGAGCCTTGGGGCGGCACAAGGGCACTTCCCATGTTTTCCTTTACTGAGAGAAGCCTTGAAAGCAGCAGTTTCAGGTTTGCCTGCAGAGCTCCACCTTGATCTGAGGGACACCTCGCAGTAACCCAGGGATGTGCAAACCCTACAGAGCCCTCTCAAACCCCAGAGGCTTTTTGGCTGGACAAAACGCAGCAATTTGCATCCCACCCCAAAGCCTGTGCACCCCTTCAGTGCTGCTTTCCTGCCCTCCATCTCCTCCTGGATTTCCCGGGAAGCTCGGCGGGTGTCAGCAGCAGAGCTCTCCTCTCCCTTCCCAAGCCGAGATGCTGTGCCAGAATCCTCTCTTCCAACCACACACGTTTCACATTTATTTCAAATGTGGTTGAAAAGGGAGGAGGGGGAGAGGCCATAAATATTCTTAGGAGCTTTCCCAGTGCTGTTGCCTGAGCCTGGGAATTCCTAAAGGAGTGGAATGGCCTCTGTGGGGTTGGATCTGTGGGATAATCTTGTGATGAGTGTGCCAGGTGGATCTTTCATCACCCCAAATGTGTCCCTTACCTCCGGCTGAGTAAATCCTCCCCTGGCAGATACTCCTGCCCCAAACCTTTTGGGGAGCAGAGAGGCCCTGGCCTCCCTCCTGGCACTGCCCATGTTTTCATGTTTCCATTTTCCTCCCTGGCTCCACGCACGCTCAGGGACATGGATGTAGGACAGACCCTGTCACTTTGTAATAAAGCAGCCATTTCCTTCACCTTTTTGCAGCATTACCCATGAAATTAGGATGTTACTGAGCGTAGGTTTGGAAGCCTCCTGAGCCTGCAGCCACCACAGGCACGGACCTGCACCAGTGACCCCTCTCAGCAGTTGTGGTTGCTCTGAATTCAGCCTTCTGCTTGGCCCAGGGGGTTCATGTGACTCTGCACGTCCCCTGCTGTCCCCGCAGCGTGGGCCCTCTCCCTGTGCCTGCTCCCTGCTACCAGATGCATCCTTTGCTTCCAACATATGGCCTCAATTACTGTCCCTCTCCCTTGATTTCCTGCCTCTCTGGGTTTCCTGAAACTCATCCCCTCCTCCTGGCAGCTTCAACTCCTGCAGTGAGATGCTTTGCAAGCTCTCACATTCCTCCCTCCCTCCCTCCTGCTGCTTTGCTGCCTCTATCGAGGGGTCCCGACCCAGAGCAGGCACCGATGGGGCTCGGAGCCCCCGGGGCTGTCACCGAGCCCAGAGCCCCAAGGCCTGGCTCACCACGGCAAAGCTGCCCAGCCCCGTGCCCAGCAGGGCTTTGTCCCAGCTCCCCTGGACAGAGGTCCCCGCCCTCCCTCAGCATCCCTCCTGCATCACCCCGTAGTTTTCAGCCGACTGCTTTCTTTGCGAGGCTCAGGCTTCTTCTTATTCCCATCCCCTCCTGAGGCTGGGGGCTTTCCAAGCCTCTGCCCTTTGCAAGGAGCATCAAACCGCTCTGGGGGTTTCCCCTGGGTGCTGTTTGGCCTCTTTCCCGGGCATTTTCCCCTGCAGAAAAGCCCTGTGCCCGTGGCTCCTGCCTCTCAGAGCTGTGGAGGAGGGGAGAGGGCTCTGTGAGCGGCTCTTCAGCCCCTTCCTGCTGCCGGGGGAGCCCCAGGCCCTGCAGCATCGGGGTGCTGGAAATCCTAAGGAATCTGAGCCTATTCAGGGCGCAGGGGGAGGTGGAAACGGTTAAATCCCACAAACGAAGCAGTTAATGATTCCCAGCCCCTCGCTGGCACGTTGCAGGTTTTGGAAGGGGGTCTGGCCAGCAGCTGTGCCAGCAATTGAAGCTCCAAAAGAGCATTTTCTTTCTGTGTCAGCTTTCATCCCCGGCCCCTCTGGGTTCCCCTGGTGCCTGCAGATGCCAGAGTTTCCAGGGCTCCCACTGCTACAATTCCTGCGACTTTTCCCTCCCATCCCAGCCATGGGGTTGTGTGATGTGGAGGGGGTGAGGAAGGCACTGCTCGCTCTGTGTTCCCTTCCTGTCCCGTCCTTCCCGAGGTGCAGGAGAGGCTTTTCCCAGGATATACATGACTCGGCAGGAAAAGCTGGGAAGCTGCACCCCTGAGAGCAGGAGTGCAGGGGAGCAATTTGGGATAACAACATCTACAGCTGAACAGTACCACATTCAGCTGCAGAGCCCTAGTGTATAACAGGGCTTATATATTGTATATACATGAATTTTATATATATTAAATATTATATCTTGTGTAATAAACTGTATTATAATAAGCCTGGACACTGATTTCTGATTTTCCTACCCACATCAGGAACGCATTGGTCGAGTGATGCCATCAGGAGCATCCCTGGTGGAGTCACCATCCCTGGAAGTGTTCAAAAAGTGTGGATGTGGCACCTGAGGACAGTTTAAGAGGTGAACACAGTGGGGCTGTTAATTTGATTATATTTAAGGTCTTTTCCAACCTTAAAGATTCTGTGATCCCCGGAAACGTGTGGCACCTCCCTAAATTCCTCCTCACCTTCTCCTAATGCCTTTTTCTCTTCAGGCAGTGGTGAAAGCACGGAGAAGGAAAACCCCAAATTTCCAAAATCAAATATAAAGGGTGTTTAGAAGTCCTTGAGTGCACGAAAGCTGGAGGGGAGTGCGTGATCCAGGTCACAGCGTCCTTCCTCAGCCTTCCACACGCTTGAGTGGTTTGGGAAGAGCTCATTCCGAAGTTCCCATAGGGCCACCACCCCGTCTCATCCCCAGAGACCCTTCAGAGTCCCCCAGACACCCTCAAAAGCCCTAATAGGTGCCAGTCTCTCAAACCTGCCCTCAGAACTTCGAGCCCCGCCCCGGGGGTGAATTCGGACTGGTTTGCTCCCAGAGGAGCATCCCTGCCAGCCCCATCCCCGGCGCTGGGGGCTGTGTCCTTCCCGGGACACCCCAAGGCTCCGGGGGCTCGGGGGTGCGAACCGGCACCCTCAGCCCTTCCAGCCCCCTTCGCTAGCCCCAAAGCCGGCTCTGGTAGCCAGGTTCCTGCCGCCGTGCCGGTGCTGTCCCCGCTGCCCTGCGCCGCGTTTTTGGGGTGCCGGCAGGTGGCAGCCTGGGCAGGCGGCACGGGCAGCCTCTCGCAGATGTTTAATGGGATTTCAGAGCTCTGGGATTCATCGGGAGCTGTTGTCACGGAAACGGAGATCTGCGAGAGCCCGGGCGCTCGGCGTTAACCCCCTCGGTGCCGGGGAGGATGCGCCGGGGGGGGAGCGATCCGTGCCTGGAGCTCCCAGCCTGCACCTGCAGGGTCAGCTGTTCTATTTAGGACCGGGGCTCTAATTGCCTTTGAACCTCTGCCTCAGTGCTGCTGGAGCACAAAGCTGAGCCCCGGGGCTCCAGGAGGGGTGTCCTGTCTCCTGCCTGGGTGTCCTGGTCCTGTCCTTTTCAAGTTCGGGAGGTTCCCACACAAAAGAGCTGGACCAGCAGGTGAGCCTGGGGGGGAAATATCCTACTAATGCCTGCTCCCAGCACATCCCACCCCACTCGGCACCTCCTCTGGGGCTGGGGCTGGACAGGAGAGGGCACCAGAGCCGCGCTGCCACTGCGGTGGTGGCCGCGCATGTGTCACCCCCGCACGTGGCTCCCCCCGGGGTGACACCCCTGGCCCTGGGGAGGGCGAGCAGCTGCGGCCGGGGCTAATCTCCTTAGGGCCTGAGCGGCAGCACGGGAGTGAAAGGGAGATTAGTGGGCAGGGGGCTTTGGCAGCTCGTTGGAGAGGCACAGGGAGACAACTGGGCCAGGCAGAGAGGGAGAAGACCCTGGGGGAGATGAGAGGAGCAGCCAGAGAGGCCTCGGTGGGCAGCAAATAACCCAAAGGCTGGGGCTCTGAGGAAGGGAAAGGCTTTAGGAACATGCCCAAAAATCCTTGTGGAGCATCCCCCACCACCTTCTCCCCAGCAGGAAGGTGTTGCCAGCCAGTCTGGGCCCTGCTCCATTCCCTCCCATCCAGAGGGGGGAGTTGGATGCCTTCCCACCCCCCATCATACTCAAGGGCATGAAAACATTCCCAAAAGCATATCCAGAGTGGAAACCCACTGAACTTTACTCCATGCCTGAGACATGGAGGAACAGGACACGGAATATTTGCTGGACAAATTATATAAATTATATTCATGTGATGTTTGCTGTCCTTTCCCAAGGTAGAATAGGAAAACAATGGCATTTTCTGGAGCAGAGCAGGGTGTGAGGCAGCTGCTCACAAAGGCTCCGTGAGGATGTCCAGGATGGAGGCTGGGCTCCATTCCCTCCTCCTGCCACGCTGCTGTCACGGGGCCTGTGCTTTCCTTGCCCGTGGCTAGCGGGGCTGGAGCAAGGGATGTTTGGCAGGAAGTTTTGCTGGAGCAGGGAAGCGTGGCAGGGTAGGAGGTGCTCACTGAGCTGTGCCTCCGCTCCCCTTCATCCCACTGGGAGCTCCAGGGCTGGAAGGGATGGAAAAACACGGTACCTGCTCCTACTATTTAGAGTTTGTTCCTTCCTCTCAGCTGTCAAGGAAACCACGGCATGGGCCACAAACCCAGCTGGGATCGCTGTGGTTGCTGACGTGTTCTGTCCTTTAATCCGGATCCAAAATAGCTTCTCCACCCCTCCATTTGTGCTGGCTTACAGAGCACCTTCCCCGGTGCCATCGTCTGTTCTCCCGCCCGGGAGTGTGGCCCAGAATGCCAAAGTTTTTCTTAGAATCATAAAATCACTGAAGAGTTTGGATTGAAAGGGACATTTAAAGGTCATCTGGTCCCAACCACTGCCATGGGCAGGGACACCTTCCACTAGACCGGGGTAGAAGAGTGGGGGAGGAAGATCTCTCAACCAGGCATTTGCAAAAAGAAATCCAGAGTAGAGATGTAGAAGTGGTGAAGCTACAACTTTTCTCTCTCAAATGTAGGAGGAGGAGAAAGGTCAGGAGAAACACAGAAAGAAATCTCCAAAGTGTCCCCAGCCTACGCTGGCAGCGGGAGTTTTGCTCACTTTTATGTACAGAAAAGAGCAGGAAAGGAACATTGAGGGGCTGGAGCGTGTCCAGGGCAGGGAACGGAGCTGGGAAGGGGCTGGAGCCCCAGGAGAGCTGAGGGAGCTGGGAAAGGGGCTCAGCCTGGAGAAAAGGAGGCTCAGGGGGGCCCTTGTGGCTCTGCACAACGCCCGGACAGGAGGGGGCAGCCGGGGGGGTCGGGCTCTGCTCCCAGGGAACAGGGACAGGAGCAGAGGGAACGGCCTCAGGCTGGGCCAGGGCAGGCTCAGGGTGGATATTGGGAAAATTTCTTCACTGGAAGGGTGGTCAAGCCCTGGAACAGACTGCCCAGGGCAGGGGTGGAGTCACCATCCCTGGAAGTGTCCCAAAGCCGTGTGGATGTGGCACTGGGGACACGGTTCAGTGGTGAACACACAGTGCCGGGGCAATGGTTGGACTCGATGATCTCAGAGGCTTTTCCAACCTAAACAATTCCGTGATTGTAACGGGCTGTTCTGCATTTCGGCCTCGGTGGGGTCCAAGGTTAATCCGTGGTTAGCACAGCCCTGCTGACCCATCAGACCCTCGGCAGCTCAGCCCCTGCCTGGCTGATGTGTCCTGGTGCTGTGACGTGCGGGGTGTCCCTGTCCCTCCTCCGGTGACAGAATCGGTGGCCATGAGCAGCCCAAAAGCTGCAGGTACGTACGGCCCCAGCACCACGTGTGTGCCCAAATGCCACCTCCTCATCTGGTGGTGACAGCGTTCCCTGTGTCCCGCTGACGTCTCCCTGAGCTGGTTTCACCCTCCAGCTCTTTCCCAGAGGATCGCTGTGTGCTCGGATCTCAGGAGTCTCTCCCACTGTAATCAAAACTCCGAGGGGACACTGACCGCTGTCACAGCCGTTCCAGACCCAACTTCCCTTGGAGGAAGGGGGAGGATTTCCCCTCCCACAGCTGCAACAACAAGGGGCCCTGACTCAGTCTCTGCAGGGCACACGAGGGCTCTGCTTACGCCTCATGGGGGTAGGAGCCAGGGCAGGGAGTCCCAGGCCCATGAGCCTGACCTCTGCCTGTCCCCACGGGATTTTCTTCTCCTGACCCTTGTGTTTTCCCTTTTCCTGCTCTTTCCAGAAGGTGATTTCAGGGCAGGGTGGCATCTGTGTGGTCCTGTCGTGGCTGAACCCCGGTGAGCGGCTAAACACCACCAGCTGCTCAGTGACCGAACACCTGCCAAGGAAGTGAGAAATTAATTCCTGATTTTGCTTTGTTTGCAGGCTCAGCTCATTACCTATTAAACCAGCTTTATCTCAACTCTCACCCTTCCAGTTCTGCCCCCATCCTGCTGTGGGGACTGAGGGAGGGGCTGTGTGGGGCAGAGCTGCCCACTGGGGTTAACCCACCCCAGCTCCCAGCCCCGTGCTGGTTCTGGCGTTGCTCCGTGTGTTTGCAGAGGGTCCTGCTGGACCCTGCTTTCCCGAGGCCTCCTCCCCATGGACCTCCCTTTGTGGCGCTCTCCCAGTGGGATTCTCCTCCAGCTGTCAGGACATTTCTCCATCCCCCGTCACGGCTGCCGAGGAAGGCAGGAGGCGCTCGGCGGGTGAGCCTTGTCAGCTCTGATCTCGGATTCCCATCCTGCCCAGGCAGCTGAGCCCATTCAGCCACCAGCAGCTCCATCCCCAGCCTGGGAAGGAACGGGAAAAGCCGCGGGGCTGCTGCTTGAAGGAGCCCCTGTGGGGGAGGGAGGTCAGGGAGAGGGGAAAAGCTGCAGCATCATCGAGGGAGGGCCAGGGCAGGGCACTGCACAAGGGCTCGGTGCCCTCGGTGCTTGTCCTGCCCCAGAGCTTCACCGGATGGTTCGGGACCGGTTTGTGGTTGAAGTGACTCAACCGGTGTCCTTTGCTGTCACCTCGACGTCACAGCTCTGCCATCTGCTCCCCAGCACACGGGGAAGTGAAGGCAGAAAATCGATCCCAAATCCATCAGTGCCGGCCCAGGCAGCGCAGGGAGAGAGCAGGGGCTGAGCCGGGCTGGATGTGGGGGGACTCTGATTTCTCAAACCAGAAACTTCTGCAGAGATCAGGCACATTAACCCTTATCCCAGTGCCCAGGCCCTTCCCTGCCTTGTGGGAGAGAAGATGGTGATGTTCATCTCTGACCCCAAACGGAGCCAGGGGAGCAGAGCAGGTTGGAGCTTTTCCAGTGATGAAATCATGCTGGGACAAAAATCTGTGAGCTGTAGGTAGAGGCAGAAATTTCTGAGTCTTCCTAAAATGTTTTGTCAGTCCTGTCCAAAGCCACTGCAATCTCAGAGCAGATCTGCTGGGGATGAGAAAAAAGAGGTTCTTTGGGTAGGGGGCTCCAGCCCAGCAACCCCTTGGTCAAGCCATAAATACTCTTTGCCCAAAATGCTATTAATGTTAATGTAAATATTAATGTTCAGTAACTCTGGTGTTTTCCTGTCCTGCTGATGCTGGCATGTTGATAAAGCCCACCTGGATTTCCAGAGGGGTCTCTTGCAGTCTCCTAAAGAAGCTGAGTTCCCATGGGAAGAGAGGGGAGGTTCCTGCATGGCTTCAATCCGGTATTTAACTGGGTAAAAGACAGGAAACAAATTACATCAGGCAGGCTGTGAGGAGTGGGAATATTTCTGACAATATTTCAGTAGGGAAAAAACAAAATAGTGAGTGTGAAGGGATACAGAGGGACCTCACCTGGCTGCCTGCTGGCTTAGAGGGCCACAACGATGCTGTGAGGGCTGGGGAGGAGGAGGGTCCACAGAGACCTCAGAGCCCCTTCCAGGGCCTAAAAGGGCTCCAAGAGAGCTGGAGAGGGACTGTGGACAGGGGCTTGGACTGACAGGACACAGGGAATGGCTTTCCACTGCCAGAGGCAGAGATGGATGGGATATTGGGAAGGAATTGTTCCCTGGGAGGGTGGGCAGGCCCTGGCACAGGGTGCCCAGAGCAGCTGTGGCTGCCCCTGGATCCCTGGCAGTGTTTTAAGATCAGGCTGGAGAGGGCTTGGAGCAGCCTGGGACAGTGGAAGGTGTCCCTGCCATGGCAGGGGGTTGGAACAAGATGATTTTTAAGGTCCCTTTCACCATTCTGTGATTTCATGATCTCAAAAGGATTTTCCTGCCCTGGATGCTTTTCCCTTTTAACTCCACAAACAGAGGGATGCTCCAAGCTGATGATTTCCAGTTGGAGCAAAACATGAATGTCTGCAGTAGTTAAAACCTCAAAGCCCCCTCTGAGATTAGAAATCGCTGGGAAAGGAGAGAGGAAGGAAAAGCAACCACAGCAGCGGCTTTTTTGTCCTTTGTTTTAACTGAGCTGCGCTGCCTGCAGCTCTGGCTCTGCTGCCTGAGGAGGGACCTCGTGAGCCAGATCAGGTGCAGAGGGAGGCAGCGAAGGGAATGGGGTAGCCCTGGAGCTGCTTAATTCAGGAAAGGGACTTGGAGGAGGCATAGGAAATGATAAACTGGAGGTGTTTGTGTCCCCGTTGTAAGAGCGAGCTTGAATGAAGCTGGGAGGGGCAGGTTTAAATGCCAAGCCGTCACTCCACAGCCCTCCCCTGCACAGGATGTTGAGGATCCTTACGGTTTGTCCGGGTTAAAAAAAGCAGTGGAATACATTTCTGGAATAAAAAAGGTGGGAGGATGCGAGAAAATTCACTGCTTGAGAAAGATGAGAGCGTCGGTGGGGGCGTGAGGGAGTAATTGGGAGCCGCAGGGAGCGGAGGGGAAGGGAGGAGGGAAGGGAAGGAGCAGTCTGCCGGGTTCAGGCTGTGGTGGGAAGGGGTTAGCTGGGGGGAGAGACGGGCTGTGGGAGGAGGATGGCTCTGCCCGGGGGAGCAAGAAGCTGCTGCTGAAATTTCGGGCTCAGGGGAAGGATGGGAGCGTGGGAGAGCAAGGCCCGGGGGGGAGAAGGGGCTGCTGGCTCCGAGGAGGGTTTGCAGAGGCAGGAGGACAAGCGCTGCATTGAGTGCCGGCTCCTGCTTTCTTTCAGGCCTGTCCAGCTCTGCCCCAGCCCAGCTGGCAGCTGGGGGACCCCCTCACCCCCCTCCTTCCCGCAGCCCCAGGGGCTCGGCGCACAAAGCCTGGCAGCTCTGAATGCCGCCTGTGTTGTCTGCGCTCGCCAAATGCTTCATCTCCGCTGCTGCCAGACCCCGGGGGCTGTGACCCTTCAGCAGCACCCACACAGAGCCCACGCACCAGGGCCCGGCGCCAAAAAGTACCCACGGCGAGCAGGGGGCATCTTGAAGGGGGAGGGAGTGGGAGATGTCCGGGTTTGGGGGCTGGGGTCCCCTCCCAGCCGGGCCCCGTGTGGCACACAGGGCACAGGTCCTGTCTGAGCCATCTCCAGGCACACCCCACGTTTCTCTGGCTTTGCTGGGTTTGGGGGCCGAGGACAGACCCAGAAGTGACATCTCCTGTGACAGTTCCATGTGGGGCTGTGGCTGGGAGCGGGGCAGGGGAGGCAAAGGCATCAAGGAAGGGCGAGGGGGATTTTCAGGGATGCTCCAGGGCATGGAGATGGTGAGAGAGCGGTGGTCGATTTGTGGCTGTTATTTAGCAGTCTCCAAAAGGCTTCTAAATCCTACAGCTTCTTTCTGCACGGTTTCACATGCCAGCCTTTGGAGGAGGGGATGCCTCAGGAGCTGGGGAGGACAGCACGGGAAGGTTTTCAGCCCTGAAAGAGTTAAATCCTCACGCCCGCAGCGCCTGGGCAATAACTCAGCTGCCGCTTCACATCCCTGAGCAGGTCCCCTCCCTTCTGCCGCCTCCTCCCAGTCGTAAAAATGCAGCTTGCGAGGCAGTGCCGGCGGGAGCGAGGCCGCGCCGGTGCCGGTGCCAGCCCCAGCCCCGTGGCCGGGGCAGTGCCACTCTCACCCCGTGCCCTCGGCCACCCGGTGCCCCGGGCCGGCTGGCGCTCGGCAGCTGCTCTAATTCGGGGTTCCTGCCTCGGGCGTGGCGTCATGAGCTGGATGAGCTCAGGCTTTAAGCTGCAAAGTCTTCTCAAGGGGAGCCCCTGTCTGGGTCTGGTTATTGGGACACCAGCGCCGGGAGGCGATGCTGGGCTTAACGGGATAAGTGCGGAGCGGGGGGGCTGGGGGGGCTGTAATCCCCTGCCAGCGCTGCCCTGTGGGAGCCCGAGGGCAGCATCCTCCACCACGCCCGCTCTCCTCTCCATGGGATGCACAGGGATGCATTCCTCATAAGGAGCTTGTGTCGGGAGCTCCAGAGCCCGTTTGGGTCCCGGCGCTGCCCGTTGAGAGCTCTGGGGTTCTCTGGGGTTGGGCTGAAAACAGGGGGAAGCCTGAACACTGAACGTGGTGCACTTTGCAGCCCTGACCCCGTGGTGGGAGTGTCTGGACTCCCCAGTGTCCCCAGTGTCCCCAGGTCCGGTGGCTCCTCCAGCCCAGCCCGCCCCTGGGGAAGGTCTGAGCTGGATGAACTGGTCTGAGCTGGATGAACTTCTCCGCTTCTCCCCCTGTTTTTACCACCCCTTGTTTTCAGAACCAGCAAAGCCAGAGAGGTGATGAGAGATGGAGCATCCCCGAGGAGACAACAGAGACCATCACCTGCTCCAGCTGGACACTGATCCTGGAAAAAGGCTGAAAGCTGCTGGACCCACAAGAGCTTTCAGTAAGTTAAATAAAGTTTCACTCTGGGACCTGTGCATGGTTGTGAATGGTAATTTATTTTCCTTCTGGCTCTTGGGGCTGTTTCTGGCAGGTTTTGTGCTGTTTTAGCTCTCCTGACCCATTGTGGGTCTGTCCCTGCCGACAGCTGAAGGGTCAAAGGCTTCAGCCAAGGGGAGGAACATCATCTGTGGTTCTGGTGGTGGAGCAGACTGGGCAGAAAGGCAGGGACAGGGTAAAGCCACAGCCCTCCCTACACAGAACTCAGTGCTGGGGTGACAGCCAGGGACCCCAGGTCTGGTCTTGCAGGGTTCTGCTCCTGGTGGGGTTAACAGTGGGAATGGCTTTGCCCCAGCCCCTGCCTTGCACGCTTTGAGTTCTTTTCTTGTTCTGATTGAACATTTAGAACACGGAGGTAATGGAGCGATCCGTAACAGCCCAGCATCACCTGGGACTGGCACAGAGCCTGGCTGCTGTCACATCCCTGCACGGGAGGCAGGCTGATCCCAGCCCGGGTAAGAGCTGGGCTGTTGGGAGGGTGGAGAAGGAAATGGGGTGACTGGAATGCCCTCAGAGAAAGGCATTGGCACCCTCTGGTCTGAGAGAGCCCCCCAGGTGGGCTGAGCCAGCAGGGGTGTGGCAGCAGGGTGTGGGGACATGGCTGGGGTCACCCTGTTCTTCAGGAGCCTCTGCACACCAGAACGCTACTGGGAGCACTGGTCCCTCCTGGGGTCACACCGAGCCTCTGAAGCTTTTCGTTTTTAATGCACTTTTCATAGAATCACAGAGTGGTTTGGGTTGGAAGGGACCTTAGAGCTCATCTTGTCCCAGCCCCCACCATGGGCAGGGACACCTCCCACTAGAGCACATTGCTCCGAGCTTTTCTGTTCAGTAACAATAATAATTCCATTTTTCATCGCATTTGGGGCATTCCTGCGGCTCGTTATCACACCACGGCTCGCAAGCACTACCAAAAAGCCGAGCGAGCCGAGGACAGCGTGTCCCCCGCGCCAGGTCAGCCCCGCGGGCCCTCCCCGCACGTGGCACGGCCACCGGTCCCCTCCGGGCGGTGGCGGCTCTTTGTGCGGGGCACAGGGCCATCCCCCCGCCCCGAACGCGCTCGGGCTCCGTGACCCTCTGCCATCCCCGGTGCTGCGGATCCGGCGGAGCGAGCACCGCGCACGACAGCGAGCGAGGGTGGAGGAGGCGGGGGCGCTCCTGCACACGGGAGCTCTGGGCTGGAGAGGGAAAAGGGAGAGAAAAGCTGGTTTTGGAGGGGAGAAGTTGCTCTGGTTCGGCCTCTGGCCACAGTCCGAGTGTTGCCTTTCCCTGGTCTTAAAATTAAGAGTCAAACACGGTTAAGGGAGAAGGGGTTTTCACCTCGGTATTTATTTAAGGATCCTTAAAGGTGCAGCGCTTTGTCCGGGTGGAATGTGCCGAGATGCACACACACGATAGATCACGTATACAGGCTTTGCAAATTAGCACATGTATCAAAGATTCTTTAATGAGCGGCTTGAATGAACCCCCCATCCTGAGGAATCCCCCCTGGATGGGCCTATCTCAGTTTGCAGGGTGTTCTAGGGAAGACCTTGGTTTCTCAGGATAGCACGGGGCTTTCTGGCCTCCAACCACGAGGCCTCCAGGATGTTTGGTCTCTTGGCTGAATGGAATATTAGGTCTAAGCTGAGTTATCAGACTTAAGGAATTATGTGTGCTAAAAGCACTGAGGATACATAAAAGCTATAGAAAAGGGTATAAAAAAGGGGTATAAAGAAAGGCAAAAATCATCATGGTGATGTCTGTATGTCTCACGTCAGAGTTACGAAGTGTTTCTATAGTTTAGGTTATAAGATATCTGTGTAACCTAATATCAATATAACCCCAATCATTACTTTTATCAGTATAACCTGAAGCAAAACTTTCTATACTTATATAGCCTAAATCATAGCTTTTACTTCTGTAGCCTGAATCATAATTTCTATACCTATAGAACCTGATACTTATATAACCTGAATCATAACTTTTGATACCTATATAACCTGATTTGTTTTTATACAATGTAATGGGTAGTATACGGTTAACTAGTAGCTCAAATGCTGAATAGACAAAAAGAGAGAAAAAGATTCACCAGGTGTGTGGCTTCAGAGATAGATAAGGGTAGAACTAACGAGAAGTTGGTAAATGCAGAGCCAATTACCCACAAAACAAAGAATTTAGACTGGCTAAGACCAGAAAGGCCAAGGAGCCCCGTAACTACGCAGGCTCCGAAGCCAAAGGTGAAAAGTTCAAGTGTGAAGAAGACTTTAGAAGCCTTCATCAAAGACCCCTGAAGACCCCCGGATTAGGGCAGCACAGGCGCAGTGAGAATGTTAGAGAGGAAATTACCTAATAACCGTGAGATCATGCTATGGAAATTAGTTCTGGTGTGTATGTGATGATGCTGTAATGACATAGCAATAATGAGCATAATTTACTGTATAAATACATCACAACACTGGACAAAGGTGGGTGAGCTGGTGGGAAAATCCCCCTCATCACCAGCACTGCAATAAACAAATACCTGCTCTACAGACATATTTGTGGGGATTTATTTCCAGCCTCTTTCAGGCATCGGTGGCATCACAGGGACTCCCCCCACTCAAAGCTGGACAAAGCTCGGCTCCCCTGTTGCTGCAGGGGTGTGGGATGGAGCTCTGGACACACGGCTTGGCCCCTTCCCATCCCTTCAGGGTGATCAGGGGGTCAAGAAGGGCAGGAAGGACAATTAAGGCACCGGTCCCGCTGCCTTCCCAGCACCTGGGGTGTGAGAGGGCTCCTTGTGGGGCCGAGAGCTGTGCCACCCTCATGCCAGGGTGCCAGTGCTGCTCAGGGCAGGCAGGAGCTGCCAAGTGCCCTGGAAGGCCTCAAAATGAGAGAGAAATTGGGATATGTGCGCTGAATCCGGGCCAGCCTGGAGCCCTGCCTGGGATCCTGTATTTCCTTGTACCAGTTCCCTTCTTTTCATGGCTTTGCAGCTGTGGGAAAGGGATGCTCTGGAAGCAGGGTGTGATATCGGGAGCTTTTATGTACAAAAGATGCAGAAATAAACACGATTTTTGGTACAAAAATGTGATTTTAGTCTCCATATCCTAACTTTGCTGGTGCAGAGCTGAACCTGGAGCCTTGTGGCACTGAGCTGCAGGGAGCTCATCCAGGCTGGAGGGGCAGCTGAGGAGCTGGAGCAGCATCACAGCTGTGGTGGGCTGGGCACTGCCACCACATCCCTGGAGAAGGCTGGAAATCCTGTTTCCTGCCCCAAAAATCCACCTTGGCACACCAGGTGTGCTGCCTCGGAGCCCAGACACAGGCTCCGGGGGAAGGAGGTGTCCCTGCTGCCCAAATGTCACCAGGGCGGAAAGCCAGGTGGGTGGGAGGTGGGGAGGACAGGACACTTGTCATGATGGATACTCCCCAGGGACAAAGCAGCAAGCAGAGCCCCGCTCACACCGCTCAAGCCTTTTTGTCCCCGAGGGTGTGCACACCTGTGTGACAGCTCTGTGACAGCCGTGCCCCTCCTGGCGACCCCCAGAGGGTCCCCCTGCCCCTGCAGTGACACAAGGGGCACCAGCCCAGCCGCCGGCTGAGTTTAGAGGTCACAGCAGCCAGAATTGGGCCAGGCTGCAGCTCCCTGCTGCTCTGCTGGGATGAAGGACACCTTCTCCCAGATGGCCACTCTGGCCGGACAAATGCTCGTCCACGTGGCCCTGGCTTGGTGGCACGGGAGGGGTTTGTCCTTGGGAGCGGTGCTGCGCGGGGCTGGAGCCCGGGGCAGCACAGGGACACCCCAGCCCGGCTGTGCTGCTGCTCCTGGGGCCGAGTGCTCCTTGAGGCAGCGCTTCTGCTGCCCAGGTCCTGCTGGCACCTCATGCTGGGTGCTCCAAGGGGTGTCCAAACCCCACTGTGCCCAACCCCGACCCCTCCTGCCCAGGCAGTGCTGCCTTTGCCCCCTGCCCGTGGTGGGAGCAGCCCTGTCCCCCCTCCCTGCCCCCAGCACGGCCACCGGCCAGCTCTGTGTCCCAAACCGTCCCTGCCTCCTCCCCAGCCCCCTTTGCTGTCCGAGGTGTTCCCGTTGCTGCTGAACAGCACTGGCTCCACGAGGCTTTCAGGAGCGGGTCCCCACAGGCAGGGACACACAGGGACAGCTGGGATAATTTAAAAACCAGGGCAGAGACCTGATTATTGCCCTAGTTTGCATCAAATCTCAGTTTGGGGTTTTTTAGCAGCCTTTTGATGAGCTCGTCAATGACAAGTTGCTAATTGAGGAGTGGGAGGCCCACAGTGTCCTGTGAAAACGGGGGAGAAAAGAAGCCAGGATAAAATAATTGTTTAAACCTGGCACTGGGCCTGACTGCAGGGACCGGGGGGATGGAGGGAAGCCAGGCTGGGGTGGCCTCAAAGAGACCACGGGGGTGGTGCTCAGTCAGGGGGTGGGGACACCCCAAATCTCTGCAGGGGCTGGGAGAGACCCCGTGAGCTTCAGTAGGGAATGCCCCACCACCCCGGGGTGCTGCCCCATCACCCTGGGGTGCTGCAGCAATGGGGGAGGACACAACAACATCAGGCACCCACCAGCACCGTGTAGAGCTCCAGGNCCCCATATACTCATTTATTTATAAATTCCGTACACGTACTGCTGGGCTAACAAGCGCACTTTAAAGCACAAGCTAAAACACGAGGTAAAAAAAGGATGGGGGAGAGATGAAAAAAACACTGGTTTTAAATATTTTTGAAGTTGTTAATGGTACAAAACACATCTTCCTGCACGCCAGTGGATGATCTCTTGCACCCCACTGTGGGGTTGAAGGAAGCCAGCCTGGCCCCCTCCCCTGGCACCCACGAGCCCCTTCCCCATTCCCCTCTTTCCCCGCACCGGACACTGCCCTGCACAAAGCAGCTTTGTCTCCCTCTTCCTGTCCCTCTGCTCCCCTCTGGCCGCTGTCCCTCCCTGGCGCCCGTCCCATCTCGCTCTGCAGCACAAGGACCCTCCTCCTCCATTTATTTGGGGGAGTCCCAGCCCCCCCTTGCCCCTGGCAGCTCACGGGGCCCCCCCAGTCTGGAGGTGATGGGGAGGGTGGCAGGGTCCCCACTGCCCAGCCCTGGCAGCCACCCTGGTCCTGGGGAGCAGTGGTGCAGGTGCCACTGGGGCGAGGGGCGGGCACTGCTCCCCAAACCCGCTGGAGCTGGGCTGTCTTGGGGGGCTCTTTTCCCTGGCTGCACTGGCTGCCCTCCCTTCCCTGTGCCAGCCAGGCTGTGTCACCTGGAGTTCATCCAGGAGGGCTCCCCTCAAATCCCAAATCAAATCCCACATGTCGTGAGCCCTGTGGGAGAGGAGGGGAGGTTCCCAGGACGAGTCTCCGCTCCCCAGCCCAAACCTGGCAGTGGCTTCCGAACCGTGGCCAGCAGGATGTGCTGGGCTCCGTGTCACCCACATCCCTGTCCCCGTGAGAGGCACTCACCCCGACACGGCCGGATCCAATCCCTTTCCTGCTCCCAGAGGCCCCAGAAAAGCTCGGGAGGGTTGGCTCAGCATTGCTGCCCACTCACGTGGAAAAGGGGCCAAAAACCCCCTCCCCAAACCGGGCATGGCCACTTCTGGGATGCAGGAGACGAGGGTGGGGCAGGCAGCACCGGGCACGGGCAGCCCCTGCACATTGCCCAAGGAGTATTTCGGCTTTTTTTTTTTTTGGCTGGGGCTTTTGCAAAGCTCTGCCTTTGCCCCAGCTCCCTGGGGTTAATGGGGACTGCAGGCACCCACGAGGGAATTAACCCTGCCTGGCCCTGTGCTTCCAGCGACTCCCCAGGGATGGTTTGGGGGGGCAGCCCTGTGTTCTGGGGGAGCAGAGGGGTGTTCCTGCCTGCAGAGGCTGCATCAGACCCTGGGACGGGGCACGTGGGCTGGCTCTGCCACCAGCAGCTCGGTGACAGTGACCCTGGCAAGTCCCACCTGCCACAGCCAAGGTCCAGCAGAGCGTGGGGGCTCGGGGTGGGGGACACACACAGGGGTGTCCCCTCGGAGCGGAGCCCTTCCAGCCACTCTGTGTCCCAACAGCAGCGCCCAGAATCCCTGTCTCAGAGATTCTCATCCCTCCCGGCATCGCTCTCCTTCCCTGCCTCTCCTCCCTGCCCTCCCCTCTGCTCTCCCGGCCCCATGACCTCAGGTTCTGGCTGGCTCCCTGCGACTGATCTCCTCGGGCACCCGGCCACCAGCACGGCTGGGACAGGGCCTCTGCCCCACGGGCAGGCCAGACAGACAGGCAGACAGACAGAGTGTTCTCCCAGCAGCTCATGCCACCCCACGGCAGAGGCCACCACAAGGTCACACAGGCTGGACAAAATCCCACCACATCCTATTTTGTCCGGAGAGTGGCTGAGGGCTGGTCCTGCTCCTCCACGTGATGGATGAGCCTTTGGCAGCCCCCGAGTCCCAGCGGGGCCGGCCAGGGGCCAGCAGTGCCCTCCCTCCGCCCTCTCCTTCCCTGCAGTCACAAGGTTTCAGTCAGCAAAAGACGAATTTTATTCCGTCTACGCACGCTTTGTTATTGTTATAAATAATAATAAATCAGAGCGGCGGGAAGTGGATTTATGGAGCAGGAAGGGACGTGGAGGATGGTGAAACACCTCTCGCTTTCCCCCGGGAATGTGAGGTGTGAGAGGAACCAGCTGTGTCAGGGGGAAATAAAATCCCAGGGGATGTGATGGGGCACTGGAGGGTGCAGGGCAGGGGGGCTGCAGGGCAGGGGGGCTGCAGGAAGGGCTTTCCCACCACATCCTCTGCTATGGACACCCCCTCTCCTCCCCTGGCCTTCTGCACCCACTGCCCCAGTGGATCCCTTTTGGACGTTTTGTAGCCCAAGTACTGCGAATTCCAAGTGCTTTTTGGTGTCATTGGCTGCCCTCCCTTCTGAGGCGTTTATGGGAGGAGAAGCCCCCGCTGCCACCAGCTCCAGGGGTGTCTTCTGCTCCGGGCAGGCTCCAGCTCCCAGTGTCTGTGTCAGACCCAGGGCGACCTCCCCAGTGCCTTTGGGGACCCCGAAGGAAGAGGTGAGAGAGAGCTGCATGAAAACTCGGCTTATTTGGTGATTTCCACCCCCCTCTGCTTTGCTGGGTGAAGTCACGGCTGGAGGAGCTGCCGATGGGACTCAGCCCATGACCACAGCCTGATGGAGATTCCAGCTCCCCACCCAGCCCTCCCTGGGGCCGAGTGACAGGTCAGCTCAGCTCACAGATCCAGTGGAAAACTGGCTTGGCTCAATTCCTCTCGTTTTGTTTTTTTTTTTTTAATTTTCTGTTGTGTTTTGGTTTGATTTTCAAGGTCAGTTGGGAAAAAAACCCCAAAACCTGCTGCGAACAAGGGCTCCACAAGCTGGTGACGTGGGACCAGCACCAACTGTGGCATCTGGATGCTCCAGCTCTGCCAGGAGCAGGAAGTGAGTTGGGGACAATCCCCAGAGGGGGGACAAGGGGGTCTCCAGCACTGCATGACCTGTTCCTGTACCACCGAGAGCTTCCAGCTCTGCTGCCTGGGGAGTCTGAAGGTTCCCTGGTCCCGTGCCATGGCTGAGTGACAGGGAGGGGAGGAAAAGGTGCTGAGCTGATCCCAGTGGTGGGGCAAGGAGATGGAGAAGGGGGAGAAGCAGCAGCAGGAGGGCACCAGAGTGGAGGAAGATCCGAGCCCCTGCTGGCTGCGTTCAGAGCACCCCAGGCACAGGGTCCCCATCTGGCACCGGCTGGGCACCTCANCCCCTCGCTCCCACCCCACACCCAGGACCTCCTCTCCAAGGCCAAGCCACCCTTCCCGGGAGCAGTGCCACGAACCCCGCGATGTCACTGTCCCGAGCGCCTGCCGGGGGCTCCGTCCTGCCGCCCGCTTTGTGTCCCTTCCGTCAGGGCTGTGACTCTGCCTCTGTTCCTGTTGGCTCCCGCGTGTCCCCGCCTCAGCTCGGGAATTCCCCCAGCTCACCACGCTGCACTGAGCACGTTCCCGCTCCCGCCTGTCCCCGGTAATTAGCGCGCCTGACCGGCTTTCCTTCATCAGCGCTAATTGGCCAGGTCTGTGTTTGTGGCTTCCCAGCTCTCGCCGTGCCCTGGGGCAGTTTTAGTGCGAGAGAGAAGAGAAATGAGATGAAACTCGATGTGCCCCCTGTCACTGCACGGATCCCGACACCCACACCCGCAGCTGGGGCACGGGGACACCGCGGGGCTCAGGGCGCCGGGGAGGCGGTGGCTCCTCAAGCCAAACCCACCCCAGAGTTCTGCAAAGCCTCTTTGCTCCCCACCAGTGGTGACTGTCACCCATCTCGGGACCCAACGGCTTGACCGTCCCCGGTTCCTTCACCCACAGCCCTCAGCACTCAGCTCCAGGCTCCCGGTGGCATCGCCGCGATGCCCAGTGCCCTGGGATGAAGCCACCCCACCTGGGACAGGGGCTGGGGACAGCCCGCGGGTGGCAGCTGGGAGTGCTCAGCCCTGCTCCCCGATGGGATTGATCCCCACCGCCCCCGGAGCTGTCCCAGTGCCCTCCAGGTGATGCAGCATGGAGGGACAGCAGCTGTCACACGGTGTCACAGGGGCCCCAGAGCTGCAAATCCCTGCCCTGTCACTGCCCTGACCCCCGTGGCCTCCCCTGTGGCCTGGGACCGCCTGTCCCAAGGGAGGAGGCTCTGGTCAGAACCCCTCGGGTGTGTGTGACCAGGGCTGTCCCCACGCGCACAGGGGAGGAACGAGAGCCGGGTCTGTGGGATGCAAGGGAATTTGGGGAGGGGATGTCCCTGTCAGAGGTGCATTCCCAGGGGTCTCTGCGCAGCACGATGGGGGTTTGGTGACTCTCTGGGGCTCTGGGGATGCGGGAAGTGTCTCTCAGTCTGCAGGGGGGCTCAGGGGTGCTCTCTGTGTGTGAGGGCAGACTCGGGGCGGTTCGGGGGGCAGAGGGTGGAGGCCACAGAGTGCACCTGGACAGAGACACCGGTGGGGACGGATGGGAATACAGGAATGGGGGCTGTGCCCCACGCACCTGGAGCCTCCTGTGCTCTGCTAACAGGGGGGATCAACCCCCCAGGGCTCTGTTTGTCTGTCTGTCTGTCTCCTGGGGCTGCTCTGCCCCCGCCTCCTCCACCCTCCCCCTCACATCTGGCCAGCAGCAGCCTATTTTTTCCTCCAGGATTGCGACACCCCGAGCCACGGGATGTTTTTCCTCAGCCTGTGCTGGACCCCCGCAGGGAGAGGGCGGGAGGATTGTCTTGGCCCGGGAGCTCCGGTCACAACGCCTGCACCACCTCCCATCCCCTGTCCCCAAGGGCAGAGAGGGGACACCACGAAAAGCAAATCAGACCAGGGCTGGAGAAGGGAGAGTGGATTCCTGCTGGTGATGGGAAGGGTGAGGGGATCCACCACTGGGTCTGGTTCTCCAGATCCTCCGGGACTGGGGAAGAGTGACCAGATCCTGCCAGTGATGGAGAGGGGCAGCTGGATCCTCTGGGGCTGCAGCTACCGACCCCACCATGTCCTCAGTCACGATCCACAGCCACGTCACCCTCCACTCAAAGACCTGGGCGACCAGAGGATGGGGGTGCCCCCAGAGCAGGACTGGGGGGACACAAGATGGGGGGTGCCCCAAGAGCATCCCCACTGCAGGAGCCAGTGCCGAACCACCCCCTGTCAGAAGCCTCAGCACAGCAGCCCCACCGGGATGGACAGACCCCACCTGTGCCTCCCTTTTCCCATCAGAGTAAATACCATTCGTTCAGAAGAAACCATTTTATTATTTTTTTTTTCCCAAAGAAAAAAAGCAATATAAATATTAGAGTATAAAACTTGCGTGTAACACATCGACATTGGTCTATATGGGTATAAGAAGGATATAAGCATATATATAATATATAAGTATAATTCAATATTAGACACATTGAAAGGGCAAACGTGTTTCATTTCACGTACACTCGGAGCACAGACCACATGGAAAGAAGATACAGAGGAAATTGAAAATACTGATGTCCACAAGTTAGTTACCGCGATTAAAAATAACACGCCACTAAATACACGACACTCACTACGCTACCTCAGATTGCAGATTAAAAAGAAAATATAAAGACTACGATTCAGCTACAGCATTTCTAGAGGAGGGGGCAGGTGGCAGCTGCAGGGGACAGGGTGGGAACCGCTCCCAGTGCAGCCAGCGCCGGAGGTGGCTGGATCCGGATGAAACACGGAGGATGCTCCTGCTGCCCTGGGTTTGGGGAGGGGGCAGGGGTGGGGAGAGCCTGGCTGAAAGGGCTGGATCTGCTCGGGTGAGTTACGTGTTAGTGATTAAAAAAGGAAAAAAACAACACACACCCCCTGGGAAACTCGGCGCGGCCCCTTCCCGGCCACCCCACAGCTCCTCTGCTGGCTCTGGCTACACAAAGCCCCCACCTGCCTCCCCTGGGGCTCAGAGCTGCTCTGCAATGGGAAGCTGGCCTGGTGCTTCGGTGATGGGCACATGGAGAAACTCTAATCCTCATCCTTCAATCCTCTCCACAGGGCACAAAGCCCAAAGCCAGCGGGAGCATCACCTCCTCCGGGCCGGGCCCGCGTGGTCCCGTGTGACACTCCCCTAATTACTGCCCCCATTTTGCAGCATCACCCCCTGCTCTTGGGTCCCTTGTCTGGATCTGGTCCCCAAACGCCACCAAAACAACCATCACTTACTCAGTCACCAACTCTGCACCAAAGCCATGCACCGGCAGCTCCGCGGGTCCCACCCCTCTGGGCGAGACCCCCAACAGAACCGCCTGACCACCCCAAACAACTTCTGGGGCCCGAAAAAGAAGCAATGAGTTTCCCCGCCCCGCCTGAGCCATCCCACCCCCTCCCACCCCTTCCCCAGGGCAGCCCCGGCTGCCGGCGCGTTCACACCACGGGGGCATGCGAGGACTTCTCCGGGTCCGTGGAGCTACCGCGCTAGTGCAGGTGTGAGGTGAGGGACGTGCATGCAGACACCGTGTGCAGACAGTGAAGCCTCGTCCCCGTGTCCCCTGGGCGGGGACCTGGCCAGGCCTGGCCGCGGGGAGCGAGGCTCTCTTAACCTTAATTCCATAAGAACATTGACTGTACATATAAATATTTACTGCAAAGAAGGTTTGAGATGTGTCTGCTCTTCGGAGACCCCTAGAACCGCCGGGGCAGCTGCCGCACACCTCGGCATGCTCCTCGTGGAATTCCCTGCCTCTCTCACAGCAGGAGGGCTTTTTCCTTATCGTATTTCAGGCCATTAGTGGTTACACTTTAAAAAAAAAAAAAAAAAACAAACCAAAACCAAAATGTTTAGGATGCAGCTTTGCCATATTCCCTTTGACTCATGCAATATAAACACTTTTTTTTTTTTTCCCAGATGACAGGTAAGCAGGAACTGAAGCACTCCCTACCAACTTCCAAATTCCAAAATCCATCTCTGTCATTGGCTGCGGGTGAATTTTACGAATGGAAAATTTAAGAGCAAAGAACTGGAGCATGGGCTCTAAGTTAAGAACTTCCTTTTCCTTTCCAAAAAAGAGCTGAAGGGCTATAAATTAAAAGATCCGCGTTAAAATTATTTACACTGGGTAAAGCCGAGCACAAGCCTTGTGCCGTTTCGGACTACCTGGGAGCAAATCGGATCCAAAGACATGGCAAAAGACCTTCCGTCCTTGCATATTCTAATACCCGAGGGATTGTATAAAACATTATTCACAGGGCACTTGTTTGCGTTCGGTTTAGATTCCGGATTGGTTTTCATCATGAGACCTGAGAGCAGCGAGCCCCTGCTCTCAGCTCTGATGATGACGAGATACATTCGCAGCATTTCCTACTTTTGCATCACAAAAAAATTCACATTCGTCCTCCGGCCTGGGCTGTGGTTTTGGGGGAGTGCTGGAGCCGGCTGCCCTGTAGCTCTAAGGTCTCCTTCTTCTTCTTCACTACTTCTTCTCCTTCTTCCCGGATTTCTTCTTGTTGCCCGCGGCGGGGGCGGCGTTCTTGGCGTCGCGCTTGCCGGCGGCGTTGGTGAGGGTGGCGTTGCTGCCCGGGATGTAGACGTTCTGCCGGTAGTCGGGGACGTGCTGCAGGGTGAACTGGGGGCCGTAGCGGGCGCTCAGCCCCATCGTGCCATTGCCGCCGCCCAGGGTCGAGTTACCGTCAGCAGCTTCTGTGGGGAACGCCGGGCAAGGGGAGAAAGAGAAGGGCAGGGTGTTAAACTCAGCTGGACACCCCACCCCAAACCCCTGCAGCCCCACAGAGTGGCAAACCCAAACCAACATCACCCTTCAGCTCCCCACAGGGCTGTGCTGGGGAGCCTGGCACGGAACCCCCCTCCCCCCGAAACTGCCCATTACAAACATATTGTGCAGTCACACCATTAGCGGTAAATTAAAGGAAATCCGATATTTATTTGTTTTTCCGCCGCATTTAAAACCCTGCCCGCGGTATTTTTCTCCAGCCAGGTTTATTCAGGGAGCAGGACACGGGAGATGAGAAAGAAAACCCCTCCCCTGCAATACCGCGAAAGGGCTCTAGGAAGCCGAGCACGAAGGAATCGATGCCAGAGCGTGTCTGATGGTCCAGATCTGGGAGCAGGGGGAGGGGAAGGCAAATTCATTCCTGTCGCTATGCAAAGCTCCAGCACGGAGCGAGCAAGCAAGGGAGTGGGGAGGGGCACAGAGCCCCCCGGGATGCTGGGGCTCTGCTGGATGGTGGAGGCCAGATGGAGACGGGGGGATGTGCGGGGGCGGGGGGAGAAATGAGCACGGGGGGATGGCAGGGCTCAAGTGATGCTGTTGCCATGAGCTGCTGCAGGATCTGCTCCGGTGCAGCTGCCTGTGCACGGCTCAGGGCGGGATCCTCGCACAGCCCTGCTCAGAAATGCTTTGCTGAAGCTCAGCCTTTGTGTGAGATCCTGTGGCTCCCGTCTCAGCCTTTACACCCATGGCTGGGGCCAGGCTCTCCTGGAGGCTGGAGACACCCAGCAGGGGCACCCAAAGGGCCCAAAGCAGAGCCCAGGGGTGCTGCTCCCTCCTTGCACAGGCAGAGAGATTGTGGCAACAAAGAAAAACAATGAGCAGAGCTGCTGGGCTGGGTCCCCTCGTGTTTCTCCTCACTCCAGACCAGCTCTGGGCACGCCTCCGCGTTGCCTTTGCTTTTCCCTATGCAGATGGAGGCGGCTAAGCCAGCCAGAAAGCTGGACAAAAAGCTGGACCACATCCCACCATCCCCCTGAAATATGGCTGTGTGCACGTCCCTTTGCAGGGGTCGGAAGGATGAAGCAACTGCAGTTTGAAAAGTTGCAGCTGCTCTGTGGGAGCGGGCGGGGAGGAAAACACAGCGAGGCCGAAAACAGGCGCGATATTGTGCACCGGGGCAGGGGCCGTGGTGAACAAACACAGCGACCCAGCGTGGGGAAATGCCTTTCACTTCCCTCTCTGGAAGCATTCTCCGCAGGAGAATTCTGCCAGAGTCTCCATGAAATGGGTTCCAGACCTAGCAGGGCTTGGAGGACCTTGGGCTGGAGAGATGTGTCTGTAATTAGTGATATTTATTGCTAATCCTCGCTCACCTCAGCAGCAGCTTATTTCATTAGCAACCAGCTCAAGCCCACACCCCTCGAGGTGTCAGAAATGATCCCCGTGGGATGGGATGACCGGAGATGTGCAGGGACCATCTCACAGGGGGAGGATGGTTTTATCTGGACTGTCCCTGCTGGGGTCAGCCCAGCGAGAGGCTGGGGGGACTTGGGCACCTTCTCCTCCCTGGGTATCGCTGCCCTGTGTCCCCCCGGGGCCATCCCAGGGCTCTGAGCAGTGAGGGGCTGGGGGCTGCCAGCACCACCCAAGTCCCCATGAATTAATTTGTAATCTCAGCACAGCTTGCACCGGGGAGAAAAAGGCACGGGTGAAGTTCCCAGCCTGCCAGCGGGTCCCGGGTGAGGGCGACCGGCTGTTTCTAGGTAACACTGACATTAAGGCTGAAAAGAAGAGAGAACAGGAACAATGGAGGGTTATAAATGGGCACCGAGGTGCTCTTGCCAAGCAAAGCACTTCAGCTCCTGTTGCTGGAAAGGTCACGCTCAGCCTCTACCAGCAGCCTGTCATTATCCCAAACAGTCCTGAGGAGGAAAACAAGAATTTGGGCTTCGGCAAAAATAACCAGCGAGTGGCTCCATCGCCCCCGTGGGCAGAGGGGACAGCCCCAGAGCACGTGTTGGTGCAGCTGCTGGTGGGGCTTTCAGGAGACCCGATATAGGGTGTCTACCCCTGCCTGGGGGGACAAGCACCTCCCTGGGCTGCCTTTCCGTCTGCTCTCCCACCATCCCATGGCACCTCCATAAATTCCCGCTGGGAGCCAGAGTATTTTAAGGACAGGATGTCTGCCCTTGAGTGTCTGGTGTCCTGGAGCATCTGTGCTCCTTGGGCTGTCCTCGCAGCTGCCTCTGCCCGTTCAGATCGCTCAGAACACTGGTTTTTCATACTGTTCCCAGTGGCAAGGGAGGAAGATCCAGAGGAAAGATGGCTGGCAAGGGAGACAGAAGCCCTACAGCAAGGTCATAGCCCTGAGGGGAAAATCAGGTCCCCAGGTACTCTGAGTTGTGATGGTGATTTAGCCATTGGGAAAGAGATTTAATCCTCAAAGGACTGGATCGTGCAGGCTTGGCCTGGCAGGGCCAGCGCTGCCTCTTGCTGAGGCCAAGGATAACCCCTGGCCCAGGGTAGGGATGCATCCAGGGCATCGCTGTGTCACTGTGTCCCACCTGTCACCCCGGAGCTCTAACACAGCTCAGTGCGCGACAGTAAAAGCTAAGGATTATTTAAATGGCCAGGAAATCACACCCAGGGATGAGTAGCACAAAGCTTAATGGGCAATTAGCACTACCCCTAATCAAAGCGTGCTCCAATCAACACTAATGGCTTAAAGAGAGAGCAGAAACTGGGGACAGAGAGCAGGGGTGACACAAAAACACTGTGCTGGAGGAAAGAACTTGTGCTCCATCCACACATCCAGCACAGAACGGGCCTGAAAAGGATGGATAAGGAAAAGCCATTATCTGGAGCAGGGATTTGATTTACATTAACCCTCTGGGCGGACTGGAGTCGTGGGAGAGGTTAGGACTGTGTGGGACTTGCGGATTGCGGGAGATTTGCTGCAATAGGGCCCAGGGCTCTATGGAATTCGGTGCTTAACCTGGAAGGGACCCACTTAGCTCTGATCCCGGGGATGGCTGGAGCAGCAGCCAGAAAAACAGCTTTATTTACCAGTGAGGAAACCGGATCTGGAGACACTGGGTGATGATAACCACATGCAACCCCAAGGGCTATTTTTCCATGGTCGTTTTTCAGAGCAAAGACACATTTTCACATTGTTTCTTTCTCTTGAGTGTAAACAACTCCCTTGCCCCAGACCTTCGTCCCCCTCCCCAGCCACGGCAGCTGTCTCCAGGCCGCCTGGTGTCTGCGGAGCAGCGAAGTTCAGCTGCAGCAGCTTTCCAAGAAAGCAACACCAAAGCCATTCCTCCTCCCTCGGATTCCTTCCCTCCCCAACAGCTCAAAGGAAACATCCTAAGCATTTTGCGCAGGGGTTTATAGCTGTGCTTCTATTTTTAAATCAAGGGGGGAAAGACTTGGAGGTATTTATAAATAAAGGCTGTAGAAAAACCAGGCTCTTTATCCACAGTGCTGCACAGAGTGATAATTGTCCTTGTTTCATGCAAAGCCACGGAGACTGTGGGTGCGTGGGAACATCCCTCCCTGCCCAAGGCTTCTGCACAGCCATAAACCAGAATAAACCAACCCAAAATGACCCCAAACCACCCCCACTGTGAATACAACTGCAAAGAGGCGGCAGCAGCCAGTGGGAAAAACCTTGGTGAGTCCATGGCTGCAAACTCGGGGGGCTCCTCTGCACTCAAGGTTTGTTGGGAATACTGAGCCAGGCATTCGCTGTTTCCCTGGTCCAGCCTGTAACCACAGGCAAAACTTCCAGCCTTCCTTGCCTTACAGCAAGTTTAATTTACTGTGACTCTCTGGAACCAAGTCGTTTATAAAACATCATCTCAGGACTGGCTCTGTCATGTAACACAACCACAGCACAGCCAGATGATGCTGTTTCAGTACAAAGGACACAGAGTCTGGGGGGAAGAGGTGTCCCTGTCTACAGGAACCAGGTATCTCCTGCCCGGATCCTTCCTGACCCCTCTCTCTGCAGGGACATCAGTGCTTTCCCACCAGCTTTGGGATCTGTTGAAGAACTTTTGAAACCAGCCCAGCTAACCCAGATAAACCAGTCCCACAGTCCCTTATCTATCAGCATGAACCCGAGATGGCCCTGCTAGAGCAATAGGGTCAGGGTTTTCCCATAAGTGATGGACACCAACCGTTGGCTGAAGCCAGGATCATGGCTTGGAGCACCTCCGTGTCAAACTGGTTGTTCGGCCAGGCTCCAGCTTCCTCTCCATTCTGGGAGCTGTGGGAAAAGAAAACAAACAGCAAGTTACTACAGTTCAGTCAGGAGGAGTGGGCTGGTCCAGTGCATGCCTTCAATCCTATTAAATAGCACTCAGGAGCCCAGACCCTTTCAGAGGTGTCCATCCCTCACCAGGCTCTTGAAGAACAACCAGCAGAAGCACTTGGGGACTCAGTGGTGCCTCCAGCAACACCTTCCTAACTCCTGCTGCCTTCAGAGGCTGCAGCCAGCACCTCATCACCTCAAAACTCCACCAGTTTGGAATCATAGAATCACAGAATGGTCTGGGTCATAAGGGAACTTGAAAATCATCTATTCCAACCCTCTGCCAGGGGATGTAATGCAAACCCTTCCCAAAAATATAATGGAATGTCATAAAAACTGCTGTCCTAAAGCCCCAGAGGTGCAGCTGCACCCTTGTATGACCAGCTCCTCTGTCCTTTTGCAGGCTGTGAGTGGATGCACCTCTCAAGCTACTTCAGGCCACAACTCGTTTCTGCAGCTTCATTCATGTGATGGAGGGTGAGAAAACCCCATGCTGTGGTGAGATTTGGGATCATCATAGAGCAGCTGCCTGGCACCACTGAACTTGCTCTGAAAAGAGCCCAAGATGAGTCCTGGGGAGGGTGGAGCACCATGGAGAGGAGAGCAGGGAGCATCTGCCTTGGTTCCCCTTGGCTGCTGGGGGTGCTGAGCACCACAGATCCGCCTGGGAAGACTCGGGGGATGCAGACAGACTTTGGCTGAGGAGGTTTTGTGGCCGAGGCTACAATCAGCACTCTGTGCAGCCTAACAAGCCCTGCTTTCATGTCTGCCAGGTGTCAGCTGTGCTCAGCCACCACTCATTGCTCAGGGCTGTGCTCCCAGAGCCCCTCCAGAGCCTCCCCACTTCCTAAATATCTCACCAGCTTCCTGGGGTCCCTCCTCTGCTCTGTCCCTAGATGACCGCACCACTCAGATCACCGCTCTCTCCTCTCCCAGTCACTGCTCTGACCATCCACAGCCCTTTCCATCCACTGGGATGCCAGGATTCACCCCCTGGCTGTGTGCTGCTCCCTTGGGATGAGGGCTGCCCTGCTCTTGCAACTGGGAGCTCTCCTGAGGTGAGATAGGGGAGGATGGGGGGGTTGGAAAGCCCTGCTGGTGAAGAGACCTTACCCCATTTCCCAGGAAAGTGTTCAAAGCACCAGGCTACAAGGCACGGAGGTGGCTCCTCCACCACGGTGGTCCCAGCCCTTATACCCAGGAGCTGCCAGACCCCAACAGCCTGCTCAGACCCTGAATTCCTGTTCAGATCCCAACACCCTGCTCAGACCCTGAATTCCTGTTCAGATCCCAACACCCTGCTCAGACCCTGAATTCTTGTTCAGATCCCAACACCCTGCTCAGACCCCAACAGCCTGCTCAGACCCCGAAGCCCTGTTCAGATCCCAATGCCCTGCTCAGACCCCAATGCCCTGCTCAGACCCCAACACCCTGCTCAGACCCTGAAGCCCTGCTCAGACCCCGATGCCCTGCTCAGACCCTGAATTCCTGTTCAGATCCCAATGCCCTGCTCAGACCCCGAAGCCCTGCTGAGATGCCAACATCCTGCTCAGATGCCAGGTTCCTGCTCAGGCCCTGAATTCCTGCTCAGCCATGCTCAAGCAGCCGACATCCCCCGCTCCGGGGTGTCCCGCTGGCAGCCCCGTGCCCGAGCACTCAGCACCCCGCACGCTGCAAACGCCAGCGCAGGCACGGCCGGTGCCAGCTCAGTGCCACGTGCTGGGCAGCAGATGGGCTCCTCACGCCCTGCCGAGCACCCCCTGCCCGAGTGCCCCTCCACCTGCGCCCTCACGCACACAACAGCCTCAATATGGACACTTTGGAATTGGGGTGGACCCACAGAAGCGTTCTTGAAGGTCGTACCTGCCACAGTGACCTCGTAGCTGGGCAGGCACTGCCCCAGCTGCACCAAAGCTCTGCAAGGAGAGAAGCCTTGAATACACAGGAGCTTTCACCATCCCTGTGAAATCCTTCCCTGTGAGGCCCTGGCACAGGGTGCCCAGAGCAGCTGTGGCTGCCCCTGGATCCCTGGAAGTGTCCAAGGCCAGGCTGGACAGGGGTTGGAGCAGCCTGGGAAGGTGTGGAAGGTGTTCCTGCCATGGCAGGGGGTGGAATGAGATGGTCTACGAGGTCCTTCCCAGCCCAAACTATTCTGAATTCTGAATTTATGTTCAAACTCCCTGTGATACACAACATCCGACCGTGAGGATGCTGTGCAGACACTCCCAGGTGTCTGCAGAAAATCTGGTTTAAACAACTTGTCCAAAGATGTGCAGGACCTGAGCCAGGACCACCCTCCCCTTCTGTACCCCGTGCCTGATCCATCCCCAGCCGGGCACAGGGCGCTGCTCTCACACCAGTTAATCTTTAGAGGATGCAAATAACCACTAATGGAGCAGAAGCCGCCCCGGCACGACCCTGCCGGCAGCATCCTGAAATACCTGCTGTCTGCCGCACCCCAGGGCATCCTGACCGCTATTTATAGCCCTCCTGCGCGCCGTGGGTGGTGGCACAGTTCCAAAAAAGCCAGAAGTGAGGCGTGCTCGCCTCCCAAATTGATTCCTGCGTGATGCTTGTGCCGACACCTCCTCGGCGCGGGTCCCCTGCCTGGCGGTCGGTGCCGTGCCGGCAGCGGGGACAAGGTGGGGACAGCCCTGGGGCTGCAGTGACCTGTTAATGTCACCAACAGGGCTGGGAATAGAGCCCCGGGCTAGATCCAATAAAGGACTTAGGAACCTAAACTCCATTGCAAACCACAGCCCATTCAGCCACCCGTTAACCCCAGCAGTTCCTGCCCGCCCTCCCAGCTGGAAGAAGAGGTTCCCAGGTTTTTCAGGGCTTCAGGAAAGCTGCTCAAAGACATCCCTGAGCCTCCCAGCCGCTGATCCCGCCTCCGGGAGCTGCCCGAACTGACAGTGGTACCCAGAGATGGGGGAAGGGAAAGCACAAGAAAGTGCCAAACACATTTTGGGTTGTTTTGTTTTTTTTTTTTTTAATTGCAATATTCCAGTGGTTTGAACTCTGTTTTTAAATCAGAGGCTCAGTTTCAACTCCCTCTTTGATGTGGCAGTGCTAGCATCACATTTTCCACCTCCCAAAAGACTCTTCCCTCCTCTCCCACCCCTCCTTCAGGCAACAGGCTTCCTTGTACAGAGGCTCCTCCTGCCAAAGCCTCTGTGCCCTACGACAGCAGGAATGCACGGAAGGAAAGGCTCACCCTGTGGTCAGGAAATTCACCTGCACCAGGACTCCTGACCCCACCAAACTCCCTCACCAAGTGGTCCTCACCCCCAACCCAAACAGCCCTTGGCCCCAGAGCTGGCACCACTGGGCACCAGACTTGACTGGGAATGGGCTGGAAAGGGAGGGATGGAGGGTCTGGGTAGTCCCTGCAGCCTGGGAGGGGTCTGAGTGGCACAGCCCGACCCTCCCAGTGCACGGCACAAGGGGAGTGGCTGAACCAAGAAACGTGGATCTTGCTCAGGTTGTTTTGAGCTCTTGGTTTAGAGCTGTGTGTCCCAGGGAAGGGGGACTGTGCACCACCAGCCAGCTCAGGATGGGCAGCACTTCAGACCCTGTTCCTCCTTCCTTGTGGTCTTAGCGAGGGAATGAACACACGAACTCCTGTGATGAGCCTCACCAGCCCCTGCATTACGGCTGTGCCCCACTGGCTGGGGGACACCCAAAGCCCTACCTCCCCTAAATGCCCCGTGGGATCACAAAATCAGACTGGAGATGGCCCTGAATCATAGAATCCTACAATGGTTTGGCCTGGAAGGGTCCTTAAAGCCCATCCAGTGCTCCCGGGTCTCCCACTTCCACGCTGAAGGAGCTCTCTCAGCCTCTCCCACCCCGCCTTGGGCTCCAGCGCTCCGATCATTTTGGCGGCTCCCATATGGCCCCGCTTTTGTTGCAGTGAGGAGCCCAAAACTGAGCACAGTGTGGATCCAGGTGTGGATCTGCCACAGGGGAACTGAAAGCAACCTCTTGTCCTGCTGGCTACAACCTCACCAGTAACACCAGTCAGCCTCCATCACAGCAAGGGTTAAACCTGACGCCCCCCCATGTCCTTTTCTTCAACCTTACTGCACCCAGTGCTCCCGAATTTTGCACAAAGAGCCCCAAAGCTGTGTGCCTGCTCCTCATGATGCCACGGAGAAAAGCTATTTTAGAAATGCCTTAGCATTGCAAAAAAAAAAAAAAAAAGGTATTGAACTCACTTCTCTAAGCAGGAAATTCGAGTGTCTCAATTACTTGCAGCGCAATCATCCAGAATTCAGAGGCACAGAAAAAAACCCAAGGGCTGTAATCTAAAAACATCCAAAAATAACTTCTCACAGGCACACAGCTGATGGCCAGACCTGGCTGCTTTCCACGGCTATAGGATGGGGCTGTGAGTCACAGCTGTGAATCACTGACTCAACAATGAGCGGCCTTCCCTGCCCTGCTCCCCTGCCCGGGGTGGGCACACCCTGAACCCCCCTGCCACTGCTCCCCACTCATCCACAGCCTTGGATGCTGCCCAGAATGGGAGGGCTGGTTCCTATGGAAATACTCCAAGGACTTGCTGGTTTTAATACAAATGCTGATGATTCAATAGGGTGTTTTTCTAAAAACCCATCCCCCATAGAATAGATTTTTTTTTTCCTCTCTCTCTGTTCAGTTCTACTCCACACTTCAAAGCTCAGAAAAGAGCTGGCTTTCATTTTCAGGAACGCTTCCAGCGTAGCTAGAACTGGAGAGAAGGAATATAGAATAGATTTGAGACAAACCAGAGGTTTGAGGTGAGGTGCAGCACCTTAAGGGGCTCCGGGCGTGGTGGACACGGAGCACAGGAAAGGTGCTGGGTCAGGAGAGGCAGGCACAGCCTCTGCACGACCTGGAGATGCCTCCAGTAAACCCGGAAACCATGGAATAACCAGACAAAAGGCTTTCCTGGCAGCCCTGCCACAGCCCCACAGCATCCACCTGCACCCCAACACCGCCCCATCACCGAGGGCTCCCACAAGCACCCACACCAGGGGGGCACTCGGGTGCTTTGCTCATCAGCTATTTTGCAGCACCCTCAGCCATCAAGTCCCTTTTTATCTTCCACTTCCAGCACGAAATTATTCCACTTCGAGCACAGAATTATTCATTTCCTTGCGGGGTTGCCATGGAGCTCGTCACTATGGCAGCCAAAGGCCTCGCAAACATTTATTTGCACAACCACCCGATGGATTCCTGAAGGTGAGTTTTCCTTGCTCTGCAGCTGGAAACACGAGCCACAGCAGCGCCACAACAAACTGGAAAAGTTTATTCGTGCCAGAGCAGTGCTGTCAGAGCCCCGGGGGATGGAGAGGGCAGCTCAGCGCCCCGAGGACGAGACCTTGGCACTCTGAGGCGCCTGGCAGGGCTGTGGGCAGTGCTTGGGCTGGGGATTTTCCCCGGACATCCTCAGCATCCTCTCTCCTCTCTTATTTGGGGCTTCCTGGCTCCTATGGCAGTGCCCTCTCCCAGCCAGGACCTCTCCCGGCCCGCGGTCCCGGCTGCTCCCAGGCTCTCCCACTCCGGGCAGGGGATGTGACTGGGATTTCCTTCTCCTCCCGGCCTCTTCTCCTTTCACTCCCATTTACACCCCAGCCCCGGATGCTGCTCCCACTTTCCCCGGGGCAGCACCCTGCTGTCCCCTGCCCAGCCAGCTCCCGGAGCCAGGGCTATCTTCCAGCCGTTCCTCCAGCCCCGCTCCCGAGCAGTCCCTGCTCCCCGCAGGCTGCCCCCTGCCTAAGCCCCCTGCACTGCTCTTTCCTCTCTCCCAGCTTCCTCCCCATCCCCCCGCTGCCTCCCACACGCGGCTCCAGCCGGAGGCAGCAGCAGCAGTAAAATCTCAGCCCGAACATTCCCGGGCTGGCAAAGTGACAAGTGAGAGGGAGCAGAGCCGTCCCCGCCGGTGCTGAGCCTGCGCTGCGCTCCAGGCGCGTGGGGACACGGCCCAGGGCGAGCATCCCTCCGTCCCACTTCCCGCCACCGCATCCCGCATCCCACCGCCCTCCCCCGGCCTCCGGGAAAATGGGATCAGCTCCAGAATTGCCACAATTTCCTGTCCTTCTCCCTTCCCTGACAGAGGATGCTGCCAGCCCTTCCCCCACGTTCCCTCGGCTCCGCACATTCCCGGCCACTTCTGTAATGCAATTACAAGGCCTGGAGGGAGCCTGGATGAAGCCCAGCTCTAAGATCATGACTTTGCAAAGATGGAATTGAAAATGCGAGCAAGGAAGTGTGAGTGGGGGGAGGGGGGGGAAGATTTCCAGCCTCCCAAAGCACCGGAGAGTTTTTACTTCCAGCCCGTGGAGCTGCTGGATTGCTGCTGGGATGCTGCTCTGCTGGATGGAGGCAGAACAAAAACCCACAAAGTCTCTAAAAGTGGGGCCAGGGCAGTGTCCCCTCTCCCTGGAACTCTTCTAACCCTCCTGAAGGAGACACAGCCGACACCAGGAATTATTTCCCCCGGGCCATCCTGCCACCACCCGTGTCCCAGACATGCCAGGAAGGATATTTTGAGAAATTCTTTGGAAAGGTTGTTGCGCCTATTTTTCAGCTCCAGCTCTGCAGCCGGCCATGGCACGTGCTCAGCTGCGCAGGAAGCAGATGCAGAGAGAAAAATTAAACTAATACACGAAGCACCTGTTAAATTACCTAAAATAGCATTTCTATACATAAAACTGGTGATGAAACTCCTGATATTCATTCTGGGGGCTCTCCACAATGAGAAACACATCCCATCACTTGGATATTTCCTTTTCTCCACACAAGACTTCATGGCTTTTGTCCCACTTGGCAGGATCTGGAGGGTTCAGACTTCAAGCGCCATGACAAATGCAGATAAAGGGATTATTGGACCAGAATGGTCCATAAGGGAAGGAAATTCTCAGTTTAAAAAGGCTACGTGATGTAGAAAGAAGCCCAAATACTGAATCTGCTGAGATTTGGGCTGTTAATGGACAAAAGGGTGGACGCTGCCAGCAGGAGTGCTCACAGGTGGCACAGGGGACCAGCTCTGTGGTCTCCTGACTGTGGAAGGGGAGGTGGGGTGGGACCAGGACACATCTCTACAAAACCTTCAGCCTCCAATCCCAAGATCAGATCAGCTCTGCATGAAGACAGGGAGTGAGAGCAATTATGCAGGGACAAGTCCTGCTCCCAGCATCAAAACAGCTCCTGCCTGTCCCAGCACCACAAATCCACTCCAAAATTGCACCACAAGGCTGCAGCCCATGCTCAGAGCAAAGCCAGGCTCTGGGCAGCCTCACAGTCCTCTAAAAGCAGTGTTTTCTCTGCAGGGTGTGCTAGGAAACCCCAGCATTAAAATCACAGAATTCTTTGGTTGGAAAAAGTCCTTTGAGATCACTGAGTCCAACCGTTAACCCAGCACTGACAATTCCAGCACTAACCCAAGCCCCAGGTGCCACATCCGCACAACTTTTAAATCCCTTCAGGGACAGAGACTCCACCACTGCCCTGGCACTCTGTTCCAACACCTGACCACCCTTTCTCTGAAGAAATTTTCCCCAATATCCAGTCTAAAGCTCCCCTGGTACAACTTGAAGCCTTTTCCTCTTCCTGTCCCTGTTCCCTGGGAGCAGAGCCCGACCCCCCCGGCTGCCCCCTCCTGTCAGGGAGTTGTGCAGAGCCACAAGGGCCCCCCTGAGCCTCCTTTTCTCCAGCCTGAGCCCCTTTCCCAGCTCCCCCAGCCTCTCCTGGGGCTCCAGCCCCTTCCCAGCTCCGTTCCCTGCCCTGGACACGCTCCAGCCCCTCCAAGCCATGAGGCTCTAAGTTGTCTTCAATCTTTTCTGTTTCACGACCCACCCAGTCAAGCCTGAGAGATAAAGCAGTCTGGCCCTTCGTGGGCTTCTGTGGTTCCCTCCAAGGTGTTTGCTGAGCAAAAGCCACACAAACAGGCTGGGGACTGGCATGGGCTGCATCACTGGACATGAACAACCACCCCAAACACTCCCCATAAAGGCAACTTCTCTCCCAGACTCCCCAGGCCCTGGCAAAAGTTGGTGATTTGAGCTGTTCAGCCCTAGAGGATTTGGCAGGGGGAAAACCCCTTCAGAGCAGAGCTCCTTCAGTGGCACAGCTCCTCCTGCACTCAGAGATTCACAGCCCACATTAAAGCACAGCAGCTCCCAGTCTTAGGAGAACACCGTCACTTAGATTGTGGCTGTTCCTTCAAAGCGATGACCTCAAATAGATTTCCAGAGGCTGCTGTGATTTTTTCAGGCTGCAGGGCTCCACTCACACCTTCCCCAGGCCTTGGGGTGGCAGCTGAGAGCAGCTCCACACCCCACATGCTGCAGGAGTTGTGGAGGAACCACTACATACTCAGTACTGAACAGGCAAACAAACACAACCCAGCCAGAAGAAGCAGGAATTTTACCCCAAACACTAATACAACTTTATAATTCACCTGCCAAACGTGTGGAACCACACCTGGCACAGCAAATACCACTGCTGGCTTAACCCTGGGGTGCATTTGGAATGGAAACGTGAGGATTGTAATTATTTCCTAAACTTCCCACAGTGTCACTTCCCTCTGCTGCTCCTTTTGCTCCTGCCAGTGAGAAGCTGCAGCCTGTCCAGCAGCGCTGCCTGGCATTGCCCATTTCCACATTTCCATGAATGAGCAGAAGGCAAATCCGTCAATGTTGATCTGCACGGCCCCACGGGTGCCCTGCGTGTGCTTTGGAGCTCTTGCTCCTGGATCCACAATAACATGACACAAACTCGCAGTGTAAATTCCTGGGCGTTCCCAACGCCCACAGAGACCCCTGTGGCTCCTGGGTCTGCAAGTGTCTGTTTTTAGGAAGGATGTGGGCAAAGCCTGCAGCTGTGGCCAGTTGTCCTTCTGCTGGGTATCCACCCCCGAGCTGTGTAAGCCCAGGAACGTCCGTGTTTCCCTCTCTCTGCTCCTCTGGCCCCAGCTGCTCTGGGATGTCCCCCCCAGACACACATTTGGGGTCAGTGTCCTGGTACACTGTCGTGCACCCCAAAAACACACCACAAGGCCCTCCTTGGCAATACCTGCACACTTTGAGTCACAAAAACACCCCTGAGAGCTCAAAGGACTATTCTTTATCGCCCCCCCAGCCACCAGCACACACAGACAGCCTGTTGATTGTCCTGCAAGCCCAACTCTTGGAGTTCTTGCATGAAAACAACACAAAGAACGAAAAAAACCCCCCTCTTTTCCTTCCTGGCTCTTTCCTGCTGCAGCATCTGCACTGGCAGCCCCAAGCCCCTCATGCTGTGTGTGGGGGGATGATGGCTGGGGTCAGACAGGGCAGCTGGGATGCTGTTTGATGAACAAGAGAAGTGAAGTGAACATCACTATTGGCTGTGCTCAGCCTGCGAGGGGAAGCCTGGCTAGCAACAGCTTTGGGAAGCTTTAACAAAGGATTGGAGAAAACAAATGGAAAGGGGGTGTGAAACGGCAACTCTGCATCTTCTCTACACGCTTTGCTCCTCCCTCCCCTGGAGTTGCTATGGATTCTCACACTGCTTCCCATCTCCTTGTGAGTCCCCTGCCGCTGTCTCTGGGGTGTCTCCTGCCCAGGACCTCATCCCAGCCTGTCCACACAGCCCAAAATTGTCCTCAGTCCTGCCACGAGGTGCCCAGGACATGCTGGCTCTTCCCAGCCCGGCCTGTCTCACCCTCCCACGCCCACCTGTGAGCAACACAGAGCCCTCCCCATCCTCCAGGAAGGAAATCCTGACTTCAGCCCGGTGTTTTCCTGAACAAATCATCACACAGACACCAAACAAAGAGCAGCCAGGGTCAGGCAGCACCATGAACACGCAGGGCTCAACAATGAAAACAAACCAAACAACAAGACAGGTCCTTTGTACCAGCCCCAGTCCCTGCGTTCTCCTCCCGTACACCACCAGCCTCCTCCCACAGGGAAAACCCACACTGATGATCCCACAGGGATATCCTGCAATGCTGCTGGACCATTCATTTACTCCACTTCGGCCAATTCATCACTGTAATCTCCGCTACAGCCACTGATCTGATTTGTCTGGGAATGGCATCTGCTGCTCAGAATCAATCTGGATTCATTTACATTTGCCCAGCGACAGCACGGGTCCTTGGGTTTTTTAAGAAAAACAAAACACAAACATCATTAAATTAATCATCATATCCTCCTGTTTCTCCCAAACAAGATTAATTCTGAATTGTTTTGCTCAGGTCTGCCTTGCTACCACATTTTCAGAGCATATTGTCTGAGCTCTTATCTCCTGAGCATGTGCACCAGAGCTCTCCCGCGTTTCAGAACAAAGAGCAGATTCCCTTTGTTGTCCTGGAGCAGCAACGATGTACAAGATCAAGAGCTGGTCCCTGCCTCACTGAGCTTCCCCTGTTCTGCCTGGTACCAGGTGCCCAGAGACATGTGGGATTTGCTGTGATGGGCAGGGCTATGCGGAGAAAAGACAGGATTGTTTCTTCCCCAGCTCCCATGGAGACAGCAAGGGAAAAACCCCAACGTGGGTTTGAGCTTGTTTCTGGCTTAGGGTCAGTGCCAGGCTCCCTCTGGGATCCATCCAAACCCCTGGCCCAAGCTGCCGTGTTTTTATTGTTATTTAATTTGGGTCAAATCGAGTTAAGAGCACATCCCTTTTTTTTTGATTTTCAGCTAGAAGGTGGCTGTGCTCCCCGAGCACCAAGCAGAGCCCTGCAGTTCAGAGAGCTCGAGGTCCTACAGAGCTTCCCCTGTCAGCAGGAGACACATTTGTGCAGGGTTTACCATCGGAGAGAGCACAGCGAGCCGGGCTCAGGCAGCTGCACTTGGCCCCTCTTTAATACCTGTACTACCAAGCAGTGCCTGGGGAATTCGCACACCAGGCATCAAAACGCCGGGAAGAGCACGGGAACAGCACAATGGGGAATGGGCTGCTTTCCAGGATCTGCCTGTTTGATCACCAGGGAGATGTCAGGGCTGGGCACTGAACATACGAGAGCACTTTCTATTTCCATCCTTTAATACTGTCACACAGATCTGGAATAAAAACATCCCCCTTCATTTAACTTAAAACAGCATGAAAGAAACAGTGGAGGAAAAAATCTGAAAGAGCCGTTTTGTTGCAAATGTGGACACAGGCAACTGGGGAAAACCAGCAGGAATTAAAATCCACTGAGTTTTCCCAGTTATTTCAGCAGCAGCCTGTGCTTGGGCAAAGTCTCCTTCCAAAGCCAGGGTTCAGCCCATGATATGAGACCCCCTGTCACAACACAGGGCTCTGAGCAACCTCGTCCAGGGGAAGGTGACCCTGCCCACGGCAGGGGGTGGGAAAAGCTGAGCTTTAAGGTCCCTTCCAACCCAAACCATTCTGTGATTCAAGAGCAGCTGTTCCAGGGACTGTCCTGGGCACCCAGGTGACAGATCCTCAGCAGTGACATGGTGGCTCGTGCCCCAAAACGAACATGTCACACTGGTTCAGCTCCCCACAAACAGCCTGAGGCTGCCTTTCCTCCTGCCCTCTCTCTTCCCACGCCACGAGCTGCTGCTGGCTCTTAGGCACTGGGAAGGGGATGGAGCTTGTGAAGAGATCCAGGCAGAGGCTGGGAGCTGGGGTGAGTGTCACTGTCCCATGACCTGAGAAAAGGTCCCTGTCACTGAGCTAAGGGGTCTGGATTGCATCAGCTCTGTGCCTTGAAGAGCCCCAGCATGATGCTAGAGGAGGGAGCAGTAGAGCTCGCTCTGATGGGGCTCATTTACTGCCTTCTCACAGCAGAACAATTACAGCAGCTGTGGTGCACTTCTGCATTAACAGGGCTTTGTTAATTGTCATTTGAACTAGAGCGGAAATGCTTAGAAAGATTTTCCTTGATTAAAATGTTGTCAGTGATGGGGAATTCAACAGACCTCTGAGAAAAGTGTTCCAGCTATAGCTTTGTTTTAAAGTCCGAGGCCAGTTTCTACTATGAACACTTTATCTAATTACATCAAACCCTCACTGCATTTTAGCCTTATCAGCTGGAAGAGCCTAACAGCAAAGTTTAATCACTTCAACAAGTTGGCTATAGCAATCTCTTAATTTTCTGGTAGATAAATTATTGAGCCAGACCCAGGGAGTCAGGCACAAGCAGCTGCTTGATGTTTGATGTTTAACTGCAAGCTCTGACACCAAAATCCAGCACCCAGTACTCCCATGTCACCATTTTAACCTCCACAGGCGCTGCCCAAGTGGGCACCAGGAATGACAAAGCACAGAGACACAGTGCCTGACCCAGCCAGATGAGGAAGCACATCACCCACATTTACTCCTGATTGCTCCAGGAATATAATCCTCCGGTATTCCCAAAAGCTCTAATCTTTCCACATATAAATTACCCTGGAGCCAGTCTCAGCATACAGAATAACTCTGGTTGGGGTATTCACAGAGAAAGGTGGAATTCAGTTAAAGTTCTTTCTTTCAAGGGAGTTCGCCCTCTGAGGGGATCCCTGTCCCTGCTCATGAACCAGGAGGGAAGATGGGAGAGGCAAAGAACAACATTTTGTTGTCAGTGGTCTCTCACTGTAACCCAAGACAAGCAAACCTTGGTGGGCCAGAGGCAAGAGAGCGCCAGTCAAGAGCAGGGTTGGGAGGTCTCTGCTCTGCTGCTGGGGCTTCTTTTCTGACCTCACACACACCTCACAGAGAGGTGGTGGAATCTCCCTCACTGGGGATATACCAGAACTGTCTGGACACAGTTCTGTGCTGTGTGCCCTGGGATGACCCTGCTGAGCAGGGAGGTGGAACTGGGTGAAGCTCTGTGGTCCCCTCCACCCTGAGCCATTCTGTGCTTCTGTGAACACACCTCAGCAGCACAGAGCTCAAGGTTCCATCACTGGTTAAAGGAAGGATTTCCAGTGGCCTCCACGAAGGGAGAGGGATTAAGATTTTTGACTCAGGAAGGAATTTACGTGTTTAAAATCTGCTTCAGCAAAGAAGCCTTTCTCTGTGAAACCCATTGTCCAGTCCTTTAACCATCTCACAACTTCACCTGGTCTTCCTTCCAGTTCCTGAGGTGCAGACACCAAACCCAGACACACCACTGCCAACAGCAGCTGCCACACCCCCACCAAACACAGCTGACACAGGAGCAGCCCTATTTCTGACTCCATCAATGACAGCAACACCCCTTCTCAGAGCTGCCACTCATGGACTTCCCAGCACCGAAAGTGGCACACAAAGAAAAGAAACCTTCATCCCACAGATAAATGAAGAAAGAGCCACTTACCCACTTGTTCCAGGTCTCTGGGTCTGAGAGAAGCGCCAATCTGTGTTAGGCTGAGCTTGCTGCAAAGAAAAAGAAGAGTTTTAATACCTCCATTCTTGCCTTTGAAAATGAAAGTGAACTGATCCTGGATTATTTCAGTCTGGAATATCAGCATGTTCTGTCCAAGTGAAGCAAATCAATTAGAACAAAGAGAAAGCTCCCCCTCCCCCTTTCTTGAGTATTTCTGAAGCAGCATGAATACCAAAAAAGCATGACAAAAACTGTTCAGAGAATAATCTTCCAAAGCAGCTCAGGAAACCAGGCTGTGAAAGAAATGAAGCATGAAATAAACTGATAAGGGCATGAATCCAGCAGGAGCAGTGGTACCACAGTAATGAGCTTGGTGGAGGAAGGGGGGTGGGAGGGGGTGGCAGAGTTAATTGATACTGAGAAAGATGCTTCTAATACTCTAAGGTAAAATAGTAACAGACCTTCCTAATCTCTCCTTCTTCTGTCCTTAAAAGGGCCTGTCTGAGATCTTGTTTTCAGGCATTGTATTTGAATGACTTTTCCTAGATGCTGTGGAGCACTACAATATTTTTCTGTCCACAGAGAGAATAAACTTCCGACAGCAAGAGGAAAAAGCATTATTTGTTTAGGAGACACAATAACCTTCAGACACAGCAGCACACTTTGTAACCTCATTAATAAGCCCCCGTATCACTCTCTGCCCGTGTTATTTTACCACCAGACAATGAACATTTTGTAAATAAGGAAGGACATGGAGCAAGCTTGTATATTCCTGTTTGAATCACTCCTTTGTGGAAAGCACTAAATAGCACAACTGTTTCTGTCGGGAAAACACACACTTCCGAAAATCATAATCATCTTAATTAACTCCAGGGTGATGACATACTACCTGGAAAGGACAACACTTCCCTCAGCTATTTTAGGAATGAGCAGTTCACAGTCCGTACATAGTGGAACACCAGTTCTATAGGATTATTCTGCTTGTACATGCAATTACTAAGGAAAAGTGAAGACGAGTAGAGCTGACCTAGATTTTTGTTTAGTAGATGTGCTCTCACTAATTTCTCTGCAGCTTTGATGATACTCATGAAAGAAGATATTAGAATAAATTACTCCCCTAAAATAGATGCCCCACTGGTCCCCGTGCTGCATGCAAATGAAGCTGTTTAAAGACTTGCCCTCCAGATTTCAGATACGCATTTTTGCACACGCTGACACACAATACTGCACTAGATAAGCCCTTCCCAATATTTTGAATAGCCCCTCCATATTCTGAATTCCTGCTGTAATTACTATTTTCAAATTTAGGCCAGGCATTTGTGACACAAAATTACTTTACTTTTTATATCCCGAAGTTATAAAAGCTCCAGCTAAACACAGTCACCTACATCTATATTTAGGCATCTGAGTACAAACAGCTCAAGTTTTCAAAGCTTGCCGCTCCTCAGCCTCTGCAAGCCCAAGGGCACGTAAGGTCACCAGGATCTTTGTGAATAATGTCACTACTGACACTTCAGTATTTTAGTGCTGAATACTGAATTCAGCTCCTCGCTCAAGCTGGAAAATGATCCCTTGCTGAGGCACAGTCAGTAATTAATAACATCTGGGGCTTAAGAAATGAGAAATTTCTACAATGCACCTCTAAAACTGAGCAAAAGAAACACAGGCAGACTTTCCTTCCAGATAACCTCCTCCACACCACAGTTCATATGCCATGTAGGAAAAAGGGCTTAAACAGAACCAACAAGTTAACCCCCCAAAAAATCTGTTCCCGACCACGTTAAGAATCACTTTAAAAAGAAACAAGTACGAGCGGGACCAAGGGGAAACTCTCCACCGCTACAAACACAGAGTCTTTGATCCTGTAGTGCTGCTCAGCCCCTTCCCCCACCTCCACCAAGCCGAGCCAAAACTTTCACCTGCCACCTCCCAGGAGCTGACAGTGACACATGTTCCCTGAGGCCACCGTCTCAGGCGGAAGGACAGACGGAGAACAGCCAACTGGCCTGGATGTGACAAACTGTTGCACTTAGCAGAGAGGACAGTAAGGAACGGCCATCTCTTACCCCGTCGCAGGGACTCGCTAAGGTGCTGGTCACCTGCTCATAGGCAGCCACGGTCTCCGCAGTGCTGGAATGGCTGAAGGGCTTTACAAAGAGGAAATCGCTCTGGTCAGACATGGGCGAGAAACAAGAGGTGTAATTCTGTGCCTGGGAGGTCAAGCCCGCTCCTCCCACGTCCAGGTACTTGATGAAGCCATCTGGCTTCATCTGCCCTCGGAAATGGGAGGCGGGCTTGCGGCCGGTCCCGCGGCAGCAACCCGCGAAGGTCCAGCTGGCACTGCCAGCTTTGAGACACCGGGCAGCCACCAGCCCGAACATCACACAGGACACAAGGGAGATGGACACCAAGGAGATGATGAGGTAAAGCGTTAGGTTGGTATCCTCGGGAGAAGACTGGGGGAGGTCCAAGGACTTGGAGAAGTCCTGCACGCTGTTTTCCTCTGGAGAAATGACTATTACCACGGAGGCCGAGAGGGACGGTGTGCCATTGTCCCTCACTTCCACCACCAGCCTGTGGGAATCTTCTGACTCCCTGAGAGTCTGTGCAACCCTTATCTCTCCAGAGCGGCGTTCCACTTGGAAAGGCAAAGCCTCAGCAGACTCCTGCAGCTGGTAGGACAGCCAGGCATTATGGCCACTGTCAGCATCAACTGCTACAATTTTGGTTACCAGATAGCCAGGCTCTGCCAAGGCTGGGATGGCTTGGTGGAAGGCAGAGCCCTTGGGGACAGACGGGTAGACAATGTTGGGAGCATTGTCATTCTCGTCCAGGACAAACACATGGACCACAGCAGTGCTACTCAGAGCAGGAGACCCTGCATCCTTCACCTCCACAGGCACCTGGAACACCTTGTCCTGCTCGTAATCCAGAGCTCGCACGGTGTAGATGGTGCCATTGTCCTGGTCTATTCGGAAGTAGGTTGAGATGGGTACATCCTGCATCCCATTGTCCAGGATGGAGTAAGACAGCTTGGCATTGCTACCCTCATCAGGATCTGATGCTGACACTGAAAAGACAGAAGTTCCAGGAAGGGAGTTTTCCTGAATGTGAGCTGTATCAAAAGGGCTGGAGAAATTCGGTGCATTATCATTCACGTCAGCAATGCGGAGATAAAAGGTTTTTTGTGTGGCCCTCTGGGGGGACCCTGAATCCACAGCCCTCACTGTGATGTTGTACCCACTGGCCTTCTCCCGATCAAGGGGGCCACTGGTGACCAGCGAGAAATGCTCTTTAAAAGATGACACTAGTTTAAATGGGAGCTCTTTTGCAATCTGTAGACGGACCTGCCCGTTGTCACCGGAATCGCTGTCCTTCACACCAATGAGGGCAATCACGGTGCCTGGGGCTGCATCCTCCTGCACTGGGCTGGAGACAGAGGTCAGCACGATCTCTGGGCTGTTATCGTTGATATCAATTAATTCCACTCGCAGGTGACAGTGGCCTTCCATGGCTGGGGATCCCTTGTCCCTGGCTCGAACTGCAATCTCATAAGCACTGGATTCCTCATAATCCAGTGGGGCTTTGGTTCTGATCTCCCCTGTCCGGGCATCTAAGGAGAACAGCTTGGTGAATTTACCAGGTGCATTATTGCTAGTTTTGAAAGAATATTCCACATCCCCGTTGGGACCTTCATCCAAGTCGGTGACATTCAGCTTGGTGACCAGAGTGCCCACTGGCACGTTCTCCTCCAGAAGTACCTTGGATATGGGTGGGTCACAGACAGGAGGGTTGTCATTTGCATCCAGGACATGAATGGTAACCTTGGCAGTGCCAGATTTCACGGGATTCCCTCCATCCAAGGCTGTCAGTGTTAGATGATGAACAGGCACTTTCTCTCTATCCAGTGCTTTTTCAAGTACAATCTCAGGCATTTTAACACCATCTCCTCTCACGTTGATGCTCAGGGCAAAATGCTTGCTGGGGCTGAGCTCGTAGGTGGAGATGGAGTTGGAGCCCATATCCGGGTCTTCTGCTACCTCCAAGGGCAGCCGAGTCCCAGGGTTGGCTACCTCAGTGATCTCCAACACCACCTCCGGCTTGGGGAACTGGGGCGCGTTGTCGTTCACGTCGAGGACGTCCACCTCAACACGGTGCAGCTGGAGGGGGTTCTCCATGACGAGTTGGAGGTGCAGAGAGCACGTGGGGCTCTGCCCACACAGCGCCTCCCGGTCCAGCCTGCTGCCCAGGAGCAGCACACCTCCCGCCAGGTCCACCTGGAAGTGCCGCTGCCCACCCTCGCTCACCAGGCGCAGGTTGCGGGCGGCCAGGCTCCGCACCTCCACCCCTAAGTCCTTGGCCAGGTCGCCCACAGAGAAGCCCGGCTCGCGATCCTCGGGCACGGAGTAGTGGAGCTGGGCGCAGCTGGGAGCCGGCAGGCAGGAGAGGGCTGCGAGCAGCAGCGGGAGCTGCCATGGCAAACTCTGTCCCGCCAGCATCCCGTGCCGGGTGTGCGAACGGAGCAGCGCGGAGAGGAGCGGCGGCGGCTCCGCGCAGCCTCCCCCGCCTCCCCGCCCCCGCAGCCGGCCCCGNGAGCGCAGCCCGGCCGGCTGAACCGCTTCTCGATACGCAAAGACACACAAAGTCGGCGAGCGGAGGGGATGGACCGAGTGACAGTTTTACGTCTCTCCACAGCCCCCTCCTCCTCCTCCTCCTCCTTTTTCTCTCCCTCCTCCCCTTCTCCATCTCACCGCCTTCCCCAAAATACGCACGGCGTAGCCCCCCCCCTTCCCCCGCTGCCGCCACTCCGCCCCCGCAGCGCCGGGAGGGCGCCGGGGACTCCCGGCAGCGGGAACCCCGCTCCGCCCCGCCCGGCTGCTGGCACCGGGCACCGGCGGACACCCCCTCCCCAAAGCCGGTCGGATCGGCGCCGAGCCCCGCGAACACCGGGGCTGTGTTCAGGCTGGAGACCACGCTCCCGAGCTCACCTCGCTGCACAGGGTGGGATCCGCGGAGGGTTTCACAAACATGAACTCGCTGATATCCGAGACTGGCGAAAAGCAGGAGCGGTAACGCGGGGCGGGGGGTGCCGTTGCTGTCACCTGCACGCCCATCACAGTGTCCCCTTGCTTAGGCTCATAGTGCAAGTGCCCAAAGATGTGGCTGGGCGGAGGCTGAAGCGTGTTCACGCTCTCCACGCAGCAGCCCTGGTTGGCAGGTGCAGAGCCCCGCCGGAGGCACCGAATGCCCAGCGCTGCCAGTCCCACCAGCGAGACGGTGGAGATGAGCACTAGGGATACAATCAGATAAAGCGTAATAGTGGGCAAGCCCCCACCATCAGCGGCCCGAGCCTCGGAGCCCTGCAGGGCCTCCGGACCCTTCTCCTCCACCAGCACCACCAGTGTGACGGCTGTGGAGAGTGGGGGCTCCCCGGCATCCCGGACCACCACCAGCAGCTCGTGCGCAGAGGCGTCCGTCTCCTGCAGAGCCCGCATGATCCGGACCTCCCCGGAACGCAGGGCCACGCTGAAAAGCCCCAGGTCTGTGGCTTCCACGAGGTGGTAGGATAGCCAGGCATTGCGCCCCGAGTCCGCATCTATTGCCACCACCTTGGTGATGAGGGCAGGAGGGAGGATGGAGGGGGAAATTCGGAACTGAGTAGCAGAGTCCTCCCCAGCCCTGGGGAAATGCACCCGTGGGGCGTTGTCGTTCTGGTCCACTACAAAAACATGAACCAGGGTTCTGTTCCTCAGGGCCGGGGAGCCACCATCAGAGACCTCCACATGGAACTGGAGATAGGTGGTTTGCTCATAGTCAAAAGGGAATTTGGCAGTGACCTGCCCATTCGTGGGATGTATCGAGAGGTAGCGAGTAGGATCCAGGCCTGGATCTGTCCCACCAGCTCGCAGGATGGAGTAGGACAGGCGGGAATTCTGCTCCGAGTCAGGGTCGGCAGCAGAGACTGTGACCAGCACACTGCCCACTGGATTGTTTTCTGCCACCAGCACTTCATAGGACGCTTGCTCAAACTGGGGAGCGTTGTCATTGACATCTATCAGGGTGATTGGCAAGATGGTGTGGCGGGAGAGTGGGGGATTGCCCAGGTCCGAGGCAGAGACGGTGACATTGTAGTAGGCAACGTGCTCCCGGTCCAAACGGGTGCTGGTGAGCAGCGAGTACTGGTGCTCGTAGTCCTTACGCAGCTGGAAGGGAAGATCTGGAGACACGTGGCACAGGACCTTGCCCTGCTCGCCAGAGTCCCTGTCTCTGACGTGTATCACGGCCACCACTGTGCCCGGCAGTGCGTCCTCGCTCAGGGTGCTTGAGAAGGACGTGAGAATGACCTCAGGGGCGTTGTCGTTGACATCAGTGATTTCCACCACCACGCTGCAGTGCTCCTCCATCGTGGGCGACCCCATGTCCTTGGCCTCCACTTCGATCTCATACACTGTCGCCTCCTCAAAGTCCAGGTTGCCCTGGACCCGAATCTCCCCAGTTTGCTCATCGATGGCAAAGATCTGGCGTAAGGCAGCTGAGTTGTGGCTACTGAGGGAGTAGCGGATGTCTCCATTGGGTCCTTCGTCCACATCAGTGGCATTTAACTTCACCACGAGGGTGCCCAGCGGCGAGTTCTCCACCAAGCGTGCTCCATATGATGGTCTGTCAAAGACCGGGTGGTTGTCATTGGCATCCAGAACCTGAATAGTGATGCGTATCTTGCTGGACTGTGGGGGAGAGCCCCCATCTTCAGCAGTCAGGACCAGGTAGTGGAAAGCTCTGAATTCCCGGTCCAGGGCCCGCTCCAGCACCAGCTCAGGGAACTTCCCACCATCAGTGCGGGCCTTCACGTTGAGGTTGAAGTTGTCGTTGGCACTCAGGTGATAGGTCTGCAAGGTGTTGGTGCCCACGTCAGGGTCCTGGGCTGGCTGGATGGGGAAGCGGGCACCCAGAGACGCCAGCTCGTAGATGCGCAAGGAAACCTCATCACTGGGGAACTCCGGGGGGTTGTCATTGATGTCCAGGATCTCCACCTCAATACGGTAAAACTCCACTGGGTTCTCGATGGCAAGTTTCAAGTGGAGGAAGCAGCGTGGGTTCTGCCCGCAGAGCTGCTCCCGGTCTATCCTCTCGCTGACCATAATAACACCGGTGTTCACATTGACGGAGAAGTACTGGGAATCCGAATCGGACAGTACCTGCAGGTTAGCTGCCGCCAGTTTTGCCACATCGGTGCCCAGGTCCTTCGCGATATTGCCCACAAAGGCACCCCGCGTGAGCTCCTCCGGGATGCTGTATCGGATCTGAGCGGACGAGCTGTGCAGGAACAAACAGAAGGAGAAGACACGCGGCAGCCCCAGGGACCGGCGCGCCTGCCCCGCCCTCGGCATCCTTGCCGGGTGGCCGGCCGGGGAGCGATGCCCTGGGCGCCGGGGGCCGCGCTCAGCGCTCGCCGCTCCCGTTCATTGTTTGGGGCGGACGCGTCCCGCGGGGCGGGGGCAGC
>VZRO01003712.1:703-13572 GCA_013397915.1 Daphoenositta chrysoptera | reverse complement strand
GGGCGGCGCGGCCGCGCCCGCCCTGGGCAGCGTGGCGGGGCTCGGGCAGGGCCGCAGGAAGGTGAAGTCGCTCCGCTCCGAGCCCGGGGCGAAGCAGGTGCTGTAGTGCCGGGACGGGGAGTCGGTGGGTCGCAGCGTGACCTCCATGTACTTAAGGGTGCCGTCGGAGCTGAGCTGGAGCTTGGGGCTGGAGTGCTTGCAGAAGTCCCGGGAGGGCGACTCGCTGAGCCAGCAGCAGCAGTAGGGTGAGACGGCGGCACGGCCCCTGCGCCGGAGGCACCGGGCGGCCAGGAGGGTGACGGTGGCCAGTGCCACCGTGCTCACGGCTGCCAGCGCGATGATCAGGTAGAAGGTCAGGTCCGGCTTCTCCTTGGCACCAGCCAGGAAATCCTGAGGCTTGAAGCTCTCCTCCAGGGCTGCCTCCTCCAGGGCCACAGTGATGGTGGCAGTGGTGGAGAGCGGAGGGTCACCGTTGTCCGTCACCTGGACAACGAGCTGCTGCAGTGCCATATCGCTGTCCTGGAAGGCACGCGCCGTCCGCACCTCCCCGGTGTACAGCGACACGTGGAACAAGGAGGGGTCGGTGGACTGCGGCAACAGTCGGTACGAGAGCCAGGCATTGTGCCCAGCATCCGCATCCACTGCTGTCACCTTGGCCACCAGGTAGCCCGGTGGGGCAGACAGCGGGACCCTCTGGAGTTCCGGCACATCGCTGTCACTGGCAGGGTGCAGGATGGTGGGCGGATGGTCATTCTGGTCCAGCACAAAGATGTAGACGGTAACATTGGCATAGAGAGGGGGGGACCCCGAGTCCCGCACGACCACAGACACCGGCAGAACCTGCAGCAGCTCGAAGTCGAAGGTGCGCTGAGCGTAGAGATTGCCGTTGTCAGGGTTGATGTGGACGAAGGAAGAGATGGGGGCATCCTGCACTTGGCCACTCTCTATGGAGTAAACAAGCCGGGAATTAACCCCGTCGTCAGGATCTGAGGCAGAGACGGTGCACAGCAGGGAGCCAGGCGGGTTGTTCTCCTGGAGAAAGGCATCGTAGGAGGGCTGCGAGAAGCGTGGGGGGTTGTCATTCACATCAGATATATTGAGGAGCAGCGTGAGTGTGGTGGTGAGGGCAGGAGAGCCACCATCCTGGGCGATCAGCTCCACTGCGTACTGTGAGGTAGACTCTCGGTCCAGGCTCTTCTGGGTGACCAGGGAGAAGTGGTTCTGAAGGGACCTGATGGCAAAAGGCACATCGGGGGAGATCCCCAGGCTCACATCCCCATTGGCCCCTGAGTCTCGGTCCCGTACATTGAAGAGCCCCACGACAGTCTCTGGTGGGGTGTCTTCTGGCACCGGATTCAACAGGGAGGTGAGCAGCACCTCCGGGGGGTTGTCATTGGCATCCTCCACTTGCACCTGCAGCACACAATTGCCCTCCAGCTCTGGGACCCCTCCGTCGTGGGCTCGCACATAGATCTCATAGAAACGGGATTCCTCAAAGTCCAGGGCCCCACTCACCCGGACCTCGCCAGTGCGGGGGTCCAGGGCAAAGAGCCTCCGCACCGAGTCGGAGGTGTGAACCCCGAAGGAGTACTGTGTCTCCCCATTGGGGCCCTCATCGGGGTCAGACGCATTGACCCGGAGGAGCACAGCCCCCACAGGAGTGTTTTCCGGGACTTTCACCTTGTACGTGGTGTGGTCAAAGGCGGGTGCGTTGTCATTGACATCCAGGACCTGGACCGTTATCTGCGCCGTGCCCGAGCGAGCTGGGCTTCCCCCATCCACGGCCGTCAGCACCAGCTGCACTTCTGGCTGCTCTTCCCGGTCCAGGGCACGCTCCAGCACCAGCTCCGGGAAGAGTTTGCCATCCGGCTGCTGCTTGACGTCCAGGGAGAAGTGGGAGTTCGGGCTCAGCCGGTAGGAGCTCACAGCATTAGTGCCCACGTCGGGGTCCTGCGCGCTCTCCAGGGGGAAGCGCGCAGCCACCGTGGCAGACTCGGCGATGCGCAGCGTGCGGTGAGCAGTGGGGAAGCTCGGGGAGTTGTCGTTCAGATCCAGGATCTCCACTTCCAGGCGGAAGAGCTGCAGGGGGTTCTCTGTCACCACCTGCACCGACAGCACGCAGCTGGCAGCTGCTCCGCACAGACGCTCGCGGTCCAGCCGCTGGCTCACCACCAGCGCGCCGCTGTCCAGGCGCACGGCGAAGTAGCGCAAGCTCTCCTCCGAGCCCAGGCGCAGCCTGCGACCTGGCAACTCCTCCACCTTCAAGCCCAGGTCCCGGGCCACGTTCCCCACCACGGTTCCCAACTCTGACTCCTCAACCACCGAGTAGTGGATCTGCCCGGAGACCCAGCCCCAGCCGCAGAGCAAAAACAAACTCAGTACTTGCCATTTCCAGGCGGGTCGCTGGAGGCTGACACTCTCCATGTCCGTGCGCATCCGGCCCGGGACACAGCAGGCACTGAGGAACTGCGAATAAATCCCTGGGTCTCTCTTGCACGGCTTAGAAAACAGCTCCGGGGCTCCGGCAGGCTGCGGCTCCAACTGTCAGCCTCCAAGCAGAGGGGGTGGGCTGGGGGAGGGGAACTGAATCACAGCCCCAGCGCGGAGGTGGGAGGGGGGGAGAAGCAGATTTCCCCCCCTCGCTTCAGATCAGCGCCCAATTGGCCGAGAGCTCCATCCCCTCTCGGCCAGCAGTGGCTCCGGAGGTGCGGCAAGCAGGGGCCCGAGCCGGCAACAGCGGGGCTGCCACCCCCGGCCTCCCCTCTGCCAGCCTGACTCACTTGCTCCGACAGCTCGCTCTGCGTTCACAGGGAAACTGCACGTCCTGGCAGCCTGGAAGCAAGGTACAAGCCCTCCCTGTGTGCTCCCCCTCCACAATGGGGGCTTCACATCATGCCCACAGACAAAGGGCAGCTGTCATGAACGCAGGCCAAAGGACTTTTCATGCCCGATGAAAAGGTGCTTGTTAGAGCCCCGAGGTGCCAGGGGCTCTTCTCTCACCCCTCTTCTCCCCCTCAGCTACTGCTTTGGCCGCTGCCTGCACCCCATGATTGCCTCTCTGAGTGAGGCATCGCTGCCACCACCGGCCAGGAGACCTCGCACTGAGACAGGGACACCCACTCCTGCCAGCCCACCCGTGGCAGTGGGAGGCTGAAGGTGAAAAAGCAGAGGCAGGTGAGCCATTCAAAGCCAAAATACAACTGCTCCCTGTACAAACCCGCCTGGAAGCCACTTCCTCGCCCTGGGGCAAGGAAGGGGTCAGTCTTCACAGCACCCAAATCACTGCAAACACACAGAGCCACACACTAAGGCCACTCGATCACCACAGGATCAGAACACCAGGTCAGGATGTCAGACTGGGAAGGAAGCCCAAGCCTCCCACCTGGAAGACACACACACTGATATTCTGTGGCAGATACAGCTTTGCAGTCAAACAGTCTCCTGAGGGCAAAAGCAGGGGTCTCGGCTTCCCCAGGGGGAAGCAAACAGTAATTTCCTGCTCTCCCTGTCCCAGATGATGTTAGCAAGCTGCAGGCTTTTAGTTCAGTTCACATCCCTGCAGAAGCTTTGTGCAGTCACAGAGTCACAGAATGGCCAGGGTTGGAAGAGACCTTATAGATTATCTTGTTCTGACCTCCTGCCGTGCCCAGAACACCTTCCACTAGACCAGAGCTTGCTCAGAGCTCAATCCAGCCCGGCCTTGAACACTTCCAGATATGGGGCAGGCACAGCTTCTCTAGGCAACCTGTATCAGTGCCACACCACACTCACAGGGAAGAATTTTTATACCTATTATGTAATCTAAACCTCTCTCTCAGTTTGAAACCATTCCCTCTTGTCCTGTCACTACATGCTCTTGTAAAAAGTCCCTCTCTGTCTTCTGTCCTTGGTGCACTGAAGGCCACCCTGACCCTCCCGTGGGTGCACACAGACCCTGGGGACAGGGGTCTGCAGTGGTGTGGCAGGCAGGGGACCCAGCTCCTGCCTGGGATCCTGCCTGTCCCCACCACCCGGGCACCGGAGGGACCTGGGGAATAGGTGAGAGAGGCTGGGGCACCCATGCCCGGCACGGTGGACAGTGACAGGGACAGCATCCTTCTGGCGAGAACAGAGACGGTGAAGGTGCTGCAGCCGAGCGTCCTCCCTCCCGTCTGCAGCACCTCCCTGCCTATTCTAAGAGCCGTGAGGCGGGACCACCCTGCTGCCAGTCAGGGAGAGACACTGGGAAGAACCTTATGAATACTGAGAACACTGCCGGGTCCCACCTACTGCCGGCTCCGGAGGAGGGGAGAAGGCTTTCTTAAAGAGACAATGCAGAAAAACACTGGAGAAGGGATTCCCCGGCACACAGAGACCAATCCCTGCTTGCACGTACTCATTCCCCCAGGGCTCCTGACGGTGCCACCAGCAGGAAGCTGCCACAGTAACCTTGGCTCTGGAATGTGCCCTGTCCCCATCCCAGGCAGGGCCCCGGACAGTACAGCTGGGTGACAGACACTTCCACTGGCAATACAGGGTGCTGCCCCCCTGGGAATGGGTTTGGTGCTGCTGCAGTGCCTCAGCAGAAGCCCCAGCAAAGCCTGGGAGAATCCACTCAGCGTCCCGAGATGGCTCGGTCACCAAGGAGCTGGAGCAAGGGCTTTACACGGAGGATCCTGCTGCTGCTTGGGTTGTCAAAGCCTGGGATGGGGACAGTGTGACAAGGCAGGAAAGGTATGGGGTGTCTAGGATGGAAAAGGAGATGCTCCTTATTCCACAGGGTCAGAGCTCACCCTGTGGAGAGGCACCAAGCCAGACAACCCAGGGATCACGGAGATCCTGCAGGGTAGGATCCCTCATGGCAGGACACGCCACCTGCTACAGCCAGGGCCAACAGCCCTCCCACTGTATCAGTTTGGGGGGCTGGCTGTGCCCTGCAGAGCAGAGGTGTAAAGCCTTTGCAGGCTTGACACAGTCTGTTATCACCACAAAGACTGAAAATCCGGGGCCCAGTGCCAGCCCAGCTGATTTCTCACTGCCAGTGCCTTGCCAGTGCCATAGTGGGGAGTAGGAGGGAGTCATGGCTAGGGCTCAGGTTTACTGCCCTCCTGCCCCCCACTATTAAATCATTTATTGCCCTCACCACCACAGGCGTCTCGTCAGGACGTTTTGGTGGAGGGAACATCCTTGTCCCCAGCCATAGCACAGCTCACACCATGCAGAGGAACACTTGCTCCTGCAGCTGCTGCAGCCATTCTCACCTGCCACAAATCAGAAGTGCTGAGTCTGAGCAGTGATGCAAGCAGGGAAAAAAAAAAAAAAGCTTAAAATAATTCTGAGAGGTTTCTGCCTCCATCTGTGATTTGGCCACACTGAGCAGGCGGCACACGCAGCCTCACACCCATGAACAGCTTCCGCTGCACCTCACTTCCTTCTGCTCTGAGGAATCAGCCGCTCCTACCCACTGCCTCACAGGAAGGACAAATTACCAGCACCGACGACCTTGGAAATCCACCAGATCCACACCCCCACTCCTCTGGATCCACTACCTGGCCTCACCTCTGAAGATTGAAGCATTCCTGTAATTGAAAGCTTTCAAATTAAGCAGCACAATTCCCATCGGGGGAGAAGCACAGAAGCTGCTGCCATGCGCTAACGCCTTCCAGCCTGCAGTTTTTTCCGTCAGGACATCAGACATCACCCAGAGACAGCATATTACAAATCATGCAGAGCTTCTAAGAGGGTTTTTGAACAACATCAGAGTGGAGGACTCACCACCCTGCTCAGAGCTACAGTCGAGCTCAGCGGAGCCCTGCAAGCAACTGGGGCAGTCTGCAATACCACCCCCTCCCCCAAAAGCGAACATCATTGCAGAACTTCCATGGAAAAAAAAACGGAACCATTCAGGAGTCAAACATGAGGAGCGGCGCAGATGGGAGGGACTGCTCTGTGACCACAGTCTGTCAAACAGAGGAACCAGCATCGTCCTTCAGCTTTGTGAGCTGCACTGTGAGAGGCGACACACTGATCCCCAGCTCCCAGCCCCATCTGCACCACCACCTCTCCCGCCCCCACCAAGTCACGACGCACAGAGATTGTGTTCCCCCGCAGGGCAAGCGCTCCCCTTGGCTCTCCTTTTGCAAAGGGAAGGAAATACCATTAACAACAAACTTTGTGCCAAGGATTAACAAGTGGTTTCAAGCTGACCTCAGCCTCCACTGGTTACTCATGCAAGGCGTACCCAAAACTGCATCCAAAAGACGTATGTTTGCCATCGTGAACAAACTGACTCACTTGATCCTGCTCACCACAGTGCAAAAGTCATCAACCCTCAGGACGGCGCATTTGACCCCAAAGAACACCTGTTCAGCTGTAGCTGAACGCTTTAGGGGCACGGCACGACTGGATATCCCTCCCAACCCCAACACGCAACCACACGCGAATGGCACAAATGAACCGTGGCTCTGCCCAGCACTGGGACATACCAAGGAAGGAGCTACATTACCTCGGCAGGTGTGGGGAGCCGGCTGGCAGTGCCCACAATCTGGTGGTACAGCCCTGGCTCACCGTTCCTTATGGTACCCTGGCGGCTCCCCAAGGGGCTGGAAGTGAAGGGCTTTTTACACAGGAGATCACTCTGGCGAGAGTCCGTGGTGAGATAGACCTGGTGGTAGAAGCTGGGTGGCGTGAAGCCAGCCCGCACAGCATCAATGTGGTGGAAGGGCCCTGGTGTCCTGTACGTGGTACTCCTGGAGCTGTTGTACAGCTCCTTTGACTGCCTCCACTTGTAGCACTTGAAGATACCCACGGACAACATGGTGATGAAGAAGGCTGCTGACACCAAAATCACAGCCAGGATGAGATAGAAAGTCACATGTCTCCTGGGATCATTGGCAGGTGCCACATCAGTGAGGTCAGTGAGCACCTCCTTGACCATCTCGGCCACAGAGATGGAGATAGTGGCACTGGTGGACAGCACAGGCTCCCCATGGTCTTTCAGCAGGATGACTAAGGTGTGCTCGGGAGCGTCATCCTCGCGGAGCTGGCGGGCCGTGAAGATCTCCCCACTGTGCAGCCCAACCGAGAAGAGGCTGGGGTCAGTGGCCTGCAGCAGGGTATAGGAGATCCAGGCATTGTACCCTGCGTCCGCATCCACCGCCACCACCTTGGTGACCATGTGCCCGGCAGGAGTGCCTGGTGCCACCACATCAGTGTAGGTGGCGGTGGTGTTGGGAAGAGGGTACAGCACCGTTGGGGCATTGTCATTGAGGTCAGTGACAAACACACTGACTGAGACATTAGTGGCCAGAGGCGGAAAGCCGCCGTCCTGGACCTGCACCATCATGCTGAACTCCACCTGGTCCTCGTGGTCCAGGGAGGTGAGCAGGTAGAGGGTGCCATTCTCCCGGTTGATGGAGAAGAGGTGGCCAAAAGTGGGGTCACCCTGCAAAAGGGTATAGGAGAGGTGGGCATTGCGCCCGAGGTCCGGATCTGTGGCGCTCACGTTAAGGATGGGGATGCCGGGCATATTGTTCTCCAGAACATAGACATCATAGGAGTCCTGGGACGACTTGGGCGCGTTGTCATTGACATCTGACACCTGCACCAGGATGTGTTTTACTGCAGACAAGGGTGGTGAGCCCGAGTCCCTGGCTGTGATAGTGATGTTATACTCTGCTGCCTTTTCCCGGTCCAGAGCTCCTTCTGTTTTCAATGTATAGTAATTTTTGAGGGAGGAGCTGAGCATGAAGGGGATCCCAGGGGAAATAAAACAGTTCACCAGGCCGTTGTCATGGGAGTCCAAGTCTGTTACACTCAGCAGAGCTACGACCGTCCCTGGGGCTGCATCTTCAGGCACAGGGCTGTACACAGAAGTCACTGTCACCTCTGGAGCATTGTCATTCACATCCACGACTTCCACCAGCACTTTGCAATGAGCCACACCAGGAACGGCTCCCTTGTCTTTAGCCTGTAAGTAAATCTCGTACAGCTTCGTTTCCTCATAGTCCAGCTGTCCTTTGACCCTCAACTCCCCTGTGGCTGAGTCCAGAGCAAAGAGTTCTCGTACCTTGGAGGGGGTGTGGCTGCTGAAGGAGTAGACGATGTCTCCATTGGGCCCATCATCCAGATCATACGCACTGATCCTGGCGACCAGGGTCCCGCTGGGCGTGTTCTCCCTCACACTCGCCTTATAGGTGGACTGGTTGAAGACCGGGGCATTATCATTGGCATCTACAACGTCAATGTGGATCTGCACATGGGCCGACCGTGGCGGGCTGCCTCCATCCAGCGCAGTCAGGACCAAATTCAGCTCCCTTTGCTCCTCCCTGTCCAGCTCCTTCTCTAGCACCAGTTCCGCGTACTTGCTGCCATCCACCCTCGTCTGCACGTCGAGCGCAAAGTTCGGGTTGGCGCTGAGCTGGTAGGTCTGCAAAGAGTTAATTCCCACATCGGGGTCTTGCGCGCTCTCTAGCGGGAAGCGCGCTCCGGCAACCACCGACTCACTGATTTCCAGCCGCGCCTGGCTGCTGGGAAAAACCGGGTCGTTGTCATTGATGTCCTGGATCTCTACGGTGCCGCTGTACAGCTCGAGCGGGTTTTCCACCACGATCTCAAAGCTGAGGGAGCAGGGAGAGAGCGCGCCGCAGAGCTCCTCCCGGTCTATCCTCTCGTTCACCAGCAGCGCCCCGCTCGTCAGATCCACCCCGAAGTACTTCTTGTTGCCGCCGGACACCACCCGCAATCGGCGTTCCGGCAGCCGCCCGAGGTCCAGCGCCAGGTCGGCTACCACATTCCCCACCGCGGAGCCTCTCCGCGCCTCCTCGGGGATCGCATAGCGAATCGCGGCGGAAACCCAGTCGGAAACGCCGAACAAAAGCAAGAGGCTCAGTACCTGCCCCGTCGTCACCCCGCGGCTCCTTACAGCAACGCCGTTCATCGCACAGGACGGCCGCGCTCTCCGCTTCGCCCCCCCGCCCCGGCTAGAAACTCTCAGCTCGTCCCTTCATGCCGCTGCCCAGCGGCCCCGGGAAGCGGCGGCGGCGGCGGGGAGCCGGGCATTGCTCGGCGGCTCGGCGGTGACTCACTCCCGGAGCCTCTCTGAGACCGTCTGCGCCTCATCCCGGCTCCGAGCGGGGCCGGGCCGCAGTTCCCCCCCGCTCCATCATTGGCCGACAGCGGCACACAGAGTCCCGTCCAATAACTGCACAGAGCGCAGGGCGCGGAGCCCCGCCGCCGCCCAGCCCCGCCGGAGGGAGCGCGGCACCTCGGCCCGGGGAGAGCGGGGCTCGGGCGGGCAGAACCCGCAGGGAGAGCGCAGCCCTGCGAGAAACCCCGCTCTAAGAACAGCCGGCCGGGGGGAGCGCTGGCAGAGGCAGGGCAGATCGGGCACAGGGACTGCGTGTGCGGGCAGGAAGGTGTAAAAGTTGGCAGAGATGGTGACGCCAAAAGGGGCGATACGGAGACGCGGGGTGTTTGGGGTGTGGGTGCCGGGAACACCTCGTTGGAATGAGGCAGCGGGAGTAGGAAGGGAAGGGGGAGAGGGCGGGAGGAGGAGTGGGGAGGGTCCTTCGGGGTACGCAGGGTGCCAGGGAGAGCCAGCACCGGCACGACCGCAACAGCTCGCAGTATCTTCCAGGACTTTCAGGATGCCGGTCCTCCCACCCAAATGCTTGGCCAGCCCCTTTCTGGGAGGAAGCCCCTTTTAAGGCGTCGCGACATCGCCGCTCAGTGTGCCGGCAAAGCGGCACTGATTTCGTGCTGCCGAGTTCTGAGCGGCTCCTCCGGCCGCAACACAAAGTCTGGCCGCGGGGTGGCTCCCGCCGCAGGGTTTCAGGAGCATCGCCCCTCCTGCGGGATCCCCACTGCCACCACTATCCCAGCAGGCATCTTCCCCGACAAACCGCAGAAATCTCGGTTTAATACGCCCTCCTACCCTCGTCATCTCCCAGCTTGCTCCCCAGTACCTTTTTCCATCAGCCAGACTCAGGGAAATCACGCTCTGCGACCCGCGGTGCAGGTTCACTGGGGTGGGACCGTTCCTGCGCAGCAAAAGCCTGGCAGGTCCCAGCACCGGCAGTGCCTGGTCGGAAATCAGCGATTGCCTGCCTTTGGGTTGTTGTTGCTGTCATCAACAACTCGTGTTACGTCGGGTTCTCCGACTTTTCGGGCACGCATAAGGATAAAATTACCAAAATTTCGGCGTTCGTCGTCTATCACCCCACAACTGCTCGGCTGTCAGGGGGTAATGGAAAGGGGATGAGCAAACTTGATAAGGGAGCGCCAGGAACCCTATGAAAACCCGGCTGTGACACAGCGCCCAGGTGTCATCCCATAGCCGAAACTGGTAAGGAAGGGATGGCTGCGATGTCCGGGAAAAACCGGACAGGGAATCAGCGCCCACGCGTTCATTCACTTATGGAAGCTCTCAAAGCCTTGCAGAACTGACTCCGAAGCTTGCGGCGGGTTATTTGTGACCTCGCTAATTGCGGTGGCTGAGCTCGTTGTGTGGGGGCTGCAAACCACCCGCACCGGCTCGGGACAAGGACATTCGCAAGAGCGAGAGGAATCTCTACCCTGTCTGCGTGTCCTCGCCCCGCACAATCCTAAAAGCTGCCGTGAGCACATGGGAGCCACCCAGAGACACAGTATCTCTGCGCTAACATGAAGACTCGGCAATATCACGAATCACCACAATGTCCTATCTACATGCTCAGCTATTTCCTTTTGTCCTGATTAATCGTTGCCAAAAGATAATCTTTATCAGCACTATTTGTCATTCTTACCACCTGTCCACAGAATGTGATAAAAGTATAGGGCTCACACTGATAAAAACCAATGTTAGTCATCTAACGTTCCCAAAGCACCTCTCTTCTCACAGACTACCAAATCCCAATTATCTTTCTTTCTTACATATAATCTAAAACCAAGAATATCCACAGCTCTCTTCGACACAAATCTTGAAATAGTCTTCAGACTTATTTTCTTTGAAATAAATCCTAAATCCTTTTTCCAACCACTGTAAGCTCTGAATCCTTTTCTTCAACCATTGCCCATTTCGTGCTTTTTTTTTTTTTTCTAAACGTGGTTTACGGAACAATTTCTCAAACGTGGGGACCGCAGTTCTCAATTCATTTCCCTTCCTTTGAGTACACACACCACCCGTACCAGAGTACCTTGTTCCTTTAATGCCAGCAGTAGTGGGATGGCCAAGCAGCAGAGAAATGAGTAGAAAAGAGACCTCGGGGAAGGCATGGAAGACAGAACATTTGCAACCACACTATTTCGATTAATCTGGAGACATTACGTCTCCTCCACCTTGATGGGAAGCCTGAATATTGTAGACGACGCTTCAGAGCGCCTGAAAGGGCCTTTAGGAGGGAGAGGAGTGGAAAACTACGACAGCTAAGGGGGAAGACGCCTTCCCCTGCATCAGGAATTCCTTCGGGGACGGGTTCAAGCCAAATCCCAGCCTGAGCCGCTCACTTTGCATTTTTCCCGACTCCGCTGAGGCTCCAGACAAGCCGGTGGCAGCAGGGAACAAAAAGCTCCTTCTGCTCGATGCCAGGCTTGGAGCTACACTGAAGCACCAGCTCCGGCTCTACAAACTGAGGGGAAAAGTTAAATTACGGGTGTACACAACACTTTATGTTAAAGGGGTTCAGAGCACTCAAGAACCGAGCTTGCCAGAAAAGGCGTGGCTGCCCCCAATGAGTAAACACGCCGGGATAGATCACACATCGTTATCACAAGAAAGCGCCCAAATGTGGCTAAGACAATTAGAGGTCACTAGACCAAGGCGAAAGGGTTGTCTCAGCTTAGAACTCCACCACACTTTTCTTCCCACTCCACCCCGAGTCCACTTCATCACTCCGGTTCGGTGAAACTCGCACCTGTCTGTCCTTCTCCAGGACAGACAGAAGTAATGACAACATTGCTTCGCTCCTCGGGGAAAATCGGCAATTTGCGGATAAGACTTGGCAAGTCAAAAGGATGAGTCAAGATCTCACATACACACTCACATCCCAGCGCCCCTGAGCAGCGCGCCGGGACGTTGCCGGTTGCCCACTGATCACCGACAGCAGAACAGAGGAAAAAAGATTCACAAAAACCCACAGAGAGGGATCGTAGGACAGAAGCTCACCTGGGCCGAGCTGCCGGGGCTAGGAGGGTCCTTCCCGGAATGAGTGCCTGAGCCGGGGTCACCGGACAGGACACGGGCAGGCAAGGCTGCCGTCCCTGGTCTCAGGAACGTGAAGTCCTTCTGCCCCAACTCGGAGGCTAAACACACCTCGTAGGAATAGGGCAAGGGCAGCGTGCTGCTGCAGTAGTTGTACAGTGATTTTGAGCCCATGGTGGAATAGAGTTCCTTGTCAGAAGTTATAAAAATAGGAGGCCTCTTCGACCGTCGCCATTTAAAGAAAAAAACGAAAATGACCGTGGAAACGAGTAATAAGGACACGACGGAGAGCGACACAACAAGAATGAGGTTCAGTTCAGACGTCAGCTCGGACACAGCGTCTCTGTCGCTCAGCTCCGGCAGCGCCTCCTGCAAGCTCTCGGCCAGCACCACGCTCAGCGTGGCCGTGGCCGACAGCGCCGGCTGCCCGTGGTCCTTCACCACGGCCACCACGCGCTGCTTGGCCGCGTCCCGCTCGGACACGGCCCGCGCCGTGCGCACCTCGCCGCTGTGCAGCCCCACGCGGAACAGCGCCGGCTCCGACGCCTGCACCAGCTCGTACGACAGCCACGCGTTGCGCCCCGCGTCCGCGTCCACCGCCACCACCTTGGCCACCAGGTAGCCGGCCTCGGCCGAGCGCGGAACCACCTCGAACGGCGCCGGGGCCGCGCCGGGCGCCGCTCCCGGGGCCCCGGCGGCCGCGCCCGCCGCC
>VZRO01003706.1:0-18032 GCA_013397915.1 Daphoenositta chrysoptera | reverse complement strand
GTGGTAAAGAACTGTAATACCATAAACTGTTCTGTTATCCATTTAAAGGACATGGGGGGAAGTTGAGAACACCCCATGTTTGGATGTTCAGTGCAATGGACTGTCTCCGACCAGACAGACTATTGCAGTGGCAGTTCAGAAACCACGTGGAAGCAGAGAGGAGACCTCTTTCTTTTCCTGGAGTTTGGAAAGACTTTTTAAGAACTCTAATATTGACCAGAAATTCCATCTTTGTTACTCTCCTTGCTCTCTCCGGGGAAAACCTGTGAGGAGGTCTTTGTATGCCCCGAAGTGATAGGGTCTGGGGGAGGGGTGGTGCTGGCAAAGAAAGGAATGTGGTTTTTTTCCTTTTTACTTTCTTAGTGTTCCTTTTCTTTTAATCCTACCTAGTAACAATAAACTATCTTTATACTCTTAGAAGTTTTTGAGCCTGCTTTGTCATTTCTCCTAATTCCTATCTCACAAAAACAAATAAGTGGACTGAATCACAACTACAATTGGTGTATCAGCTTGGTCACTGAATAGAACCCGTTACAGGGGTTTTTCACCCCATTTCATGTGGCCACGGACTTGGTCAGAATTGTATTGAAGCTGCAGTCCAGACTCGTTTCAGCTGAGTGGTGGTGCCTACACTCTGTGCTGTATGTACTGGAAGGAGTAGGGCAAGACTGGGAATTACTTGATTAGAGCAGAACAACTTCCAGTGCCTCTTGGGGTGACTCAGAGTCTGCAGATAATTGATTTAGATCTACTTTCTACTTGAATCCAGAGAAAGAATGATTTTAACTTTCTTTCCCTCTGTTTCTAGTGACAGAATACTTGTTGTGACACTGAAGATTGACTGTGTTCCCAGAGTGGCAGACTAACCTCCTTTTGGATATGAAATGCTCATAAGAATTTTAACCCAACACTTTCTCTTTGTGTAAGCTTGAAAAAGTGCTTCCAAATTGTACTGGAAGGAGGGAGGGAGGGAGGAAGGAGACTTTCTTCCCACTGACACATCCATGCAAGTCATAAAGTTTTCTTTTTTTCCAGTATACTAACTGTCTGCAGATTCCTGATGTCTGTTCAAAGAGTATAATTACACATTAATTCAGTGTCATAAATCATGCAAAGCAAAACACTGAGTGGACAATAGTATATTTATTTTGAAAAGAGTAACATTTTGCACAAGTGAGTCACTGCTTCAATACCAAATTTATACCAAATCTAGTGGGGCATTAGCATGCTTATATCCAATGTGTTTCTCATTAGATCAGGTTTTTGAAGATAGTGCAAAAATGCCTACTGATGTCTGTATTGAAAGGAAAGTGGTGGGAAGAGAAGTGGGATAATTAGATTTTGTCAATACTTATGATTGCTGCTTTCAGCTTCTTAAAACCTTTTCAAAAATTTACTTTCCATTTTTCTCTCTATCTCCATCGGTAAATGACTAATCTTTAAATGTCATACTTCCTCAAACAGGCCATGTTTTCATGTTCAAGTGCAACTGCAATATCCAAAAAGGGGAAAAGAAATAACATTTAATTGTCATGACATTGGAGGCTACAGACTGTGAAACTCATACATAGACCAACTCAGATTATAATACTACAGGATTGTTTGTTCTGTGCAGTGTCTTAGTTCCTCCATGCTCAGTACCTGTACTTTATAATGGGAAAGATACTGTTCGTATTACTTTTACTATGTGCATGCCTAATGAAGGATCATTTTCTATTTTAGTATTAACCATGAACAGTAACATTGACAAAATTCTGTATTCAAAACTTACACATGATAGTTCTGCATGGCTAGCAACTGCATATATGTTTTAGCAATTCGTAGTTATACTTTCGAGCTTCTATCCGAAAAAATCATTAGATTAGAGACTCACCTGATGGAATAAAGTACATTTCCATTTTTGAAAATCCGCAACAACTTATTATCTGTTGTAACTTCATGAAAGTTGGCACCTTTTTCATTAGCAAAGAACAAATCAGGCTTCCAAATTGAATCCAGCATGGATGGATCTAAATCTAAAGAGTCATCTGGATATTCACTGTATGCGAGGCGTGGATCATTCCAATTCTGACGGAGAAAGATGTTCACTCGATAATCCTGAATAAAAGAGAACACAAGCAAAGCTTTATCAAGCATAGGGATTTAGCTTTTATTTCATTTCTTAGCCATGTAATCCTCTGCCCATCTGTGGATGACAAAAGAATTACTTAGCTGAATGCCAGAATGATACCTATTTGTATTAGTGGGGACACAATGGATAAGAATAAAGATGCATTTCAGGGCAATTGGAAAAATCCTACGATAAGGAAATCCAACCTCCATGTACAGTTCATATAATTCCATATAACTCTACCGCTATCACAAAATGGTCTTGAAATTGAAATGAGAAGCATAAAAAGAGTTTTATGGCGTTATCTTTTTCTGCCTAACTCCTGGCAGGGGTATTCCTGCTTCCCTTTCTCTGTCAGTGGGAATCTCTCCCACTGTAAGGGAAGTTAAATTAAGTTTTTTATCTCTCTCTAATCCTTACATGTTTTAGACCCACCACACAGGTTTTCTGTGCCTCAGTTCCCTACTGAACCTTGTGTGAGCAGTAACTTGCCATACAGCAGTCTGAGGAGGGCACATGTTCCTCCTCTCTTCAAACAGGGTAGACACCATATAAGTCTTTATGATAAATTAGATTAGTTACAAGTGGGGACACCTTAACTAGTACAGAAAGTCCTGTCTTAATCAGGAGTGTATTTATAGAAAAGATGAGTGAGTGCTTCAAATTTCTAGAAGTCATTTTGGAGCTGCACATACATTCTGTCAGACGTGTATTTATGGCTTGACACTTTCTTACAACTTTACCACTCTGAAAATATTTGGTTTTAAAGAAAGGTAAATATTAGCTACTCATTATATTGCATTTAGAACTGAGACTGAGCATAAGGGCATAGGAACTATACTTTTATTGGTTATAATAAGATTTTTCATATTATTTGAACTGCATTAATGAAAAAGATAAAGATAGGTTAGCTGCAGGGGGAAAATGGGAACTGGCTGTCAGACCTTACATGACACTTCTGAATGCAACAAAAGTAAAAAGCATCACTTGTTTATGGTTAAAAAAGGTGATGAAAATTAATTTTAACAAGAAAACTTTTTGAGTCAGAATGGGAATGAAGTGCACAGGGATGAGCAATACCATTTAGCCAAAATTTATGGATACTAGTTATTATAAGTTAGAATAACTAGTTAAAACCCAATTGGTGTAGAAATTGTAGGTACTGTTAAAAATCCAGCATTTTATCAATATTGCTCTTGGGAAACTTGGAACATGAAGCCATGTAGTTGGAATAATCATGCCAACAGACATAATAAAGGACAACAGGAACCTCAATATGCAACATTTACTCATGAGAAACAGTTTTCCATATCTTCAGCATCCTGCTGTTTTGGTCATTTTAATTACGCAGCTTGAATAAGGGTAGCCAAATATGCTAAAAACATGCTTACCAAGTATTGCAAATCAAAAATATTGAAAATCATATAAAGAAAGTCCCAGTAAAGAACTTTATGTTCATATAAGCTTAAAAATCTTTAAGACAAATAAAGTAAGTGGAAAACTACACCTGAAGAATGAAACCAATTCAGATTACTCTTTCCAGCAGACAGGAAAAAGGCTCTCTGACCAAATGGAAACGTGCAACATTAAATGCATAGGATTTGTTAATTGACTTCTTTATTTAAAGAAATAAACTGTTAATGAATTCCTTAAACACACACATACAAACACACCCCAACCCCTTTCAGGAAAGGACTGAAAGACATTTTCTTTTTCATCATGGGTAGAGACAGCCTCAAAAGCCATAAAAAATTCTTATGAGAACCTGTTGGTATTTTTTTATAATTACCTGTGGATGCTGAAAAGCTCTCAGCAGAAAGATCTCCCAGGTTTCTGCAGTATTCTGTGAGAACCTTGTCTTTCTCACACAAGCCATGAGAAACAGTGAGATGGTTTTGTAAACGAGTTCTCTATCTTAACACCTGCAGCTTGTTTTCCAAGTTTATTATGGCTATTTGGGAAATGTTTTGAAATGGGTGTTGTAGGGTTTCACCAATCATGTCTGAGAGGTGGATGGTCAGGGACCAATGGCCCTATGCCATTCAAGTGAACTCAGATATATAAACTGGTCTGTAAATTAATAAATAATTGCATTCCTTCCTGGATCAAGTCTATGTCTTTTGTCCGCCATCCCAGGGACAACAGCGACAATTAGCACCATGATGTGATGAAACCAAAGCCAGGGATTTGTACTTTACAAATGCAGAAACAAGCCTGTATTTCTTTGTGTGTTTCTAAAGTAAGGCAAAATTCTTAGACAAGCTTGTGCCTCAGTGCTCATAGAACTATAGTTCTAATGTCTTCTATTAAGAGGGAATAATAACCCCTAAATATCCTTATTTCTTTGCATGACATCCCAAATACCATGTAGTACCAGTTTCAATTCCAGATTGCCGTATAAAATCAAAGGGGCAGGAAGAAGAAAGATGTGGGAGCAATGACGGCTCCACTGCCTTTCCCAGCATGGGCAATCTTTGCACTGATGGAAACATTAGCTCTAAACCTAGGGCACTGGGGTGAGAGCACTGCAGCTCTCAGGACTTTGCACTTCAGCCCAACCCAAGCTTTATATTTTACATTATATAACCTGAGGGATGTCTCTTTACTTTACTTTTCTCAGTAAAATATGAAGAGTTTATGGATGGGATTAGTTGTAGAGTAAAGGTCTTCTCACATGTGTGAGACAGAATGAGTAAAAAATGCATAGCAGGAAGTCAAAATGGAAAAGGAAAATGGAGGATGACAAATGATGGAATCCTTTCAAGATTATATTAAGTTATTATGTATTTCAGTATGAGTCAAGTTTATTGGTTTAAATTGTTTCCAGCTTTTATCATGAAAACAGTCCTGGTTAAACTTCTCACTGAAGCAACTTGAGCTATTTTTCATTGTTCTCTCCCTTGAAAAGTCTGACTTAAACTGGCGGTCATTATTCACAAAAAATACCCCTAATCTATCAAAAGGAAAGGGATATATTTGACTGCTATTTTATGAAGGACAAGTATTTGTCATTTCACTTTAAGATTACACATTATGAGTACAAGGCTTAACTGCTTTAAACAAGTAGGGTTGTGTGATGCAAACACAGACACCAAAATCAAACTGCCTGAATTGATTTGTTATCCTACAAGAAGCTCTGTATTCTCATGTGCTATTTGCCTGAAAGGATAACTCCTAATTCAAATAACTGTGACAGAAAGGTTCCCGGAGGGGAGGGAGAAATCATCATTTAAGTTGTGGTGACTTCCACAGCCTCATCTGTAACCTCAAGGCTGCCATTTTCTGAACAGCTGCTGCACCCTGGTTCTACAGAACGAGAGTGCGACATGTGTCTTCACTTGCTTCACCACACTTCAAAACCTTAGTCACACTGTGAACTTTCTTAGAGGGTCAGGATACCATTCATCTCCTTCATAAGGCTCAATAAAATAAAAATTGGAGATCAGGTAATTGCTCTTTGCTGTCCATGCCAAGTCTGAGGCCACTATGGACCCCAGTACTAACATTTTGATTAGCAATTTCCAGCACACTGTGAAATCTGAAACACTTACAGAATATTTTGATTTCTACTTCATTATACTTGTACAGATAGAGCTATAGTACTAAAACATACAGAATATAGCTTTATGAAAACTTTTGCACAAATCCTCAAAATACTAATTTCCTAATTCTATTTCTTTATGCATTTTTCATATGCTCTGCATGTGTAATCCTTCCAGACATGAGAGATTCCAAAATATGCCCCTCATTTCAACATTGAATATCACCTGCTCTCATAATGTTTGTATGCTGTTATTTGAACCAAGTCTTCAGAATTTCATGCATAAATTATAGAATTCTCTCTGTTGCCATTCCATATATTATGATAATTTTGCCTAATAGATACTTCTGAGTGAAATCTAGACTTGCCTTTTGTATAATGTAGTCAAATGATTCTTCCTTCACTTGTTTCAGCTCACTGTAAAATTTTAACATGGAAATCTTACAGATTTGAAGGAACACTCTTAAGGATAAACATAAGACACTATAACAAATATTGTTCTAGTGGAAAATTTTTTCTTTATCTGTTAACTGTGACACTTGTAATGAAAGCTCATTTTCACTGCTGTACAAGAAAAGCTTATATGTTGCAGAACACAATTATAGTTTCAATTTTTACTGCTGAGATTTTCTAAAGTTACTGTCTCCGTCTCTGAAAAACATGCAACTTGACATGCTTTTTATTGCTGCTTTGACTGGTATAATTAGACAGGATGGCCTGTGGCATAATAGTACTTTGTGGTAATAACATCTTTCCATTTTAAATTTATTCACTGTTCTTAAGCACTGTGACTGCACTTTAGGTAATTAATTACTTTGTGTAAATTAGTGGTATTTTCTAGTTTTCCTTTACATAGCTGAAAGTTTCAGAGTGGACCAAAAGCTATTTAGCTAATGATTTCAATATGCCTTTGACAAAACTTGTCTAGTATAGAAACTCAAATATTTAAATTTAAGTTAGCCACTCAAATTGTCAAATCATTTTCCATGCAGATTACCAATGCCATTGCAAAATCAAAGTAGGAGACGAACTTTGAAATTCACACTCACATTTGAGAAACGCAAATATAGTTTCTGTATTCTGATGGATTCTCTTGTATTTCATCATGCTGAATAGCTGGAATTCCATCATTACTGAGATTACTTATGGTGCAGCCATAACTGTTCAAAAGAATATGTAAAAGAAGGAGCAGGGAAGGATAATACACGACTGGACAGGGTAGTCAGTTCTGTGAGAGTAGACATGAAAAGTTGGATTTCTTTAAATTGATAATACAAAGGACTTGTATTATGACTTAATTTGTGACTTGATTGCCTTCGATAAGTATATCAAATAGGAGGGAGAAAACATTTTAAGTCTAAGGACAAGAATGTCCTTCCTTAACTATCAATAAATTTAGACAGAATGGAAATGTTTAATCTTTTTTCTTATGCTAACAAACACTGGTGATACTTTCATTGGTCTTATTTATTATAGAAAATAAGGGGATTATTTATTTTTTATTACATCTTTGCACTATTACTGGAGTGTACAGTTCTGCTTTTCCCAGCATAAAAAGGACATGGAACTGTTTATGCAAGTCCAGAGGAGAGCCACAAAATTGGTAAGAGGACTGGAACATCTCTGCTACAAGGTTGAGAAAGTTGGGGCTGTTCAGCCTGGAGAAGAGAAGGTTGAATGAAGAAATTTTTTACTGTGAGAGTGGCAATACACTGGAACAGGGAGGTTCTGGATGCTGCCACCTTGGCAGTGTTCAAGGGCAGGTTGGATAAGGCCTTGAGCAACCTGGTCTAGTGGAAGGTGTCCCTGACCATGGCAGGGGGTTTGGGACTAGATGATGTTTAAGATCCATTCGAACCCCTTAAAATTCTATGGTTCTATGATTACAGGTCTGAACTGCAGCAAGGGTAGTGCATATATCTATGCTGTTTGGCAGTTCAATTAATAAGTGATCACCAACTGCAGCAAGCTCCACGCTCCACCATTAACTGTAACTCATTAATCTGTCAAAGATTTACCATAGCAGCTAAAGAGAAACTAACTGTGATTTAAATCAATTGCTTAGTACTTAGCTTTAATTGACACATTAAATCTGTGTCAGAGTACCAAGATTTGACTAATGCCAAACATCCCTGAGAACATGCTTTTCTGTACTGAAGAGCTGTAGGGCATTCATTACAAGAAGCAATGTAGATGTGCTGTTGATTATGATAAAGAGTTTGTCTGTGGCACAGAGAATCCTTCTTGGTGATCTGTTGCTGAATAGGTGGAATGTCTCTTTTCAGAACTGATTTTGGCAGTGGGTAAAACTAAGGATGACCTTATTGTTCTGACTCTGGAATTACAGAATCCATAGAGAGGCTGAGAGCAACTGCAGTACTGTACCTCTCCCTCAGTAAGGAGTAACTTTGTGAATTTTCTAGAACCACATGATCCCTCCCTAAGATAGCAGTGTCTTCATGGATGTGCCTTATATCTTATATCTTATCTTATAATCTTCTATCTTATCTTATATCTTCCAGTTTTTGTTTCTAGTGCTCCAACTCCTGTGATTTTGCTGTATAAGGAAAAGAATTCAGTTCCATGCACAAACACACAGAGAATTTTCCTGTCTGTTCCTGCCTGAAGTTAGCTGGCTAAACACTTTGTGGGTGATTAGGATCTCTAATTTTAGATTTCAGCCCTTGAAGGCTGAGGATGAACAGTAAGGCCTGTTCAGTTCTTGGATAAAAGCTCTAATCCTAGTCTAGTTTGAAAATTGTGGGTGCTCCGGCTCCCTCCATTAAGTAGGACAGCCCCGATGCTTGGGAGGTTTAGGTGAGGTTTAGCTTGCCTCTGATCTCTAGAACACTTAAGAAATTATTTGACTTATTCAGAAAAGACTTTTTATGGATTTGGATGAACAGCTCCTCTGAGCAGTAGATTTTAAGGTGTGCATTAATGTTTTTAATATTTCTGTGTCGGGGTTTTTTGTTGTTTTTTTTTAAGTTAATTTTTTGGGAGTTTAGTTTGGCTTTGTTATTCATACATTTCAAAACTACTAGATATCCCAATGGGTGTCCTGTGAATTGTTTGGTTAAAGCTTTATCTCAGTTTTGCCTAATTCCTTTCAGAGTTTGACTCCAATAACTATCTATCAATACTCATATTGAAGTCTATAGAACTAGAACTCGCTTGGCAAAGAGCTGGCTAAAACCAGTACTTCAGCATTGCTGCCTGTAATGTCAGACCTCTCAGACTTCCTTACAAAATTAAAATTCAGAGCTCAGCAAATAAATTTACACACTTCTGCACCAAATGCTCTTCCTAGGTGTGCCACCTGCTTTCATACCCTTGGATTCTGAAGTGGTATGGCTTCTGTTAGCATTCTGGCTGGCACAGATGAATGCTTCTTGCTTTATTTTCTTCTGGGATGAGCAATACCTCATTTGCCATCACTACAAATAATGGAGGATGAGAACCGTTCTTCAACTACTACAGTTCTGGTTTTGCCTTAGAGAAAGTATTAGGTCATTTACAGGATGCTTATTAGCACAGAGCTATCGGTCTAAAAGAAGAATATAGTCAGTAGTTTCTGAGAGAACTCCTTGATTTTTGTCTTACTCCTTTTTGTTTTTTACAAAACATTTAAAATCAGTTGAATTCAATAATGTGCTACAATATCTACTTATTTTCTAGATCTTTTAGGGCTAAAACATTGTAAATGGACAGGTTTAGTTTATTTTAGTGTTGAATTATTTTATTGAGTTTATTATCAGTAGCAATACTGGATTTTAGTTTCTGTGTTCACATATAATCATCAGAAGTCAAAGGTAGTTAATATCTAGGATGCTTATCCTTAAAAGGATTAATTATAGTACTGACATACTGTATAATAATGTTTGTCATAGCTCCTACTGCATGTCATAGACTATTTATTAATTAAAGATTGAATATACTACCTCCATGTTTAATGGAAGCTGTGTGTTTCCAACTCCTAATTCATTACACTAAAATCAAATTTTGCGGCTTGTTCAGCGTAATTGCTTTTTTTAAGCTTTAGCTCAGGGGCTTTTAAAACGTTTGCACTTTCAAGCAGTAGTATAAGGGATTAGATGAAAAAGGACATGACAATTACATGAACAAACAAGATACACTAAGCCTCTGTTTTCATTTGGTCCTTGCCATGTTCTCGGTTGACGAAAGATTCTGGGGTTTTTTTCTGCAAACAAATGATGTGTCCCTGAAGAAGTTTTTGCTCTAACAGCAGAAGGTACTTCTTGCTAAGTGAAAAGTTAAGTTTTTCTGAGATTATTCATTTGTTCACGTGAATTTTTGGTGCTAGGTATTCCATTTTGTTATTAATGAATTTTATGTTAACACTTAGAATATCTCTGGTTTTAATGAGTGACTGAATGGGCTAATTTTATAAGTCTTTACTGGAAACATGTATTTGAAATCATCCTCTGTTTCATCTCCTCAGGCAAATATAACCAAATTAGATCAAGTACAGTTTTGGGAAATCCATATTAAATTACCCTGCTGCCTTCCTTGTGTTGGTAGACAAATATGACATTGTCAAGAATAGGGTAAATAAGGTAAAATATAAGGTAAAGCTAAATTAGGTCAAGTCCAGAAGCAGGGCCTGCTAACTGCCATAGTCCAAACAGCTGCTAAAATGGGCTATGAGAAGGAATATATTTCTAACTTGAGACAAACTTGATCAGATATGGGTTGACCTTAGATTTATTGATATGCATTGAATGCGCCAAGGGGTCTATCAGGAAAATCATGTTGTTTTGGTAGTTTTACAATGATCCATGGAAACACATCAAATTTTATGTGTACTTGAACTGTACCACTACTGAGGAGAAAGGGAACAATTAGTTTGTCTACCCACAGACATCATCTAGTGGCATTTGAAAAGCCCTAAGACATTCTGCCTTTTGGCTGCTGGTTTAAAAAGATGCACGTCTCCTGCAATCCTGTGATATGTCTACATTCCTAGGTAACTCAGGGACTCTTAGGGATTATTAAGGCCATACTAAATGCATTCGGACAACTAAATAAAATTTTAACAGACCCAAGCTCCATTCAGCATCGATTTGCTAACCTGTTTCTTTCATGAAGAAGTTAACTTTGTGAACAAGTACACATGGGTCTAGATGGGTAGTAAGGGAGAAAGAAGAAATGTCAAGTTTATGGGCTTCTACTAGGTCCATGAAGAAAGGGGTAGAAATAAAGGTTATTCATTGAAAAGCCATTCCTAACCTTATTTTAAAAGACTTCAAATACTGTAGTTCGTAATACTACAGTAATACCAGAGCAGTAGTCACAGGCACAAATTTGAAACATTTTCCCCACATTTTGCTAATCTGGGAAACCGTCTTGTTACCCTGTAAGGTCTAGTAGAAATATTTAAAAATTGAAGTAAAACTATCCAAAATTAATGAAATAATTAACCAGTGTAAAATATAAATATATACATTGAAAACTGTTGTTATATTTGTATATAGTATATGTTTTATATATAATACACATTAAAAAGACATGCAAATTATTTATTTAATATATTCAGTTTTCTGAAACTGTACAGCAGTCACATTCACAAAAATAAGGAAAAACATATTGTAAACAAGGGAACTAATAATGGCTGACAAGAAACATCAGATTTTCAGTATTTTATCCCTTCAATCCTACCAGGAGTTAAGTAGCTAAACCCGCATTCAATTTAAATTTTTTAAAAGAAGATAGAGGAATGAAAAAGAAGATTGTAAGAGATCCCTCATACTGTAGCTTACAATGTTTGCAGATGGAAAGCAGACTAGAAATCTTCTTTAACTAATCCTGTTATGCCAATAAATTAGCTTGCATATGTTCCTATACATTTATGTCTTGAAAATCAGTTAAGTCAAAAAGAAACCTAGTGACTGAAAGACCAGGCAATGTAAAGACTGCTTATTTTTTAAAGCAAGGGAATAAATTCAGATTCCTCAAGAGGGCTTTTGAAGATTATTGTTTTGTTATCAAAAACAGGTAAAGAAGAAATAGTGAATACCTAATTTTTCTCAGTTATGTGTTCAATACATTTGTTTTTAATTCACCTTCAATATCTTCAAGGTTGTGATAAACTTTTAGGTCAGTATCTATTCACACTGACTCGGTTTCCAATGCCTTGAGGAGGTGGCTTTCTGTTTTTTTTGGTTTGTTTTTTTTTTTTTTCTGGGAAAGAAAAACATGAGATTAAATTTGCTCCTAGGCAAAATTAAATTTTAAGCCTAGAGGCTTGCAAGTTGGGACCTTTCCAAACTGTAGAGAAGGCTTGTTTGAGCTGAGGTAAAGTTAATTTTCTTCACAGTGGCTGGTACAGGGTGACATTTTGATTTGTGCTGAACACAGGGTTGATAGAGTAGAGGTGTTTTTCTGTTATTGATGAGCAATGCTTTAACAGAGCCAAAGCGGCTTTTTGCTTTTCCAACTGCCGTGCGGGTGAAGAGACTGGGGGTGCATGGGAAACTGGGAAAAGCCAGAGCTGGGACAGCTGGCAGCCACTGACCAAGGGGACACACCGTGCTGTATGGCATCATGCTCAGTATCTGTCCTTGGGGAGGAAGGGGCAGGTGGGCAAGGATGAGGAGCATGTTTGAGTGATGGTGCTTGTCCTCCCAAGTAAATGTAATGTGTGATGGGGCCCTGCTTTCCTGGGAATGGCTGAACACCTGCCTGCCCATGGGAAGCAGTGAATTCATTCCTTGTTTAGCTTTGCTTGTGCGCTCGGCTTTTGCTTTGCGTGTTAAACTGTCTTTATCTCAGCTCCTGAGCTCTCTGGCTTTTACCCTTCTGATTCTCTCCCTGCTCCCACTGGTGGGGGAATGAGAGAGTGGCTGTGTGGGGCTTGGCTGCTGGCTGGGGTTAAATCATGACAAGAGGGATTTTCGTTGGCTTTGAAGTGCTTTTCAGCCCTGGATGAAATAGTTGAGAAATTCAAAGCCTCAGCAAGCTGGAGCACTAGAGACAGAGGAGCAGAGAAGCCTGTGAGTTGGGATTACCTGCAATTTGGAGAGAGGGACGAAGGTGTCAGTCTGTAGATCTCTGTCTAGAGACACCTGTCTGATGAATCTAAACAGCAGAGTAGCACTTCGTAAAATGTTTAACTAGATGAAGGGACAAATCGAAGTGCTTAGGAGCAAGAGAAGACAGAACGCAATTTCTGTGCTGAAGGAGATGGCAGCTGCTGCTGCTGAGGTCCGCATAATAAATCTGAGATTCTGAAGTCATAAGGGTTATTTTGTGCAGTTGAAGAAATCAAACTATGTGAGACATGCTGAGTTTTACTATTGTGTAAATTGGTATAAGGATCTAGAAGGATTTAGGGGAAAAAAAAAAAAAGAGGTCTGACACTTGATATAATGGCAGTAATGACATAGGGAGTGGCATGTCAGTAAAAAATGCATATCAGACCACACCTTGCTGTGATCATATTGACTTTAAAAGAAAATTAAAGCCTGATTCACAGACTCATAATGCTTCTTGTTCTGCTAGCTGTTAATGGCCATAATTTATAGCATGCTGTGTATTGTTGATGGAAAAGGAAAAATACTATTCTTATACAGAATATTCTTATAAGAATCTTATACAGATTCTTACAAGCTCTTTTGATAAATTGTGTAATTTTAGTGTTTAATTTTAAAGTATTATAAAATGGTTTCAACTTTCTTTAAAACGTATGATCTAAGATATATCTTTGCACTATGGGTATGATGTATAAAAAGTCTGAGTGTACAGCTCTTTCATGCTGAGTGATTACTTTGTCTACTGTAATTAGAAATGAGCGCTGAGAGTATGCACACCCAGAGTGCATGAAGAACCAAGTATTCAGAATAGAATGAAGACATGAAAGGAGAACATAGTTTTTAAAATATGGAAAATAACTGAAACTGATTCAAGGCAAGAATTTCAAGGTTATGTAGAATGTTTGTATTGGAAACTTTTCCAGTGAATATTTACTAGACTCAAGAACAGAAATAAGTAACAAACATGATGATCTGAAAATCCTTTATTTTCTTAATTCAGGTTCATTCAACAACTATTCCAAAGTCCACTGTAGCTTTTGTTTCTGTAAGTGGAGTCAGCAAATTGCAGGGTCATGCAAAACTGAGGGAGACAGGCTATAGTCTTACAGTGATAGATGGGGATTTAGGGACTTAACTCCTATTAGCGTTATTGAGAGTTAAGGACAAAATCCACATATATCATGATGAGATTAATTTCTATTGCTTAAATAAACATCACGAGGCATCTACATTATAGATATTTTTGCAAGTATTACTTTTGACCTAGTTCTTTAACTATTTTTTTATAATGTTTTTACACTGGTAGCTGTGTTCTTATAATTTTAGGAAATATCATGAGTGTTACATAATCATAACCTCAAGGGAGTTCATCTTTCATGATCGCAACAAAATAAGAAACTTCATAAACAGCATACCTCGTGTGATGTGAACAGAGCTATGTAGTGATGCCACAACCTTATTTACACAGACACTCAGATTTCCTACAATAGTGACTGGGTAGAACTCATCTTCCAAATTAGTTATTTTCACAGCTTTTTCTGGATAATGCTGCAATCGTTACACCAGGATATGGATTTTTAGGAACAGCCTACCTCATAACAGCCTTCAAATAGATTGAAAAGACTAATATAATAATGTGGAAGTAAGTAAGAAGATGCTGAAATGGGTGGAAATAATGCCACATTATTTCATAGTGCAGTGCTGTACAAGTACTGGTTTTCCCTTTAAGTGAAAAAGAGCAATCAGAGAAAGAGGAGTCAATGTAAGCAAACATAGATAAGGGGAAATATGAGGTGTGAACTGTTCCCCAGCTTTGCTAGAAGATTGGATGACTGTAGGTAAACAAAGGATGTAAAAATTTAACTAAAGCCTAAGTCTCCCTTGGAATGAGAAGATAAAGATTCTGGAAGAACCTTTGGTAACGTTGTAAAGAAACCATTTGGGTTTTAGGAAGCATTAGAACAGGTAATGAGTAGTATTTAAAGCAGGGTTGTGTGCAGTAGCAAGGGCTTGAGCTGATGATGTAGGAGGTCACTTCAGGTCTTCTGTAGCTAATAATTGCAGTAAGTGGCTATGGGGAAGTAAAAAGCTTTGTGTCTATAAACGGAGCTGTTCAGCTTTCTGTATTGTACAAAGTATTTTGCAAATTCTTTAAGAATGCTTGTTAAAATGGACCAGAAAAAGGATACTTTTGTATGTCTGGATGAGCTGATTATAACATCTGTCCTGGTAAATATTTATCTAGTTTAACGAAACCAGAATAATTAGTTCTCGCTTAGAGTACTAAGGCAACTGTAGGTCTGGATGCAGCCTTTTCTTCAAATGAGGTAAAAAATATTTGGAGCTAGGTTTCCCTCAATGTAAACAAGATTTAAGAAAATATCACCCAGCATGCAAACTGTAAGGCTACTACTGCTGCCATTTCCGTAGACCTAAGAAACAATCTCTGACTAATGAGTTATAAAATGTTCTCAGAACTTGTTTATACCTTGTTATAAGTTCGTATAGATAGTTGTATATCTGATTTGACATTTTTTCCAGGACCAGGAAGTCAAAGCATGAAATACGGTATGCATTTGGTAGTAGTATAGGGAGATTTTTTGGATGCCCAGCTCGAATGAGTAGCTACAGTCACTCAGCTTTCACTGGGCCTGAGGTACTGGAATATTTTCCATGTTTTGTGTGATAGCGGAGACAATAAACTGTTGGTTGTGTTTCAGGAAGAATTTTAGAGATTTTACTTAACATTTAACATTTAACATTTAACATTTTTTGTTGCTGTTGTTCGTCAATGGAAAACATTTTTTCGTGGATTTATATATTGGCAAAGAGTACCAAAATTTTAAGCTTCATGTCTTTGACTTACGTGAAACTGAATGACAAAAACCTGCTAAAATTCAGCAAGTGAAGGCTATCAGTGTTGTCTTTTTAAAAATCTGCAATTCTCTTCAACTAATTTGGTTAGTAGATATGAAACTTCACCTTCAGGCACCATAACAATATGATCAGCATAGAGCGTTGTGCCTTCAAATGAGAAAATGTGTTGTTGTCTTTACCTGCAGCTTTTCTACATGATCTCAGTGCCTGTCTTTTGCATGTGCCTTAGTCTAGAAACACTGTTCTTTCATTTGGAAAACTTGAGAGATTACCTTTCACCTTCTGGCAATAAGTAACTTATATCTGGAAATATTGAAATATTGAAATAAGTCATAAGTTACCTGTATAGATGGGTATTTAGATGCAGGTGACATGTTTATATCACTAGGGAATCTTAAATGGAACCTGTTAAATGGTCATTATTTTTGTTTTATTCTCCATATTTCATAAAGATCACATTGAATTTCAGCTTCAAGCTCTAGAAAACATTAGAGAATTTTACTGTGACTCAGTAAAACCGAGGCTTACTGAGGTAAATACACAAAATATTCCGATTCATCTTCCAGAAAATCTGGAAACAAATTATGGGTCACAACCACACAAATGAATCCAGATTACAAATCAAAACAAATGGAATGGGAATTTTAGTACTTCATTGAGGAAACTTTTTGGTATATTATGTTTCTAAATTCTGCATTAAAGGCAGTTTCACAAAATGACCACACCTTTATTCTGTTTATGCCCAGTACATGGCTGCTGTCAGTGAAAACTGTCAGTTTGAACTTCTGCTTTACTGTAGATACTAGTTTTATATTTTCAGAACTATATCTCGTTCCTGCACAGAATATAGTCCTTTTCAATTCTTGGTTAATTTTTAAATTTCCATTAATACTGCAAATGCACACTAACAACTGAGTCAGATCCTCTGGCACAGTTCTTTCATCTATTGAAAATGTCCAAAACTTTTCCAAGGAGTTTTTCATTGTTACAGTATCACTTATTCTAAACTTCACAATTAGTTCTGAGATGCTGACTGCATGAAATTATTTATAATTTTGTTTTATAAAGGAAGCTTCAGTCCTTCATAAATCATTGAAAGGATATCCAGAAAGGTCTAGAAACCAAAACCTTCCTATTTTTTCTTTTTTCTTTTCCTCAGACATATGCGCTCTGTTATTAGGTAAATTTGTCTATAGAGCTTTCAGAAGAATTTGTCCTCAGGATGCTATCAAGAATAAACTTGAGACTTAGTCTTGAGTTTGTTCGTGTTTTACAACTACAAACAAGAAAGGTTAACCTAATACTTAATAAGAAAAGATTATTTGTTCATTTTTAATGGATGTGTCTATTCATAGTTTATATTTCTGGTTTTTGGTATATCCACGTTGAATGAACTGGCTTTTAAACAGGAAATATGTGGAAACCACCCTTGTAAGTGAGCCTTTTATTAAAATAGCATAAACACACCCGATTAACCAAGGAATGAACACTACTGTTCCCTAATCAGTCACTGGAGAGTTGTTTCTGAAAACAGTTTTAAACCCATGGGTTTGAGAGGCCAGGAAAGAAGTCTGCTACCAGCTTCTGCAAAAGCCATCAACTCCAGCAAAGGCAAAGCTTCTGGTGAGTTTTAAAAATCAATTTATTCATCCGTTTTTGGTAGTTCAAACCAAACATAACAATCTGAACTCTTTTCTTCAGCGCAGAGCTCATTTGCTGCCCAGACTCTGGAAATGTGGTTCTGGAATTCTCCAATCCAAACAGTCAATTTTTTTTTCCGAATCATTTATAAATCATCAGAGGAATCAAAAACGAAAAAATTATATTTCCTTTACTTTTTCAAAGTCATAAAAGGAGCCTAAAAGGCTGGAGTTATTTCCTGAGAAAAAATTCAAGTAGAGATGCCAGGGAAGAATGCAGGAATAGTCACATTTTATAACACAGAAAGAGGTTAGGAAAAGGTATAGAATAGTACAATCATTCTCATAAGCTTCACAGAGGCCAGTAGATAAATAAGAGTGATGTTATTTGTCCTCATTTCTGACTTGTGTAAGGATGATTTTCAGTGTTAGTAGGAACAGATTTCCCTAGAATTGGAAATTCAGCTATTGACTCTTGATAACCATCACATGTTTTCTTCTGTACCAGCCTCTTCTATGCATAGCATCACTCAGCCTGTCCATCTGCTGCACTATCACAGTTTATCAGCAAATCAGATACTTGGTTCTCATGTTTCTATGCACAGCTTCAAACTGATCTCATTCTTAACAGGCACCTGAAAACACCTCCTCAACACCCATTAGTGATGTGCAATACAAAACATCACCCCTGACCTGCTGTCGCAAGCAGTTGGTGCTGTGTCACACCTTGCACCTTGGTGAGGCATCTGGGACACGGCTGTGCTACCTTTACCTTGTATTTTCTTGTTCTCTTGTCCTGGGTTACAGTGTAT
>VZRO01003674.1:172196-232500 GCA_013397915.1 Daphoenositta chrysoptera | reverse complement strand
TTTTTTGGTGGTGGGGGGGTTGTTTGAATAGGTGCCCTTAATTTTTTTCAGTCATAAATCCATGTTTTCTCCAATAATTTTTCACCTTTTTAATAGGTGTGTCATATTCTCCAACTGTGTGTAGAAAGGGACTTACAGATATTAGACAACAGCTGCATAACAGTATGAGGCATTTAATTTTATCCAGACTACTTACAAGTATTGTTTTTCCCATCTACCTTATTCAGGTGCAGCTAAGCACTAAGAACAATTAATTTTCTCTTTTAAGATGTATGACCCCTCAGCTGATAGTTAGAAAACTCTAAAATCAGGGTACTGATGAAAGACTTCAATGTGAGCACAGGAAGGTGATGCTGAACATCACATTTCTTTCACTTCACAAAAATCGGGAAATAAATCAGTTTCTGCACACTGACTCATGCCTTTGCAGATCCTACTTCAGGAATTGCAGGGAATTCAAACCAGCGTAAGGGTCACTTTTTCCATCACACTTTCATAACTATTCATACTGCAATAATTTAAAAAATCCAAATACTAAGTTCCCTGTGATTTTGTGGTGGTTATTAAATAGGGTTCTATCCTTCTTCCCCATGGGAATACAATTAGGGCAGCCTCCCCTACAGAAATTACAGAGGGAAGGTGTTATTTTCGCTGCAGAAAGTACCATGCTCTCTTTATTAACTCTGGGCAGCACAACACGTCATGCAGTAATGGCACTGGGTATGGGCTTCCCTGCACCTGGAAAGAAGGGGGCTGGATGGGCCCAGCTGGGGCTTTAACTTGCTCTAATTAGTTCAAAAATTCTGCTTAGACATCCATTCTGGTTTTCTTGGAGGAAACAAACCATGATAAACATAATGAAGCAACAATTTTTAGATGTGCTTTTTAATTAGTATTTTGATGTTTAGTTTCAAACTGAGAGCTGTTCCATTTGTGCAAGCCCTCTGCTTTGCTTTGGAGAGACAAATAACCTGTGCCCTTAACTGAACCAGTTCCTTTATGCCCCCAATTAATATTTTTGTAACCCAAATGGTTATTTTATCTTACCAGTCCTGCTTCTTTGGTTTACTGTGGCTCTTTGTCCAGACCTCTTTGTCCGACCACGTTAAAATTAACTTGTAAAGGTGGATGACTGATTTCAGCTCCTCTCCTTTCCTGCACAATTTGGGTATTTCCTGAAATCTGCCTCTTAATGGGGAGGCTCTCCAGCTAGTAAGGCTTTCTGGGAACGGACTCTCTGGGGGTTTTGTGTGGTCCTGGCACTGGTGGAAGGTGTGAACCAGCCATGCTGCTTCCTGGTTTTCTTCCGAGCAGGAACATTTTGAACTGCAGCAGCAGCATGTGTTTCTTCATCCTGTGTCACAAAAATTTCCTGACATTCAGTGTTTTGGGGTGGATCCCTTCCTTTTCTGTGAAGAGTGCCAATTTCAGTGCTGCTTTTGATGGATAACAGTCCATGAAGCACTGGAGCAACACCAATAAATGCGGCCTGCGTAGGAAAACTTCCGGCTTCCCTTTTTGGCTGCTCCTTGGCTGCAGAGGGACAGGAGTACCAGCCCTGCCAGCTTCCCTCTTTCCCTTCCCCTGCTGCTGGCAGCACCTTCCTTGGGGGAGAGCCTTGAGAGGTGCCTGGAGGGGAAGGGCTGCCCAAGAGGGCTGGGTTTCAGCCGTACTGACCCTTCTCACTGTGTGCAACCTCAGGGCTCGTTTAAGCTCTCTCCAGGCAGCTCCAAAGAGGTCTTGGCACAGCCCACTTTATCCTGATTGTGATGGTGCATTCACCCCTGTTCCTCTGGACCACCTTGTGATCTAAGGAATTCCTCTCAGACCTTGGGCTCTGTATGAAGAGTTGGCCAATGAAGCATCTGTTGACTGTACCAGGAACTCTTGCATGGCCAAGGTGGGAGCGGTACTGAGGTGAAGGAGCGGATAATCAGTCATCCCCTGACAGCCTTGGAACTTTCCTTACCTGTATCATAGCCTGAGTAGAATGCTATCATTATTACTGGACTTTGGAAAATTCCAGTAATTACTGAGGAGATTGTGTCCAGGGTGGAAATTTGTGGATTACTAAAGCCAGTCATCTCACGACCCTATGAACAGTGGTCCCATGTGAGGCCCCATGAGCTCTCCTGGACTACAGCAGGTGCCACCAGTATCTCCTGAGTGGGACACCTTTTGGACTCACAGACTCTTAAGTTGGCAAAGTTCTGAGAACCATCAAGGAAAGATGACAACAGGGCCTGGACTGATACCCTCCACTCCTTGAGGCTCAACCCTTGCCTGTTGAAAAATGCCGAGGTTCTTGAAGTGAGTGTTTCACTGAACTCTCAGTAAATAGAAAGGATGGTTCTTTACTGTCACCTTCTTGAAAAGGGACAAAATGAAAAAGGAACATCTTGCAATCCTCAAGTTCAGTGAAATACTCACTGGGAAGAGGCTGGTGATGGCAGTCTGAATTTGATTCCTCTTGCTTAGCTGATACATGGCACACTCCTTCAGGTGCCCTTCTTCCCATCACTGCTCAGTAACCAAACTTTGGGCTTTGTCATGGTACCCACAAGTGTACCAGTGAGGGTCCAGATTGCCAGGAGCTGTTGTGCAGTCGGGCAAGAGTGGTTTAAGGAAATGGTAAGTAATACCTGTGACACAGTTGGTGTCAACTGGGCTTCATATTAAAACGGGGTTAAGAAAGGCAAAATAAGGTGAATTTCCTCACCAAGTGAAAAGCAAAGCTCATCTTTCAGGGACTGAATTGCTGACCCTTAGTTAGTTTAAAACACAAAACAGAAAAAGCGATGTTTTTCTTTTGAAATCTGTTCTTCTAATTCTAAGCTGGATTCCATCCTGCCAACAGCTCTGTCATTGACTTCATCAGCTCCATGGGAGCATTCCTATGAGTAAAGTTTCACCAGAAACGTGAGAAAAATCAGGCCTTAAATGTAAATTATGAGTTACAACACAGACAGTTTTGCTTTAATTATTTATAAGAGATCATTTCATTATAAATATGTTTTTCAGTTAAATGTATTGCTAGCATTAACTTGTTACTTATCCATGATTAATTAAATCATTGCAGATTTCTATGTTATTATCATTTCCATAAACTATAAATAATTCAGAAGAAATGTTGGTTCTTTCAGCATACTTTGTATGTTCAGATAAGGCAGAAGAGCAATATGAACCTGAGCAGAGCAAAGTTGCTCCATCCTCAACTTTTTACAACCATGTCTTCAGAAAAACTGGGAAGGAAAGGGGCAGGGGGTGGCCAATGAGTGAAATAAAATGCTGGGTCCTGTTCCCAGCATTGCAGGGCTTTTGTCTCCATGCTGGGCATGTCCTGTCTGCTGTTCAGAATAATCAGAAGGAAGTGCAGAATTGATGGAGTGAAGGACTTGATCCACTGATCAGTCTTTGCTCCACAGCATTTGTTTACCTTCAAATAAAGGCAAAAGTGTTTTTGTTGTCACGCAAGTTTAATTTGCATTTTGAAAAACAAGCAAGAAATGTTGAAAAATTCACACTTAAACTAACTTTAGAAATGTTTTTCAAGTTAATTTACCTGGGAAATACAATCCTTGTTCATGAATAACATGAGGAAAACGTCATGTTTCCCAGCAGAATCTCACAAGTATTTTAAGACTTTGCTCATGGGTACTGGCATCTCACTGTTCTATAATAATTATGCAGGGCTGGGAGAATTTCTTGAAGCTATTTCTTACTGTTGCTGTCTCCTTAGCAGTGTCCTAATGGGAAAGGGTTTTGTGAGTCCTGGGATGCAAACCGTGTCAGGATCAGGTGTGGGGGTGGCTGGACTCCAGTACTGGGGTGTGCTCTGTTATCCTCAAGCCCACCAGAGAGCTGGCGAAGGCAGGAACTGGAGCAAGCATATCTGGGTCAGACACATGGAAGCTACGATACAGTCAGGAATTGCTTCAAAGTTAAGGATAAGCTGGGGAACTGAGCTGAAGCAGTGAGCTTCATTTGAATCACTGGATATGCTCTCCAAGAGGTTTTCTGTCTGCTGGCATGTCTGTGCTGCATGTGTGCTTTGGTATCTCAGGAAACCACAGGGAAGTCACCTGGGAGTAAGGCTGACCACCGTGTCGGAGCTGGCTGGAGTGGAGCTGTGCTGGATGAAGGAGTCCTGTGGCTGCTCTTAATCTCCTTTCCCTACTGGGGGGAGGTGGGGAAGCACCAAATGGCTGTGCAGGGCCAAGGCAGTGCGTGTTGGCATGCACCGGGCAGGGGAGGATTGCAAGGGGGTAGCACCACTTCCATCAGGAGGCACCACGAGGTGCCTGGAAAAGGCCTTTTCAGAGAGAGGGCGGAGTAATGTCCTGCATGCAGAGAGGTGAGCGGCATCCCTGCACCCGGGGCAGCACAGGCTCCTGCCGGCACTGCCTTCCTCCATCACTCAAAGTTCACGGAGGGAAAGATGGAGCTGATGCCATGAGAGGAAAGAGCACATGGACTGGAGCCTGTCATACAAGCTGTGTTGCAGGGGGTGGTTCTGGTGCCCCTGCATTGGTGTGGCCACAGGATAGATGCAGCTGTGTGCCACACACCAGGCACGCAGCAGTCTGACTTCCCTTTGGCTGTAGTCACCCAGGTCACCCCAGCACGCAGGTTTCTGACAGATACATATTTAATGGTTATTGCCAGGAGAGTGAGGTTTGTTGGATGTCATCCTCTGCAGCAGGCAGTTGGATGCTGGTGACAGCTCCTCTCCTATCCCCTTCCTGGTGCTCAGCCAGAGCTGGGTTCACTCTCCATCCCCAGAGCACTGTTAAACGTAGCCACCCCATGGGACAGCTGGTTCCTCTTCAACACCTGCGGGATAAGCAGCAGCTCGCCAGGCCCCACACTGGCCTTCTTTCCCCCAAGCTGCAGTGGCTGCACATGTACAGCAGCACAGCAGAGATGAGGACCTGGCCTCGGTGAGTGAGGAAGAGCTCTGTTCTGAAGTGCAGAAGGAAGCAGGGGGCCTCCTGACGAAAGAGCACGGTCTGGTTTCTTCGTCTGGCAGACGGCAACAAAATGATGTTGTTCTTGTTCTGGAGAGTTCCCCAACCATATAGAGAGTGGCACAGGGGAAGGAGCTGCAACATGATGCCTCTCCAACTGAGTGCAGCCTGGAGAGCAAAGCTCATAGTAGCAGCTGGGGCCATTAACTCTCTAATCTCCCCCTTTTCATTACAACGGAGTCTCTGAGCTTTGTGTTACACCACTTGCCTGTGGCAGTATCCGGAAGAGATGAGACTCCGCTGAGATTAATAAAAAGGAAATGATTTGTTTGAAAATCAGTGGTTCGGACATATGGAATTTTGTGCAGAGGCACATCACTGCCCACTGCAATGGCCACAGGAGACCTGCTGTGAAACCCAGTGCTCCTATGGACACGGCATGCTGGGGCTGCCTGCCTTCTCCCTGATCCAGCTTACCCTGGCGGGGGCAAACTCTGCCTCTGACTTTCTGGTTTAGCCATGACCTGTCCTGGATCAGGCTTTTTTTGCTGCTGGGTGCTATCAAGTTGTCCAGATAGCTGCTTGCTGTGAGGGGGCTGCCTTGTCGTGGGGCAGAGAGTGCAGACCCAGGGGCAGGGGGTTTCCCCTGCTGCAGTGCCCCAGCTCTCAGGGCAGCTGGTGGGCGGCCAGAGCTGCAGTCAGCTCTGATCCTTCACTCTTCTTTCTTTGCTACAAAAAAGGATGCTCTTCATCTTGCAGGCAAGGTCCCGGCTGGTGTGTGGGGCCCCGCTTCCCACGTGTCCCCTTTTCAGCTCAAAAGGGTTTAGTTGCTGCCTTGTGATGTCCCAGCCTTGCCATGCATGGCCCATGAGCCAGCCACAATCGTCCCAGGCTGAGCAAACCTCCAAAGGTGGGACTTGCCCACCCTCCTCGTTGTGCTTATGCTACTGCTCGTGGAACTGGGAGCTCAGAGGCAGCCTGGCCCAGTGGAGAGCTCTGTGTGTGTGCATGAGCAGTGGCACAAGAGAAGTGGCACAGAGTGAGGCCGGGCAGGAAAAGACTGCCTGTCTAAGCAGCAGTGTGAGCTAGGGCTGGTTTCAGCCCCCTGCAAAACTTCCCTGTGTTTCTTCTTCCATCAGCATCCCATCATCACAGAGAATCTGCTGCAGAAGTGTGGACTCAGCAGGTCCCTTGCCTGCTGGAGTTCAGAGGGGGTCCCCAGGAGAGCCAGCTTGCTTTCCCTTCACCCTCGTTTTGTGTGATCTTCCACCCCATTTTTTTTTTTTTTTTTTTTGCCTTTTAAAGCAGATGGGAAAAACTGGGTTTAGAGGTCAATAACCCAGCTATGTCCGTACAGAGGCTGGTCAGTGAGGGGGGGTGGAAATGGTCTCTTCCCCAGCCCTAGGGAGCCCTGGTTCCCCTCCGGGAATGGCATCGCAGGCAGGAGTAAGTGAACGAGAAGAAATTGCCCTGACTTAGCAAGAGGTCATGCAGAAAGATCCATGCTGGCAGACGAGACAGTGTGCTAAAGATAACTGTTTGACAAACTATATTTACTCTCCCTTTCTGGGAGGACTTACAGGGGATTTGGAGCATTGTGCTAATATAAGCCATCCACTGCCTGCGGTGGAGGAAGCGCCTACTCCGGGCTTCTTTGCACTTGTGTCTTTACAAGCCTTGAGAGGGGACACTGCTGAAAATAGCCTTGTCTCCTAATTGTATTCTTGGGAATGCTAATCAGCAGGCTTGTTCTTCCCACCAGCAGCAACTGGGCAGCAATACTGTGTGATCAAATGCAGCTGCTTCCCTCCCCAGCACCACTGTTTCTCTTGCCAGCAGCACTGGTTGTCCCTGCCCATGTTCCTTGCTAACCGGCACGGAAGGTGACCCATTTTGGAGGCTCAGAGCCAGGGAAAAGCCCATTGTCCATGTTTTCTTGGTGTTCTGGGAAACCTCCGGACGGTAGCTGGCTCTCTGCCTCCCAGAACTCTCCACCTAAACAAAGGCAATGGGGGGTAGTGCCGGACAAAGGGACAAAAGAGAGAATCCTTCTAAACAGTCATGACTTTTCAGCTGATACTCAGTAAGCTTTCCATCACACAGGAAAAGAGGCACTTGAGATTTTGAGTATGCAGTAACCATGACAAATACAGAAGTACAAAAACAGCTCTAGGCAGCTAGAAAGAACAATACCGAACAAACAAATTAGCCATCTGTACCATCTCTAGCTCCTGAAAGTAAACATAAACACAGACCCACACTGAAAAGGACTGTACTAATAATAAATCAATTAGCTCCACCAGCCCTCGGAGGCAGCAGGGGGTGAGGGGTAGGGACCGAAGGAGCAGATTCCTCCCTGCCTCCCTTCAGGTTGGATCTCTGGGCACACGAAAAACTCTCCTAAGGGTTGGGGAGTGAGGATCAGATCACCAGGGTGCTCCCACTGTGAGTGACAGCGGGAGTGACACCATGGAAAATCTTCACCCTGGGGGGAGGGGAAGAGAATGTCCAGCATTCATATTTCAGAGACTTCCTTTCCCAAGCCCCAGCCAGTGAGGGTCTTGTGATCCTTCCTCTCCCCTCTTCTTCAGGCACAGCAGGGTGTTGGGAAGTTTATAAATACAAGCAACTGTTTGCTCTAATCCAGCTCTGACCATAGGGATAAGTGGTGTACCAGGCTCCTCTTTCCTTACTCCCAATTTATCCCTGATTGACTTGCCCATCCTGTGGCCACCATTCATAATACTCAGCTTTCTTCCTTTCTTACTGATATCTCCTTATATGCCAAACACCCACAGAGAGCGGCCTTAAAAAAAATCATCCTCTTGACATGCAGAGGCACCAGAGTGGTGCGGGGTGGGTGGGGGCAGCAGTGCAGCCCTTTTGGGAGCTTTATTCCTCTCTGTTCCACACGGTGGGTGTGTTATTGCAGAGAAGAGTGAGGAGGAATGGGATTTGGTAATAAACTACCTCTGTATTGTGGGAGCCCGAACTCCTATGTGGTGTGAAGATCAAGACATTTGCCCTGTAAAGCGTATCTGTCATGTTCTCAAGAAAGGGAGCCAGACCCTCAGTGCTGCAAACCAGAGCTGTGCTCCTCAGAGCCACCTCAGAGGTCAGTGTGCAGGGCTGCCTCCCACCAGCTGGGAAAGGACAGTGATAGGACATGGCTCTGTGGACACTTCTCATGGGTCTGCTGACCCGCTTCCACTTTTGAGTCCCCTAGGCTGTCCCCAGCTCCTGTGACAGGTGCAAGGGCTGTGTGTGAACTGCTTTGCTCACCCCAGGGGATATGAAGACGAGAAGCTATGCAAGGCATGCTTGCAAAGTCACATTGCCATCTCATTGCTGGTGAACTCTGCAGGCACGAAGGAATTTGCTGTTACTGTAAAGTTCTGCACTAGCTGTGCTTAATCACATCCCTTTGGGGAGGGCACTAGCGAGTGAAACTTGAGTTGGGGGCACAGATTAGGAGAGCAATGCAGACTGGAGGAGAAAACAAACACACCCATGAAAGGGTGGCCTAAAATCTGTCACTGTCAGAGAAAGAGCAACAGCCGCATCTGTCTAATAGCACATACCGTTGGGGTAGGAACTCTTTACTGGTGCATGACCTTCAAGTCATTGCCAGGAATAGATTTTGGCTCAAATTTCAGCCCTAAGTAAAGCATCATCTCTTGTCATGATTTGGAAGCTGAGGCGTTTCAGTTTCCAGAAACAAACAAAGCTCACAGGAGGCAGCCTATGGCCCTGGCTGCTGCAGAGCCCAGCATGGCAGCACCTCCGGAAAGAGCCGGGCTCTGCACTTTGGGAATGATACAGGGCAAAGGGACTCGATGGGCTTCATTCCCCTGCCCTTTGTACGTTGTGCCTGTGCACTGTCTCGCCCTCACTGAAGCTGATAATGCAGCTGCATCTTTTCTCCTAGTATGTAAGAAAAGATGTTTTCAGTTCCTGCAAAGTACTGAGCATTTTTAACAGTGTAATTCTGTTGTTGTCCCAGGCTCTTGATGCTGGTTTCCATACCAGAGCTGTGTTTCTTTCCAAAGATCCTGAAACCCAACAGCTGAAGGGAAGCACAATTTTTGAAGGGAGAGAGGTTTCCCTTCAATTTAGCAGAGATGCACCATGGGTCCCAGGGGCCAAAAAGCTTTCTATTTTCCACGGCAGCTGTTACCTCCAAACCAAATTAATCAAGTCTCCCACTTTGACACCCTCTAACCTGTTTTATGATGGTGGCTGAGAAACATGGAGTGCTTTGCACTAAATGGAAACAGCTGCCCATTGAGTCGAGAGGACACAAACCTCCTTTCAGGTGCCCTGCTACCCAGGTGGCAGCCACCAGTCCCACCCCAGGCACTGCTGGGCACTGCTCCCCTCCTGCTTTCTGAGATAGCAGCATTGGAAGAAAACAAAGCACATCCTGTACTGGCAGTAAGAGAAGGTCCCTGCTCCCAGCAGGGGTTTCAACAGCACTTAGAAATGGGGTCCTTCCTAAAGAAGTTCTCCCTCACGTTGAGGTAGAACTTCTTGTGTTTCAGTTTATGGCCATTGCTCCATGCCCTGTCACTGGGCATCACTGAAAAGTCTGGTACCTTCCTTTTGACACCCACCTTTGAGATATTTATGTGCATTAATGAGATCCCCTCTCAGCCTTCTCTTGTCCAAACTAAACAGGCCAAGTTCCCACAGTCTCACCTCGAAAGAGATACTCCAGACCTCAAATCATCTTTGGCTTTCTGCTGGATCTTCTCCAGGTCCTCCTTGTCTTTCTTGTACTGCCTCAGCTAGTCAGGTGTAGCAAGGAAAGGCATATAGGAAACCATCAGGACAGACAGGAGAGGTTTTTCATTCACTGTGCACCACTATAAATGAGTATGAGGTGTGTGGCAGAAGTCCACCACACCTCATAAAAGCCCAGCACAGCTGGATGTTAGCATGCTTCTTCCAAGTTACTAAGAGAAAGCTGGGCAAGAAAAGCCCAGTTGTGCCCTGTCACCCTGTCGTTTTCCAGCACTGGAAGTGGTGGTGGGCATGGATGCTGTTATCTACAGCCCTATGTTTCCTTCTGGCATTAGGATGTTTAGCAAATCCTGGGATCTGATTTTCTTCCAGCAGGTAATGGATGACCATGTAGGTGAAATCCAACATAAATGGAGCTGGGAAGATGTTCTGTATGAGGAGCCTGTGGCTGGCAGGAGATATGGTGACACTTTAAGTCTGTAAGGATGTTGTCAAAGCTGAGAGCACCAGCCTGGTATAGCTAAAGGAAAGTAAGGCCTTCGTAGGTTTAGGTCTAACATCCTACACAGACATACTAATGACTGTTGTGCTTTTTATCTTTCTGAAAATATTGCATAGGATTGCTTGATTCCCAGTGGGTTGGCAGAGAGCAGGGGGTATGCTGGGGAGGATTTTTTTTTTGGTCCTTTTTTGGGGGGGAGGGGTGTTTATTTTAGAAGCCAACACCACTTCTCTGTAGTACTGTAAAATAAAAAAAAAGCTGATACACTTGAAATTGCCTGAGCTACTGGAGCAGAAAATCTAATGCTGCTCCTGATGCTGCAAGGGAGCCTGCTCCTGGGCATTTTTGGAGCCTGAAACCCACAGCAGCCCCCCACTGTAAGGGGCAGAAGGAGCTTTTTGTGCGCTGTCAGACAGATAGGGTTCAGTTTATTACCACGTCCAACAGGTATGACAGATGCCCTGCAAACCCATGAGATGGTTAATGCTGTCCCCCAATTCCTGCCCAGTCATAGCCCATATCTATACATTTGGGTGAAGAGGAAACGTGTATTCAGGAATTTCAAACCTTGTATCTCCTGCATTCATACCTTTTAAGAGATCCTCTCTTACAGCCATGCATATAAATAGGGCAGATTTGTCCCTTCCTCCTGTCTGCCTTCTTCAGGATAAAAGAGGTGCAATCAGGAGTACTGAGAGGGTTTCTGCAGCATGGCAAGGAAAATTCTTCCATTTACGGATCATTACAAAGCTCCTGAAAATTAAACTATTTTTCATATGTAATGAACTGTGCATGTCCTGTACAGCAATAAAAATATCAAAAGTAGTACTAAGAGCTAATGTAGGCCATAAATACTAACTTGTATTTGTAGTATTTTCATAGGGCCATTATAACTAAAATATAAATGGAGTTTTTATTTTAAACATTTAATATTAATCAAACGGTTATGAAAGTACATAACAAACAACTGTGACATACTCATGGCCTAAATAATAAAAATTAAATGGGTGATGAATTCTTGTGAAAATTTAATTTGCAAAAGAAAGAACATTGCATTAATAAGACATAATTATATCATCAAATATTTACCATTATTTGCTGGAATCCATTTTATTTTTATTTTACACAATAAAACAGTGGCTACATAAAGCAGCAGGCTGGGCCCATCCAAACACTTTTTGTCCCCCCAGGTCGAGCAGGCAATATGCTTTTAACTCGGGTTTTGCTGCTTTGTTTCACTGCTTTCCTCTAACATCTCCAAACGCTGCATTAGAATCCTGACATCTCTTTTGTTACTCAGTCCACACCAGTAAATTATTTCAACCCACATCTCCATAGAGAATGAATAAAATGGTTCCAAATTCCTTTGCAGACTTGGGTCAGTGGGTGAACAACACTGGCTGTCTGCTGGGTGCTGTCAAACAGCAGCCACCCTCACTTCTTCCAGGAGCACTGGTGTTTCCCACCACAGGAGCAGTGAGGGGACAAAACCAAGCTGAGGCTGTCCAGCTGATGTCCCCTTCCAGCCAGCAGCCAGGCTGAGGCTGCTGTCAGGGGTGTGTTTAGCAGAGGGTGACACCAACTCTTGGCCATACCCCTGCACTCTGTGTTTCACTCCTAGCCGTGTGCCATGGTGTATTTCCTGCCTACAGGTCTGCTGGTTGAAAGGATTAGGACCTTTCCTAAGATGCTCCTGCAGAGGTATAGGATGCTAATGGGATTTCCATGCAAACAAGGCATACCCTGAGCATCTGGGCAGGGTCAGTGAGGAAAGGACAGCCCAGGCTGGAGCACCATCCATTTGAACCAAAGCTCTATGTTCCAGGATGGTTGTTTTCCTATCAGGTTTTGCAAGGCACAGTTGCTGCCACCCAGTTTTGCATTGCACTTGTTTTAGACAGCTTTTGCTCAGCTCAGCCAATGCAGAGAGACTCAGAGGGTTCTTTGGGTTTTTTTAGGTTAATTTGGAAATTTCACTGATTATACACCTGCCAGCATAATTTACACCTCTGAGGATTGGGTTGATTAGAGAATCAGTGTGAATGATTTATTTTATTCATTGAAGGCAGGGCTATGAGTGTGCTGCAACCTGCGACTGAACTGATATTTCCTTTAATTGTTCAGCTGGGTCCCTGGCAAGCATGAGCTGAAGCTGCACAAACTCACTCAGTAAACATTTCTAGCAGCCCGACCTTCAGCAGTCTTGCCAAGCAAAACCAATCCCCTCTTGTTTCTAGCTACAAGCTTGTGGTTCAACACCCCCACGGGTGCACACTGCACATGGGAGCAGCTTTTGACTTTGGATGGAGGCAAGTTTAAGTCAGACATGAGGCCCTAATGCCTGATGCTGGCAGCAACAAGAGGCTGAGCATGGGACAATGTGCATTACCCCCTGTTTTCAGGGTGCTGCTGTTACTCAGCTGCCACCCAGGTGGCAAGCCCATGTCTTTTCTGTCTTGTGGGGAAGTGCTCACTGCCCTGGTGCCTGGAGAGATTGAAGGGAAGGGAGAGCAGCAAGCAAGAAGACAGTGCTGGATGGTGCTGCTATTATTTTTATTGTTAATGAGGAGCATAATGGAATAGAAAGCACACTTTAAAATCTGTGAGTTCCTCCAGGCGGGGAAGCACAATTTGCAAGCACTTTGGAGGGCTGGAAGTCAAAGTGGTCTTGGCAAATGGGAGTAACAGTCTGAGATCAATAAACCGAAGTTCAATACAGGGCAGTGCTCAGCACACACTTAGAAGGAGGGCTCAAGCACATGATGATGCTGTGGGGAAGCGCCAGGCTGGCAGCAGCAGAGCAGGGTGGGTCTGAGCGAGTGGCAAGGCAGAAGATGGAGGTCTGAAATGGGGAAGGGGCCAAGTGCCAGAGGTCCTGCCAGATGTGGGACTGGGAAAATCACCAATTCTCCCTCATCAGGGCTGAACCAGGCAGAGAACAGCATCCCGCTGGTCCAGGGATGATGCAAGTGAGCATGGAACAGAGAGGGGCATGGTGGTAGGCTGGAAGGCCTGGCTTACAGGGAGAGATTGAAAGAATTGGTTTGTTCAGGATGGAGGACTAGAGGATGAGGGCAGATGTGGTAGCATGTCCAATATCTACTATCAACTAGTCTTCAGGTAGGCAGAGAAGTTGAGCTTTTTCTCAGTCAGAGTGAGCTGGGTTACAGCTAGAGAAAAACATGCTGTAACCAGCAAGTGAGGTGAGCCCTGGCTGGGGGCTGTTCCTGTCCCCAAAGATATTTTAAAAAGGTTAAACACATATCAGTCAGGGATATCAGCTAGAAAGGGAGGGAAGGGGAGGGGAAGAGGGGCTGGATGGTCTCTTGAGCCATACATGTCCATGACTGCAGTGATTCAGATTGGGGCAGTGCCCAAAATGTGTCTGGTGAATTCCACACGTGCCCAGAGTGACTCCTTATGTTGTCCTAAAATGGTCCTTGATTTTAGCAGAGAGGTCATACCTCCTATAAAATGTCATATTTAGAGCATCAACAGCACTTGTATCCCCAAAAGCACGGGCCAGATTTTTCATATTTGAAATTATTTTCTGCAACCCTACATCAAGCCTGGCTGAGTTTTACACTCATTCAGATCAAAGTTTCTCTGCTGGCATGACTACAATGCTGGCAGTGCCAAAGCTAACATATAAGACAAATTAAATGATAAGTCACATGAAATATTGTTTCATCTATATCCAACACTAATACTGTAAGATGTAGAACCATAACCCCCTTCCTTAAAAATGAAATGAGAGGTGCCAGGAAGAAAGCAGAAGCAATTCAGCATTGTGCTGGGCATTGGCTTAACTAGGAAATCGGGGTAAGGTTAAGCTGAGTGAAGCTGATATGCAGAGTAGTTCAAGTTAACCAGTGATATAATAAAAAAAGGTTGCTGTTTCAGGAATGGTCTAGTTAATCATCATGAGGATTAGGTACAATAGACTCAGGGATGTTGGAGCAAGAAGGCTGCATTTAGCCTAGGAAAGAAAATGTTTTCAGGTGTTGTTATTTCAGGCTCAGCTAAATTCACTCACCTTTTCTACCCTTCTTCGTAGATGTGTCCTATGGGACCTTCAGCAGCCTGAGCTGTGCTGTGTTGGGTAACCTTCGTCTTCTCCCCCCAGAAGATGGATCAGAAGTAGCACACATACGTCAGTACATTTCACTGTTTATTACATATTTAAAGACTCAGATCTTCTGGTAGGAAAGATAGCTCAAACAGAGAAAAGAGTGCACATCATGATCACACGGTGAAAAAACCCAAACCAAAAAGAAAACCAGTTTTTGCCACCACTTTTCCTTGCTGTAAGCCCCCTCTGCCTGCCGCTACGTGGTAACTCCCTGGCCCGCTCGTGTTTCTTGTCCACCATGGTCCCCGTGCTATTTCTTGCTCTGTTTCCCCAGTTGGCTGGGATGTGCACCAGTGCCTTTTATGGCAGGGCAGGCGAGGCCAGCGCTTCAGCTGTGCCCCGGCCCCTGGCTGCTGCCCCCCGCCCGCCCGCGCTCCTGGGACGGGCGGTGGGGCACAGGAGGGTATATTTAGCTCACCAAGGAGGAGGGCTGCAGCATGACCTCAGCCTGGCTGGCTCCTCGCAGCCAGGCCGCGCTCCACCGCCGCCCCGCTCCCTTGGCATGGAGTGCCCGGCCCCGGCCCGGTCGCCGCTCCTGCTCTGGCCTGCTGAGGCAGGGCCGGGCCGAGCTGCGACAAGGCACGGCCGAGTGCCCGTGGGCTGCGCTGGGCACGGGGCAAGAGCCGGGCAAGGCCTGCCCTCACCCGCCGCTGCCTCGGCAGCGCCGCGCTGGGCACGGGGCAAGAGCCGGGCAAGGCCTGCCCTCACCCGCCGCTGCCTCGGCAGCGCCGCTGGCTGCCCGCACGGCTGGGGAGCTCCAGGCCCTGCCCGTCCCCAGGGACGGGCCCCGCGCCCCGGCACGCTCCAGCTGAGCCCGGCACTCATCCCTGGGTATTCCAGGGCTGGAGCGGGCTCGGAGTTCTGCAGCCACAAGAAACACACGTTCCCCTGGGTTTATCCTTCCGGCTTCACTGTGAGCAGCGTGACAGGAATAGTGATCCCAGCCTCCCTGGAGAGGTGAGCTCCGGGCACCCACCTCTTGGCGCAAGGCAGATGAGCCCAGCTTGTTTCAACCCCCCAGGATGGAGGTTTTCCTCTCTGTTTGGGAGCCACGGGCAATGTCTGACAGCCAGAATTTTTTCCCTGCCTGGAATCAGGGCTTCAGCAGATGTTATGGGTATCTACTGGTCCTTAACTGCAAAAGGGGTCTGGCCCTTCCAAAGGAGCTGAAGGCAGGCAGTGAAATGTATATTTTGTATTTTTGAGATTAATGAGGTTTCATTCATGTGTGACACAGATGGCTGGATTTCTGGCAGTGCTGAGCACCTATGACTACTACCACATTCACTCAAAACATGTTGGCATGCAGAGCTCTGGAAAATTAGGCCATGTTTCTCCAGTGCAAAAGGCTTGTTGATGTGTGGGATATCAAATGTGTAAAATTATTTTCGCTCTGCTTCTTAATAACAATAAAAGGATGAGTCATAATTACTTTCTGAGAATATTAAAATCCTAGACATAATGCTTCTTACACTGTACAGTGAATCTCTACAGCACAATGTATTAAATGCTTTCCCTTATTACAGAATGGGGATGTCTAATAACTCCCAAGCTCAAGTGTCACTGCAGTATTTATAATTCACATCCATAATAACATTTTCCCATTTAGCAGTCTGGGGCAGGTGCCACAATGTGTTGTACAGCACGGGTGCAAATAATGAGACAGGGTGATGTCACTGAATAGCGTTCCTCCTCAGGGATCTAAAAATACTCTCTCCCTCTTTCTCACCTTTCATCACTGCCTGCTTCTTCCCGCCTGATGCTTTTGCACCCGTTTCCATGGTAACAGCTTCTATTGTAGCCCAGACCCTCATGCAGATGTTGTCATTGATCCAACACCTTGCGGCAGCTTTGATGGCGCATTGTCTTCTTGTTTCCCGCTCTCCCGTCTCTGTTCTCCCCCAAAAAGGATGGGTTGGGATGCTTCCTCCTGCTCAGGGCCTTTGATCTGAAGGAGGAGAAGGGAGAAAGTTATCGATTCAGCTTTATTACCAATTGTAATCCTTCCTGGAGGGCTTTCTGAGCGCTAAAATAATATGCCATGGAACCAGTTACAGGTTTGCTTGTGTGGCTGTTAAAATGGGTGCCTTAAAAAAAAAACTCCAATAGAGGGGTCAAGAATGATTAGCATTGGGAGACCATAATTAAAACCTCTCTCTGACAGGGCATGGAAAACTGCTTCACTGGGGGATGCTGCTGCTTTACTGCTTGCACAGTCTGATCAGAGGCTTTTTTTTTTTTTTGGCCACTTTCTTTCTTCTGCTTTTTTCCTCCTGCTAAGTGCCTAGGGAAGTTTCCACATTTTGGCTGTGTTCATTGTTCAGGCTCTCCCCACCCAGGCTTGTCACTCCAGCTTGGCTTCAAGGGAAAGGAAGGGAGGCAGCAGAGCTGTGCTAGGAAAGCTGCACCATGGATTACTGCTGAAATGAAATGTAGCTGTAAGGAAAAAAAGCAGAGAACAAGGAAATTCTGCTTAATCACCTATTGTCTGCAGTTGTTTTGCATTCTTCACCTGTCACTCCTTGCTGGAGTCGGACGTTTTTCTCCTGATGATGAGAACCTGACAGACGGATGGTAATGAATGTGTAACTGGAAACCTGGGCTTTTGCATCTGCATTATTTATTCACCTAAAGCAGGAGCTGCTCTATATTTAGTGTATGATGTCAGCGGCTTGTTTGCATCCTTAGAAATTGGCAGGGAGCCACATCTCACATGACATATGAAATCACTGATAAACGCTTCTTTTCACTGAAAGAAAAACAGCTTAATAAATGCGGCTCTTTTCTGCTTTCATCTCTTCCCTCCCCACCACGCTCCCTTCCCCTTCTGGGATTTGTCTCTCCGTGGCAGAGCTCAGCAGCATCTGTGAAGTGGAAATGAGCAGGCAGTACTGCAGATCAAAATGAGGCCGTGGGTAAGCTCGGGAAGTTGCTGCCCTCCCAAGCCCCCCTCTGCTCCCCCCCTTCCCAAGTCCTGGGACTCTGCCAAAGAACGAGCCAAGCTGGGTGGAAAGGAAAAAAGGGAGAGAGGGAGAGCCTCCTCCTCCACCCAGCACAGGCTTTGTGGGGATGCTGGTATTCCTGGTATGTAATGAGTTTCAGTTTTGGCAGGCAGGGAGCAGGGGGACAGGCCGGGGTCCCACGCACATTGCCCGGTGCAGGAATGGCCCTGGGACCAATAGTAGCATTTATCTGCCTTGAACACGTCTTTGGTGCAAGTGTCCAGCAACAAGAGCTTCCATTTGTGCTTTCAGAGGGGAAACGCAGCCAGGGCACTTTCCTGGCATTGCTGCAAAGCCAAAGGCTGGGCAAAAATAGCAAGTTTTATGTATAAAAATATAGGTTAGAGTGCCAGAACTTCATCTGCCATTACCTGGCAGGGCTCCATTGAATTTCCATGCACCAGTTCAGGCCATTTGAGGGTCTGATTCTTAATTCAAGCACGGTACAAGCCAGGAGGGTAAAGAAGCTCAGTGCTGCTCCTAGCTCACAGGGTCATGCCCATCCCAACACCTTAGGGCTAGTTTTCCAAAGCTGGCAGGTGCCATGGTTTCACAGCCTATCTTGGCTTTCCATAGCAGCAGTGATAAGACCTGTGGGGAGCTGCAAATGTAGCATCAACAGATCCCAAGGTTACAATCTGGGGCCTGAGTAGGTTGCTGCCTCAGATAAAGAATTGCCATGGGGCCAGTGTCCTCAGCAGTACCAAGTGATATGTGAGAAATAAATTTAAAATAGGCAATTGACCCATGGAAACAATCAGACTGTTTACTTTGGACAGGATTTCTTGCAGTGAACAAAAGCAGTTAGTGTGAAGGCAAAGATCTACTCTCCCCAGCATTTCCCTGCCAGGGTTTAACATCACTGCTGCTGATGCAGACCCAGCAAGAAGCAGAAGAGGGAAGATAGCCTTGCTGCAGAGCTGCTATGCTGCAGATGAATGACTTTTCCTATTAAACAAGCCCATTCAAGCTTCCGCTCCACAGCCATTTACTTGATGGGTTTGAACAATAATGAACCAGGATTAAAAAAACCTGCCCCTGAGAAATTCAGGCTGCTTCAGCAAATGGGATCAAATAAAGTTGGTAGTATCATGTGGCCTGCTAATATTCAGAAATGACATCAATGTATCCTGAGCTTATTCAAACCAGCATTTTGCTTTGGTTTGTTGAATAGGGCGACCTGCAGGTTAAGCATCAGAGAGACATTTGGGAGGAATTAAACAGAGAAAGGTGGGGACAGAGCACAAAAGGAAATCCTTTCAAGAACCTTAGCATAAAATGTCGTCCATAAAGGAGTATGTGGGACAAGGTTTTAGATGAGACAGTTGTCCTCCCTGGAAAAACATCATGAAGTTGTTACACAGAAACTCGTTAAAAAAAAAGTCAGCCAATGCCACAAGATGATATCTCAGTAGTCCCAGATGTTCTCTGTTCTGGGAAAAAGGAGGGAAGATTACTCTCAGAAATTCACCCTGTGTTGGCAGGGTACTGAAGGAAACTTGGAGTGGGTTTGTAAAATGCAGAAAGATGCTGCTCCTTGGAGTAATGTAGGCAGCATCTATAAATAGCTAGGTGTCCTTTCAAAAGGCTGAATGAAGCTGATGGCCCATACTGGGCATTAACCAGTGCGATGGCTGCCGTGGGTCTGCGAATTAGGAAATCTGCATTCATTCCTGATCATGTAACGCATTTTTTGTGTGATATTGGGAGATCCTGATAGCTGTCTGCCTCCATTCCTCTCAGTGATACTGGAAAATCACTTCTTCCTTTCTCCCAGGGTCATGATCCACGCATGTTAAACACTGAGGGCTTGAGTGGTCTCTTGTACCTCCACCAGCTTGCTCAGTGTCAGATATTTTGCTCGCTGTTTGGACTTCAGGCATAGCCATGTGGCTAGTGAGGACAGCTGGCTATACCTAGGCCAAATCTTGCAGAATCACCACTCACCATTAATGCTCTGGAAAGCTGCAAGGAGCTCGTCTCAATGGTGCCTGGACAAAATTTTCTGTAGCAGTGTTATAGCTGAGAGACCGTGGCACAGATGTGGGGAAGGGAGGAGAAGCCCCACTGATGAGAAGCTCCTGAGCCTCCCAACAGGATGCTGAAGGGGCATGGGTAGCTGAGGACTTGTGTCTGCTGTCACCTCTGGCACTAGCAGCCATCTACAGTCAGCACAGTCCTAACTGCAGGTAAGGCAGGTGGAAAGGGCAAGCCCCAGGTGAGAATGGTGAAGCAGTTTTTATAACACATTACCCCCAAAATCCCCACCGTGACCAGACCTCACTTCCTTTGAGGGTAGAGTGGCAAGTGTGGCTGAGACAGAGAGCTGGGGGACAACAGCAAAGGCTGTGGCCTCTCCCAGCTTGTTCCTGGTCATCTTCAAGATCACGCAAGGTGCAAGGGAAAAGACAAGAACTGCCTGGGATGCAGCAGGGATGAGAGTTTAAGCTGGCACCTGGAGGGATGGGAGGGCTTGGAGGGGGTCTGGACCTGATCTAGTGTAGCTTGCACTGGCAAGTTTCCTACCACCGGCTGTAGGCCAGTATCACAGTGACATGCAGACACAGCACTCAAACACCTAAGCCAGTTTTACATCACACCTTCCATTATTTTGGGAGGTGTTTCCATAGAGGTTCTCATTTCGGTGTATTAGTCCCCTGCTTCACTGCGGCTGATGTTCTGACTCTGACTTCAGCATCCTTTAGCAGCCAAGTAAATGAAGTGAGAGAAGGCTGAATTGACAGCAGGCTGGGATAGCAGGGACACTGTCATGTGGCCCTAAGCAGATGAAAGTCCACTGAGGGGGGGACTAAATCAGGAAAGCTGTGATTACTTTTCCCCCCCCTCCAGTGAAAGCTGGGAGATAACTTGCAAAGCTTTGCTCATGAGCAGAGGTGACAGAGGGTGTCCAGCGAATACAGCCTTTGTATCTTTTCAGCAGTTCCCTGGAGCATGAAACTGCTCTTTTCAGGCTGAAGCCGTCAGGAAGGGCATGTTATACTTGCCGTTTTTGATGAGAGGATTTAAGAGCCATCCAGCAGAGGACCTAACTCTAAACCCACAAGCAATCAATTTGTTTTGATGCTCTGAAATTACTGTGCTAAACCAAGAAAGATGGATAAAATGATAGGACGTCAGCAACAGAGCTGGGTGGTTAAGCCAGACATATGGAGTGTCTCTTTGTGACATAACCCTTCTGGTACATACCTTTCTCTTTGGCCCACAGCAGTTGCATTTCAAGGCCTGCTAATATGGATCAGTGACAGAGCAATTCTCATACAGAGGGTCAAAAGTACTGTTCACATATTTTCACACATTTTTTTAACACAGCAATAACCTGGGTCTTTACTTCTCAAGCAAAAGGCAAGTTGCTCTGGTTATCTTCATCTAGTATTTTGCTTCATGTGAAGCTGTAAATGAGAAAAGTATCTACATATCCTCTGAGTTCCTAAACCCAAAGCATTTAATAAGAAATAAGCCACTAGTGACCTGCCATTCCTTTGCATGCAGAACAATTTCCAGCTAAAACCCTGGCAACAATGGAGTGATTCAAAGCTCACAGATGTTTCATGAAGATTTTCTCAGAACATCTAGTCAGATGGATTTCACAAGAGCACTCTGTTCGCCATCAGAAGAATATGATATATACTAGATTCACCTTTACCCACAAACCACTCAAATGAGGCTTCATCAAAGAAAGTATGCTTTTCATCATGCTTTTTACTGGCAAGAGAGCTGTGCCCAGAAGCACTCTGTGCTGTCTTTTTCTTGTAAATACCCACAGGCTTATTGCTCATCCTCCCTCATTCAGAACCCAGTGGACATGTAGGAAGGGGAAAGACAGTTCCACACAGTTGTTGGTTCTAGTAGTTGGGGAGTTTTTCTTACACTGAACTAGGGAAGAGAAACAGCTTACTTCCCCCACACTTTTGGAGCTCAGCCTTAATTACAAATGTGATGTCCTTCAATGTAATCAGTTATTCCCTTGTTCTGAGCTCTCCCAACTGCCTGATTGAACTCCACTGTCCCTCCAGCTCTTTGTCCCTCCTGGCAACAGATTAGATAAAACCTGCCAATGTGTTGGAGAGCTCTAACAGATCTTTCCTGTGTGCATTACGCTGTGGTTGTTCCCTGACATTGTGTTGCCTGCTCGTCCAGCATAGGCTCTGATTGATGGGAGCTAGGAGAGGTTGTTTTAACAGACATGGCAGCCCCGTGACATGGGGAAAGACAGGGTCAGCTGAGGCCTACCAGTGTAAGAAATGAAGGATGAAGCAGTCACCCTCTGTGTCTTTACTGCACATGATGTTTCGTGTCCCTTTCCCTGTACCTTGCAGGCTGGGGAACAGAAGAAGGTGTAGGACCTGTCAGAGTTTCCTTCCCTTTCTCCTTCGCCTTTCTCTCAGTCTCATCTCATCTGCCTTCCCTGCTCTTGTCCTTCTCATACCTCTTCCTTAGCTCTATCCTAATTAAGATTTAAACCCCATCTCTTTTCACACTGATCATGTCATACTTGCAAATTCTTTTCATGTCCCTTCTGCTTCCTCGTTCCTTTTATTGCCTTTATTGTCTCTCTTGAGATAGCTCTTCAGGTCAAGGACTGCCCCACAGTTCAGACCTGTGCAGTGCTTGCCAAGTGTTGCTCCAGTTCTGCTTGGCCACAGCAGAAAATAGAAACCTCACGTGCATCCCAACACCATAAAGCTCACGAGCTTCACTTTGCAGACTGAAGTCTCCTACTGGCGATGGACTTTGTTCCCTGGCGGGGCAGTGAAGCAAATTGTTTGTGGCATGCCTTGTGACTGCTTGGCAGGAGCCTTTCCTTCCTGCTGCCAGCTAGGAATGGGGTGAGGTGTTTATTTCCAGGACCATCTGATGCGTACCCCTTTACAACACAACAATCAAACCAAACTCCAAAGAGCAGTGCAGTTGCTGAACTCCTGGTAGCAGCTGTGGGAAAACATGTTGTTAGTTTGTCTACAAATTGAAGTGAGTGGCCTGTGCAGTGCAGCGAGGAAGGGGACAGATCTGGTGGGGTGTGTGGAGGTGCCTGGGTCCTGGCAGTCAAGGAGCCTTGCCTGAGTACCCATTCCCTCAGCCTCCTGGGGGGAGCCCAAGAGGGGAGCAGACAGCTGGAGGCATCTGGCAGTGTGGGCAGGGGCTGGGAGACCCTGGCAGCAGTGAGGGAAGGAAGGAGTGGCTTTATGTAGCTGATTAGCTGTTCCTCTCTGCTGTTTCCTGACTTTATAAGATCCTTAAACCTTGAAGTGGAAACGGTGATACAGCATTGGGCAGCAGCTACCTAATTTTCTCCTGGCTCTCTTGCACACCACCCACAGCTGGTGGGGTGAGGCTTCCCTGAACCAGCAGCTGCACTGATATGAAGTCTTCTGTCTGACAGGGAGTGGGCAGACTGAGGGAGTGAGCTGCTGGCTACATCACTGCTGTCCCAGGTTTTTACTTTGGGAAAGCTGGTCACTCTGTGCCTGCAGCTGTGGGTGAAGGAGGCCTCTTCTTCCTGCTCTGGCTGCCAAGTAACAGACTGCTCCCTCAGTGCTCCAGAAGTGTCCAAGACTCCATGGTGACAAAGACAGGAAAGGCACCAGCAACAAGACTGGAATACTGCAGAATGTTTTGGAGCTTCTCAGTAGCACAGGTGAAACCAAGTCTTTCCATCTGGAGGCTGAGCAGCCAGGACAACTCCAGCCATGGGACAAAGGGTGGAGCTGGAAGGGGGAGATGTGTGGCAGGACCCAAGTGTCCTAGAGTTTCACCCCCTCAACAGGCTAACCACATCCTCCTCAGCCTGAGCTCTGAGTGGTGGCAGCACCAAGCCCAGCTCTCCAGGGCTGTGGTGCAGACAGAATAACTGGTGGGGACATGGCTGTTTTGGTGCCCTGAGTCATCTGCTGCCCTGAGCCTCTGGCTAAGGGCCAGCCAAGCAAAACCTACATCAGGCAAAATCCCGGCCGGAGCATACCAGCTGCTGCATCAGTACCACTGTGCAGCTGCCTCCCGTGCCAGGAAGCAGGGTTGTGCCATCTGTTTGGCTCAGGGGCAGCACAGGCGGCCGTGCTGACACACTGCACAGCCTTTGGGACCAGTGCTGCTGGATTCGTGGGGAAACATGGAGAATGGGCACGGCCTTGCACAGTGGGTGCAGTGAATGAGGCCAAGAAGGAACGAACAGCACAAGCAGTGGGCTTGCAGCATCAAGACCATTGTGTTTCCCTGGCCTGCTGGCTTTTCTTTTCTTGCATCCAGGCTTTGGAAAACACTGGGGTTCAGTCACACTGGGAGCCATGTGAGCACTGGGCTGTGGCCGCCCTCCTGCTCCTGGGCTGTGGCAGGCTGACACCTACTGTGACCTGCTCACCCAGTGCCCTTGGCACAGCTCCTGGCATCAGATATCCCAGCTTTGCATAGTTGCAACTCCCACTGACTTGGGTCAGAGTTTACCCTGAGGGCCTGGAGCAATGGCACTGCTCCGGGCTGTTGTGTGATGAGGGTGACTCACTGCTCCCGCTCCCTGCCTTCGCCTTCCTGTGCAAAACAAGCAAGGCCTGGGCTTGTCCCTGATCTCATCCCCTTACCTTGCTTTCCTCACAGCCAGAGCAAGCAGACCTCTGAAGGGAGGCTCGCATTTCCTAGGCTTCTCTTCCATTTAGTGGGCACTAAAATACAGAAAAAATCTCTTTTTCTAGTCATTTAAGTATATTCTTCCATGTCAGTTGTAGAGACAGCTGTGGGAGAAGCAAGAATTTCCACCCTGTCTCATTTCAGGGAGGGCTTGCCCCTCTCACACCCTGCTCTCTGTACCTCCACTGCCCAGGGCACACAGTGGCTGCAGATATTGTGGTGGATCTGTCTCCCTCCTCTTAACAGCCTGTCACAGCAGAATTCACTCGCCATCGCTGAGATTTAGCTATTTCCCTCAAGGGTCTGGTCAGCATCAGATATGCACATGTGCAACATCCATTTAAATCCATAATAAATGTGCACACACATTTTGTGTGGTGACTGGCCCCCTGACTCACACAAAAATGTATTTTAAATGGGCTTGGAGGATTTGGGCCGTCATTAAATTCCAAGGAACAAGGCCCACTCCTGTATTGCTGTGCTCCGGGGACCTGGGGATGTGCATATCGTGAAAGACCAAACTCCCACCGCCCCTGCTGCATCCCCCCTCCCTGGCCACCTCCCCGGAATGAAGAAACACGAGACTCCAGCACTTTCTTGGTGGCGTAGACTTCCTGTTGCAATCCTCCCCTCCCTCCCCAGCACAGGGAAATCTGCTTAGCCTTTACTTTCTCACACATGTTTCAGATGTGCAGGGGTGTGATTGTAAACAATGTCATCGGCCGTGCCAGGGCTGTCTGCTCCTGCCGTGCTCCCTTCCCAGCACCCCAGGGGTTCCCGTAACAGGGCGTAAAGCAAACAAAGCAAAACAGTAATCTGCTGTTCCAATGGCATTTTTTTGTTTTTAGAAAATGTTAATGATAGGTTATGTGATTACCCTAGGTTTGGCTCCACTTACTCTTTATTAAGCACATCTGGTATTTAGTAACAGTGTAAGTAGCAGGAGTTTTTCTGGCGCGCAAATGAGATTATCCAATGTTGCCATGCAGTATGGAAACTCCTCAGGGAAGCCAGTGAACTGCGTGGAGATACAAGACTTTCTTTTCGGCTGGGCATGCAGCCAGAGTAGCTAAAAAATGTGGATTGGCACAGAGCTGTTGCCACGCAAACGCTTCTGGAAATTTCTGTGTTCAGGCCTGCCAAGTCTTTCCTATGTAACATGAGTTTCTGTCTTCCTCAGCAGCCCGTCTGCAGCCCGAGCTCTCCTGTGCACTTTAAAAAGGAAAACTGAAAAAAAAGCTCGAAGGCAATCTTTCAGTCCTGTTTCCAGCATGCCACTGCCAAGATAACAATTTCACCGAATTAGGGGGAATTTCCTAAAACATTTCTTTGAGCTACATTGAGTGCAACATGTGGGAGACAACTGTGTTTCCTGGAGAAGAAAGGAGAGCTGTCTCACTCGTGGAGACTGCCTAATGTCTAGCAGGAGAAAAACAACCAGCCATGACAAGAAAATGTTTTTTAAAACTTGGCGCTAGAAGCAGGTTTTATTTATTTTGAATGCCTTTTCCAGTCTGGTCAATGTAGTGTATGAAGAGAGGGTTGGTGGAGGGAAGCTGGTGTTTTTGTTAGGGCCCAGGGCTTGGAGTCAGGAGGTCTGGGCTCTATTTCTGGCTCCACTGTAGCCTTCCTGTGGGACTTGGGTGAAGCTCTTGGAGGTGAGTTGTTCCAGTCTCTGAGCTTCTCGATGCGTTTAATGGGGGTATTGTTTACTGGTTTCATATGTGTTTGTGTGAACTCAGGCTCTGAGGCCAAAATTATTAATCCTCTGCGTTTCTTAAGGAAAGAACTGGGAAGGATATGAAGCAGAAAAGCAAATGTTCATTTGTTGCTTGACTGTGCTTGGCTGTGCTTGGCTGCTGCTGTTGCAAGACACTGGCCTTTGGATCTTTAAACTTGGTTGCTCTGTGTCTAGGGATCTTTGTGGGTGTTCCTGACAAACCCCTGTCAGTTTTGCCTCTCCCACCCCTAACAATGGGACACATGCATTTATATTGCAACTGTGTTGATTTAGTGATGGTACCCTTGGGAAGGAGTTAGTCCGGGTAGTTTCTAGACTTTTTCACTGTGAAGAGAGAATTTAGTGTGAAGACTGGCCATGAGCAGAGGGGATTCATCGCAGCAACTTTAAAGCACATTGTGCACTATTACTACATGGCCAGTGACCAGCTCTAGCCTGGGTTGTGCATGGCTGTCCTTCCTGTGGATCAGCTGGCAGTGCAGCAGGGACCTACCTGGGTAAAGCTCAGGAAGGGAGGGCACACAGAAACTCGTTGGCACTGCTGGCTGCTGCCTGGTGGCTCAGCTGTCCTCTGCCATGAACTTCTGATGCAATTTCCAGCCACAGAAAGAACATCTCATCCAAAGAGCTGACGCGACTCCAAGCTGCATACCGACATAAGTGGAAGAGGGGATCTGGCTCTGCTACTGCATGCTTTTGGTCACAGCAACCCTCCCCACTTCCAAGAGGGACAAGGGAAGGGGCAACCAGCAGCCCTTGATCTGTGCAGCACCCACAACATTCTTTGGGAAATCAGGAAAGGATTAGTAACAGTGACAAAACAGGCATAGCTGTCCAAGGGACAAACAGATAAGCTTGGGATTTTCCTGTCTGCTGACCCACCCTCTGATAAGCCACACTAATAACTCTCCATGGGTTTACTTGTGCACAAGCAGAGCTTCTTTTCAGCCCAGTCTTGCTTCTGTAAACATCACTCCCATGACTGTGGCTCCTGTGGCTGTAGTGCCATCCATAGCTTGTCAGCAACATTTTGCCAAGTAGTTCATGGGTAAGGATACAGTAAGTTTGCAGGGCAGTGAGGTGAGAAGGACTGCCTGGTGCACACACTAGTGTGTTACACTAGTGTAAGAAAGGGAAGGACTGCAAGAATGGGGAATAAGAATGTGTAAGATTCAAGGTTAGAGAACTTAATTTCCTCAGGGATGCAAATATGAAAGAAGAGAAAACATCAGACAGGGAAAAGCGAAGGAGAAAGAAGAGCAATGGAGAGCTAAAGAGCCAGACCAAAGAAACTGAGGATGACAATGGCCAGGAATGAGTGGGAATGACCAGAGAAAAAATGAGAGAAGTAGGTAAAACAATAGTGTAAAGAAAAGGAGTGACATAATGAACAAGAGAAGAAAATTATTTTTAGAAGAGGGAATGCAAACCAAGACAGGAGAGAATTATGTAGATAAAAAAGAAAAAGTCAGAGGTGGAAGGAGGAATAATAAGACAGAGACACAGGTGAAACAAAGAGACTCATGCTGTTCTTAGGTTAATGAAGTTTCTTTTTACTAGTTCAGTATTGTGTTGCAATGTCCCAAGAGGCATTTTGTTTCTGTGGCTCTTTTGACCACTTACGGCTAATTATTCTGGGTTCCATGACTAAGTAATTAGAAGAAAAGGAAAAGAGCCTAAAAGTCACCCGGATGTGTCATAAGGCTTTGTCTGAAGGACTGCTCCCCTCAGAGGGAATTGTTTCTAGAAAATAGCTGGGACGCTGACATCCCCAGTGTACATGTGGCTGGCCTCTGTGTCGCCTGGGTAAGCTGTAGGGGCTCAAAGATTTCTGAACCCTCCCCACCCACTTTGCTGCAAATCACTCTGTTCTGCTTGGGAGGGATGATGAGGAAGGGAGGATTCTAGCAGAATCCTCTTGCCAGCATGTTTCAAAGCTGGCTCTGATCCTGCAGAATTTGACCAATATTTGTTGAAAGTGGAGCAACTCAGAGTGCCGGGTGGCTTGGTGCCTTTCATTTACTTATTGAAGAGATACATAGACGTTTTACATTCAGGAGGCACCTGACAATTCCTGCATTCACTAAGAAACCTGAAGCCTGGGAGTAAACATCAAAGGAGAGCTTTTTCTCTGGAATTATATAATCTCTGTTATGAATATGGTAATTAAACAACACCTTACAGGAAAGGGGCAGAACATTCAGTCAATATAAGCAACGCATGTAGCTGCACTGCATGTCTTAAATCACAGTTTCATGGGATAGAAAATCTGGCCTAAAAACCATTCTGTGCTGGACCAGGACATCATAGCCATGTGAAGCCAAGTGCTGAACAAGCACAAACTTACTGTGCTGGTTCAGATATGTTTGGCACATTCTGGCAGGCACTGCATCAAATCAGGTAACGTCTGTCCTCCAGTCAGCATAAAACTGGCATAAACACCACATCGTGTGCTCTGACTAATTCAACAGAAACACACTGGTGTGCTTACGCCAGATCCAGATCCAGTCCACACAGGAGGTGCTCCTGCAGTGCCAAAATCTCATATTAATGAAGCTGGAAGCAGAGCCATGTGCATTAGCTGCATGCTTTGAATTCTTAGGAGTGGCAGCCGTTCATGGCAGGGGGCTTTTTCAGAACAATCATAAAAGGCCATTTTTTTTTTTCTGGGGTGACAAAATTGTTTCCTTTGTTTCCAGTAATCTTAGCATTTGAAAATACTGAATTGGTCCTTTTGTTTGCTGCATCCATTTATTGCAGACTGTAGTCTCAGTGCAGCTCATGTTAGGATGACCAGTCCCCCTGTCCTCCATCACACAATTAAAGATGCTGACCAAGCATAATGTTGACTGCCTTGCCATGAAAGTAGTTTGCCATACCAGAACTGCTGCTTAAAATCAAACATTTAAATCATTTGAGACTGAAGGAAATAATTTGGTCAATTGAAACACTCCTCTTGGTTTTTCTTAATGTACATATCCCAGCAATGTGCCAGAACAGCCCTTGGTATTTTCTTGTTAAAGTTTCATGAACAAATTGGAGAAAAGCTTAGAATATTTTTTTTTTACCTCTGAGAAAAATCACAGACTCTTAACATTATGCTTCACCATCCCTGGTAGAGATGATTTATTCCTACGGCTCATAAAACATTCTTGAAACAGTAAAATTTTTGCCTTGTGACTGCAGCATATTGCATCAAGTGTCGGACACTTTCAAAACAATTTCCTGAGAGGATGTGAAAGGTAGATTGGGATCCAAAGGGACACATTTTTCTCCTTTTCTTTCATATTCCCAGGGCGCCTTTCCACTTCTATAGGAAATGCAGTGCAGAACACTAATCTTGGTCGACTAAAAGGAACACTTTTTCTCATTTCAAAGAGGAAAGCAAGTCGCAAAAATTGAAGCTAAACCCGGTAACTGTAATAACGCTTGGCACTTACATGCAGGTTTTCATCTTCTAGCCACTTTACATTAAGTAATGAATCCTCAGGACTTCCCTGCGGAGTAGGTAGCTGAGTATTATTAGCCCCCTTCTGCAAATGGGAAAACCGAGGCAAAGATGTTAAGTACCTTGCCTAAAGCCAGCGAGGGAATCTGTTGTAGAGTTGGGATCAGAGGTTAGGAGTTCTTGTGCTTTCAATTCCCATACCTATTGTGTCACTTAAGTACAGAGCCATAATCGAATATCGAAATGACCCTGGGGTGAAGTGATTCCAGCTACTCAGATCCGAGCACGGCTCCTCTGATGGTCAGAGACTCAGTGGTGCAGTTGCACTCAGCTGGACAGAGCACGAGTGCCTAATGGGTAGGACAAAGCAGTGTCATTCTCTTTGCTCTCCTCAAACTTACCACTGGGCAATGTTCTCCAGGCCAGGTCTCAGCTCAGCTCTTCAGCTGGCTGTGCCTTCACTTTAAGGCATAAGGCCAAATGTTCACCTTGATGGGTGTCTTGCCACTAAGAAATGCATCTTCAAAGGCAGGTGCTGCTGTTAAGACCAAGGTTATTGTTCATCTACTTTTGTGTGACACTTGTTACAACAGAACAGGCAAGTCCCTTTCTAGCTAGTTCATGCTTGTGCAGGAGTGTGAAAAGAAACCCAGGCCCCTGTGCTCTAGGCTAAAGCAGATTGTTCTCTACCTTTAGGAATAGAATTTTTTTGTTCTCACATCACCTGCATGGGAGCACAGGTCCTGCTTTTCACAGGGCTGCTAGGAGGGTTCACAGATCTCAGCCTTGCCCCTGACCAGTGTGTGCTTTAGACAGGGAATAACATATCAAAAAAGAGAGTATAACATGAAAACCATGAGGAAAGTTACCATCAATTGCCACACAGTTGCTAACGTGAATAAAGGAAATGCGTTCCCGTGAATTCAGGAAAGAATGCTCCATTTCAGTGTTTCTCAGGCAAAGAAATGTTTGCTTTTTGTTTTCTAAATGCCTATTTCCATTAGCAGTATTTCCTGCATGTTTTTCAACCATGTTTTCATCACATCAAGGTGCCATTGGGCATTAAAGCATAAGAACTGGCTTGTATCTCTCACTTGCTGCCAGTGTATATTGATGTGGTGTGGGATGAAACATCATAAAGCGAAGGTGTGTAAAGGGCACTTGTTCACTCATATTTTCCTTCTGACACTTCCATTAACATGGAATGGACACAAATCCATCCGTGAACACACTGACTCCAGCTCTGCACATAGAGAACATATTATTTCAGTTGGGAACTGGAATCAGTTTTGCACCTGACATAGCCTTCATTTTGGAAGGGAATCAGAGGGTTTGGAACTTGAGACTGATCCACACCCCAAGTTTATTTTGTTTATATATAGGAAAAATGTGGAAATCCCCAGATGCTGCTGGCCTGGATAAGAATGATTCTTCCACTGAAAACACAGAACCATATTTGCTCTGAGAATGAAAAGATGACATTTTCTCTTTCCTGTGAATTGTGTCTAAATTATTTAGCCCTGAAAACCACCTGGTTTTACTAATTGGTCACTAGAGATTATGAATATCAGCCTTGCATTAACATTTTAAAACAAAATACTAGAATGATTTTTTTGGAGCTCTCTGACTATTTCTAGGAGTACTGCAATGAAGCAGAGTGTTTAGAGTCAGAGAGATCGTGTGATAATGCCTGAGTCACATTAATTGGATTGTCAGAGATACTGAACCCCACCATAAGTGTGAGAGAAGCTGGGAAGGCAATGAACCTTGCAGGGCACTGGTGCTAACTGATATGTATCTTATCTTTTAAAATACAATAATACAAATGCCATCTAGACCACAGTATTAACTTGTCTGGAGTCTTCTCACTCGGTTTTGTGTCCTCTGGAGAGGTGAGTCTCCCCTCAGCAGTGCTGGACCCTGAGGAGCCCTGCTGGGCTGCATGGAGATACAGAGTAGGTCCTTCATGCATGATCTGGAGATCACCTCCCATGATTGCTGTGCAGACCATTTGCTACAAAGGAGGTTCTCCACATTGCATTTTCTGGCACTGGGATTTTTGCTAAACATTAATGTTTCCAACTGTGCAAAGTGTTTATAAAGCACACAACATGTCTGTCAGAGCAGAGTATGCTTTTAATGTAATGTAGTATGAGCATGTGGAAAATATAATGGAGACTGTTTTTCATTCAGAATTCAAGCAAAACAAACTGTAATTACATCAAAAATTTTAGAACATGTTTTCCTTAAGCGTTTTATTAAATATTAAGGAAATATAATCACATATGTTAAAAATTGTGCCAATGTCCTATAGATTGCATAGGAAGGACTTGGATTTTCCTTTCACATTGGTATTGCATCATAATTCCATGAGGTCATCTTTGTCCACAAGGAGGACTGGGCTTATAGTCCCCTCCCTGTTACATGTGTATGTGCTCAAAGGGAGGGCATGTCTGGAGCACTGACATGTGCTCCAAAGTGTGCTGCAATGTAATCTTTGCTTGAGCTATGTGCCTCTTCCTTACTGTTTTTTGAAAGGGAAATACGCTTTCTCCTCCTGTACTGACACGTGAGCAACCTCAGCTAAATCCTTTGTTGGAGAACAGAGCTCTTTGGTGATCAAACATTTTACCTCTTCACAAATCAGAGAGAGGGTAATATAATTGTATTAATGCTCTCAGCTGGTCTGTTTTACGAGGCTGTTGTAACAAGACTATCCCTTTGCTTAGAGTGTATTTTGAAAATTAAAGGCAGAGGAGCCAATGTTGGGTCAGGAAGTGCTGAGCAGGATGGGTGGATGGAAGAGGGCCATGGCTTCTGGTGACCAAAGGTGTAGAAATGAAGGAAGAAGTTATGAAGCCAAATGCTGTCCTCTTCTTTCTTTTGTCTCGCTACCCCTGCCCTGCATTTTTTTGTAATTCCTGCCTCACTCTTCTTCCCTGTTTTGCTTCTTGAGCCTTTCTGCCTGCTGGAAGGATCCAGAAAACCCTCTTGCAGACCACTGCCCCCATGTCACTACCATAGCCAGCCCTTGCTGAAGCTACTGCTGCTGTGTCCAGGACTCTGTTGGTGGGGAATGAAGAGCAGAGGAGGGAGGGATGGCCACAAACAGCACTGTGCCCTGGCAGCTCCTGGCAAAGGGAGGCAGAAATACAAGGGAAGGCCCAATGGATGTGAGAGGTTGCAGCTGGGTGCTGGTGAGGGTCTCAGGGGAGCTTTATGCCGTGTGGCTGCTTGAGTAGGTAAGGCCTAACACGAATGGACACTGATTTCCTTCGTTTTTGCTGCAGTGAAAGGTAGGGTCAGTTACTCGGTCCAGTCAACACCAGCTGCTGTCAAAAGATTGCCTGGAGTGTGGCCTGGGGTTAGATGTGGTTGAGAGTATTGCCTTTTTAATCTCCATAGGCCATGTAACTGGATTTTCCCAAAATACCAACACAGCTCTTGGGCTGTTCTGGGAAGTTGACCCCTTTGGAAACCTTGAATGATGTGGTTAATATTCTTCTCACATCTGCCAGGAGTTAACCCAAGGACTAATGATATTACTGGAATATCAGCTTCTATTTTTAAGTAGTGTTTTCCTAATTTTTCCCTTAAATATTATATGATAAAGGGGGTATAGAAGGAAGCAATGTATTGTCCTGCATAATTCCTCATCACACTAGTTAAGCACAGGATAAGGCTGGAATTCATCTACTTTGTTACACACGGAGTTCATCTTAAAATTTTATCTGGGACAAGAACACCCCTAGGTACTTTCACAGTTATGACACCAGTATCCTGTGAAATAAACTGACAGGGGGTTATCCCTTACAGGAAATGGAGTGATGAAGCAGGGAGCTGCACTATCAGCTCACAGCAAACCAGTGCTCTGGAGTGGTTTTAGGTGCAGTCAAGCAGTGGAAAGGTTTTCCATGGTAGATGGTATAAAGCCAGGACTATATTAACTGGAAATTACTCAGGATTTCAAAATTCTCCTTTTATGAGGAAGTCAAATTGCTACTCAGATAATTGCATGGTAATTCAGGATCCCTGGCCTCCTTTCCTGCTCATTTCTTGTCTTAAGGTGCTGGTGTTGGTGGCACTATGAAGGTTTTGAGTGTTAGTGACTGTGCATCCTTCACTCTGAGTCAGTGCTGTCTACTCTGCAGAGGTGTGCTGTAAGGCTTCCTTAATCCCCACAGAGCCCTCTGCTCCTCACAGAACTACAAAATGTTGTCATTAAAACAGAAACATCCATTTTATTCCATGCTATGACTGATAACCCATTTTATTTTCCAGTCCCATTTTGCTCGTTTTCCTCTGCCAATACATCACTTAATAAAGGAATTGGAAGGCTCTTCTTGTACGTGACGAACAGCCAGCCCTTTCTCAATGTGTGGCCCTCGCCTGGACTTGCCATTATTTGAGGTGTAGATGGGTTTGTGTACAAGCCTGCACACACACGTGCACGCTTGCAAAAGCACACGCTGGGTGAGCTCCAGGCCAGCCATTAGATTTCCCCTGCTATTACTCTACTGTACATATTCCTAGTAGATTAGAGCAGAATTTTTTTTATACGCTCTTCTATAAAAAGTGTGCTATATTGATTGCAGCACAGTGAGCTGCTGTGGTTGATATCCGAGCGCTAACCCAGATAGGGATTAGCATTACATCAGCCATCAGGCGAGGGAACCTGGCGAGCTGCCAGCCTGTAAAAATGGAAGACATTTGCGTCACTGTTCCCTTGGTAATGCTTCTTGGAGCCGTGTCAGCTGTCCCCCGAGGTTGTTTCCTTAATATGTCAACAGACATTCCTGAATCTTTAATGCTGAATAGCTCTTTTTCCTCTTCCAGAAACACTTAGGTGACAGTGTAGCTAGTGTCTCCTGCTGCCCTATGTATTAAAAAATTATATACCTATGTAGATGAGGCTTAATACCTTTTGGGGGAGGGTCACAGCAGTTACAGTCGGATCTGGGTGAAGCACAAAGCCCATCTGCAGCGGGATTGCCGTTTGGATGCACTGAGGAAGCAGCAGCCCTGTTCAAAACCACTCCTCCTCTGCCTCCGGAGCATCCCACTGGAGGGAATGAAAGCATCTGTGTTAGATCAATTGTTGGAATTTGCTAACGTTTGGGATAAACTATCTGACCTTGCTTTAGGAATTCCAGTTCCACACAATAACTTCAGGTTAATGCCCGAAAGCTGTAGGACTGTGTGCGCAGTGACCTCTAGCTTCCGGAAGACATTTGTTATTGCCAGTTGTGAGAAACAGTCAGAGGTTTTATCCAATGACATTTTCACCTTTCTGCTTCTCCGTGCAGCCGAATGATATGTTCAACTTGAAGAACTAAAATGCAAGTAAGATACACTGAACAAAATTTGAGCATGTGCCCTTTCAGCTGAAAGTAAACATCCGCTATCAAAGAGACCTTTTGTTCTTAGGTGACAGTTTGCTGTAGTAATTAATCACGGACTTTTAATTTAGGAGTTCAGGAAGAGCGAGCAAAGAAGTAATCCTAAGAAATCACTTCGTGAGTAGCTTACTTTTGGTCAAGGAGCACTACAAGTGCTCATGATAATTTATCACTGTTGTATGCATTTCACGCAACCCACTGACCAAGCAGAAAACCACTCTGCTGGTTGAAAGTCAGCTCTGCCGAGGGGACAGGGAGCTCTGTTAGTTTGCAGTCTTTAGCCAGTACTGAAGGACTTCCAGATTCCTTGCTTGAGGAATGTGACCCCAGCGCTGGAATTTGCCTCCTGCGTAGCTCCCCACTGTTTCCTTAAGCAGCCATGGGCAGGCAGCGCGGGGAGGGCGGTGCTCACTGGGGCCCTGCCTGCAGCTGGGCCAGGGCATCAGGGCAGGAGGGACATTGCTGAGAAGCCCGACCTGACCTGCCAGCCTGCATTAGCAGCCCTGCCAGCCTGTGTTAGCAGCCCTGGCAGCCTGCACTGGCAGCGTGGAAGCGACCGAGCCCTTCAGGTGAAGCGTTTGCCCACGCCCGTGCACAGACACCTGCGAGGGAGCTGCTGCTCCCGCCTGGGCCCTGTGCCTGTTTGTCCTCACCCTTTGCCACCTCCCCGGCCTCCAGCTCTCATGGCAGCTTTACCCTTGACAGGCAGGTGACGAGTGACTCAGTTCAGTGGGAGAACATGGAGTACCCACTAGAGCAGCATCCCTAGGGAGGAGCTCCCATGCCTTCCCCAGTCTCGGCGTGCCGGCAGAACTGGCTTTCCCCTTAGCCTCGTGATGCCCAAAACCCACACAGAGATAACCAAGCTCAGCTGCTTGGTCTGCACCCAGCTTCCCTCGCAGAGCCTGGTGCTCACTGGGTTGGAGCCACACAGTGATGGGTTCTACTCTTGGCCCCATGCTGCCACTCTGCTGGGAGGGCTGGAAGAGGCAGATAGGAAAAATGTGACTCACAAGGGTAATCCAAAACTGGGACAGGGTTATATGCTGGAGGCAGGTGGAGAGTACTGATGTGCAAACCCGGGGGTGTTTGGCTGTAGGTTACCAGCCTGGCAAGAGGCAGGAGCAAGGCCCCAGCTGAGCAGCTGGGCTTGAACACAGATGCCAGAAGCAGAACTGATCCCAGCTGTAGCTGCTTTTGCCTCTTGGCTGCTGCAGAGTCCAGCACAGGCCTGTGGTTGCCTTCTTGAGGGAGGTTGCCTTTGTGCTGTAGGGACAAGAGGCTGAGGTAGAAGAAGCCCCTAAAGCAGGACCAGCAGTGTGGGGAGGGCAAAGGGAAGTGAAAAACTTCCTACTCTGAGACAGAGCTTGTAATTCACCCCTCCTAGGATTGCCTCCTTGCCTCCATTCACCTGCTATGGACCCCAGATTTCTTACCAAGTGAGATGAGCCCCGAATCTGACTTCAAAGCCCTGACCCTTCCTACTGTCAGCCCTGTGGCTTCTCTGTCTATTGCTATCACACATTTCTATATATAACACAAGGCTCCTGTCTGCTGCAAAGGGCGTTTTCTGAGGTAAAGTTAAATACATGGCAAAACCTTTAGAAACAGAGCCTTGAAAACACAATTGGTCTATCCTGACTGCTTGTGTCATTATTCAAAAAGATGGTTGAATGAAGGTCAGCTCTTGAACAGGTTTGAATTTTTATGGTTCTGTGAATTAACTTTCTCCTAGTCCCAGAAAGCTGCAAGTTGAGGTCTTTTGTACCACTGAGAGATGGGCTTTGATATTCCCAGTGATATCTGAATCCCTAAAACTTCTGTCGCTCAAGAGTACTGCTTACAGTCACCAAGTAGCTGCAGCTGAAGGAGGTGGGTGCCAGCTTGCCCTTGAGCTCTGCACTTCCTATCAGCTTTCCAATAGTGCTTCCTCCCTGTTTCTGGGTGCAGTTCAACACTCCCTGCCTATGCACCCAAAGAAGGCAACGGGAGCTTTGCCACTGACCTCAGTGAATGTAGAAGTACCCTCACAGCACTGATGACAATCTACAAAGCCCCAAATAAGTTCCACCTTTTATGTCCTCTTCCCATGCACGATGCCAGGATGAAAGGCTTCAGAGGCTGTGCTGCCCAGCTTTTAAATCCGACTGTCTGCAGCAAGGGATCCTCAGAAGCTGGGCACAGATTTGACACATCATGTTCTTTTGCCTCATTTAAGCATGCCAACTTAATAGGAGTAGTTTTGATCCATGATATTCTGAAACAGATCACTGAAACTGGTTGCTGGAGGACTAGGCAGTATCTTGCCTCTATTTGTGCTGCAGCAATACTCCATTAAATTAGCCCTGGATGCAGTCTGGCGAGCTAATGTACATCCATACCAATTTGCTAGGCTGTCTGCAGGTATTCCCCTGGGGACTGGATTCCACGGTGATTTACAGTTAATCATTGTTTCCCCATGACTTTGTGCTTTTTAAGCCAAATGCTCAGTATTCTGGGCAGGTGTCATATGGTGCAACTTCCTGCTGTGGTAAGCAGAGAAAGTCAGTGGCAGCCTGAGGAAATACTGAATTAGGAAAGTGTGGCTTTCAGATGCTAAGTGCAGGTCCTCAGGTTGCAGTCTGAAGGACATTGTTGCTTTGGCTTCACTTGTCTTCCTCTGTCATGGAAAGATAGCACTGGCAGCAACTAGCATATCTAAAGGCCCGGCACTGAGCCTTTTGTTTTCAGAGTAGTTTGAAATGAGTCACCTACAGGTGAGCCGACTCACAAGCTACATGGAGAGGGTGACAGAAGCTCTAGTAGCATAGGAGGAGCTATGCCAGGCCCATAAAGAAGGGTATCACATGTCCTTTTGTGATGCCAGAGTATTTAGAAACTCAGGCCTGGTTTTGGGATGGATACTTAGCCAAATACTCCCATTAAAAAATGGCTTGTCAGCTAACTGTGTTTGTCCACCCAAAGCAGGCGCTCTGTATCCAGCTGTTTTTCCTAACACAAGAAAGAAGCCTGGTTCACCTCAGCCAGTCAGCTCTGCTCAGAGTGCAGTGCAGGGGAAATTCCATAAATATCAGGGAGTTTGGGTTAAAACAGTTTGTACAGAGACTTACTCATGATTCCAGATGTTTTGAGTTGTCTTTATAAAAATAAAACTATCTTTTAATACTTCATCCATGTTATAAAAATCTGTTTTGTTTGTTTTTATCCAAAATTCGTGTTTGTCCTGGACATTTCATAGGTCTGTGCTAATGGATATCAGCAGTGCTATGACTCCATATGTCAGTCAGAGAAACCCAGCTTGTCCTCCCGTGCCCTGACTTAGGAAATCTCTTGCTGGAGACTTGGGCCAGGACAAGGAGCAAATGAATGTTTCCTTGCGTAGCTGCAGAATGTGGGTATAGTGAGTGCCTGGGAGGCCAAAGGGCAGATAGCCACGCTGGATGGAAACACTGGTTATTTCTGGCTAGTACGTGCCTCATGTGAGAGGGCTGTGCTGTATTTTTGGACACCTCTGACAGCAACTGAGTGCTCCTGAGGGCATGGATGTGAACAGGACAAGAGGCAGGGAGATTTCTGAACCTTGAGGACATGCAGATAGGATGTCTATGAACTTGGTCTGACGGGTCAAGGAAACAGTACCGTGCATAATGAATGTTCTCCCAAGCAAGGTAATGTTTGTAACTGATTTCACTGAAAAACCACAGTGTGTGCTGGGTATCATGTCCATGAGACGAGCTGGTTCTCAAATAAATCTTCCAACGAGCTTGCCTGCAATAAATATAAGCAGCACGTGGCTGATGATAGGAATAAAAGAAGATAAATAAGAATATCATAAAAATGTAGGATGTGTATAGGTGAACCAGGGCTAAACTTGAATTCACAGGCTAAACTTGAGAGGAATTCACAGGCTGCTGATGGCTGTGGACTGAAATGGATATCTGCTGTAGGGAGACAGGCCACTGATCACTGGCAACAGGAGATCTGCCACTTCTCTGAGCTCAGTGCACATCAGGTCTTCAGTGTTGTGAGTGCAGTAGGAATCAGCCTTAACTATACCCGCCTTCACCGAGCCCTGTAGGCATGAATGCAGGTGTTCTCCAAATAGATACTTCCTTTTCCTTGTTTCTTGGGTTTTGTGAAAAATTCAAAAGCTACTAATAGTTGATAATTTTTCTTTTTTTTTTTTTAAATTTGTGATTCCTGCTGTTACAGTTGCCAATGGAAATAGTTATATTCCCGAGACCCCACCCTGGACTAAGTGTCTTTAGTGGGATCCCATCTTCTATGCCAATAATGATAATTCCTTCCATGCATGTTACTCCAATTCTACCCTTCCATTCTGGGGCTTCCTTCAATACAGTATTGCATTTCCCACTTATTTTGCCTATTAAATTCTGTAGCAAAAGCTGGTGTTCAGATCCCCGTGCTGGCTTTGGATATGCAGATTTTTGAGTGGGACCTTGAGTTAACAGCTGTCTTGGTTGTAGGCTTTGGCATGGGTGAGTGATAGAGAGAGTCAGAGTAATGATTGCCTGTGTGGAGGATGGTACCTGAAGATGTGTCTCAGCAGGTGCAGGGTAAGAGTCATCTGACCAAATGTGGGTGTCTCTATCTGAGCATTCATCTTGATTCCCTTTATAGTCAATAGAGAAAAATAAGCACTTCTGGAGCGTGATTCATCTTAGTCTAAAGGAGATGTATAAAGTAAATCAGATGATTCACACCCCAGACATGCCTGTTTCTCTGCACTGAATATGAAAGGTGACTTGCTCAGATGTAGATATCTAAAGCAGAGTGAGACAAATCCCACTCAAAGCATCATCTTTGAAATGACAGCTCGGGAAAATTTGCAGAAATAATGTCCTCCCAGCTAAGCAGTGTTCAAAGAACCTCATCCACATCTTTTCTCTGCACCTGCCTGTGTTTATTGTAGAAGATATGCCACAGGTTTTTTTATTTGTTGACTTCTTCAGCAGGAGCATTAGGACATTGTTGCAGGCCTGTAGAGTGGAGGGGAGCAGAGAAGGTCTGTGGGTCTGACCCACTCAGAAAGTGTGGTGCAAAGGTGGCAAGCACGGTCTGTAGTTCCAGACTGTGGGAAAGCACTGTGTGGAACCTTCAAGTTGCCAAAGTGCATGTCTCTTCCATCTCACACCGTGGGCCAGGGACTATTAAACACCAGTCAGACTGAAACAGCCTCCAACCTTTGTCCAGAAGGAAAGAAAGATTTTATCTGGGAAAAAGAGTTCAAATTAGCCTGCCTGCTGTGTTGTATTTTGTGGAAGAGCCTCCCCCTGAAACCATTTCGAGCTGAACACAGGCGACTCTGTCCTCCATGCTGACTTCTGTCCATCCATCCTCAGGGAATTCTTAAGTTGTGACAGTGCTGAGTCAGTCAGCGCTTGGCTGCCCTGATACATCCTCCTGTTGACAGTGTAAGCTATTGCAGTGAGCACAACAGGAATAACGAGGCCTGGAGTCAGATCAGTGCGGACGCAGGCTTTAGAGACATAAACAGACTCCTCTTCCTCTTTTTGCCCAGTAATGTCCTATGGGTACGTGCATTTTAGAGAGTGTTCTCCAAGTGGGAATTTCCATCTGGAAGCAGCATTTTAAAGAGGGCGATAAAGCCAGGGCCCTGCTGGCATTGGATGGGGAAACATGATGGCTCATCAGTTTCCTTCACTGGATCAGTGCCACCGTGGCTGCTCACCAGCCGCTGGATGGAGGGTGACATCTGCTCAAGGTGATCCCTAGGCAGGAAAGGGCATGCAGAAAACAGGCACAGCCAGGCCAGATGTGCAGTGACACTGTTTGTGATAGAAGTGGGACAGCAGTGTTGTAACCACATGAACTTTAAAGGGACCCTGATCTCTGTGACACAGTTGCTCTAGTTCCAAGGGCAGGGGGGTGTTTCCTGCAGCTGACAACATCAAATAATTAAAGGAGAAAGAAAGTGGTGCGGGGAAGCAAGGCAATCTGAGATGGATTTTAGTAAGTTTTTGTAATATTACACTTCCAAAATTGGCAGGCCTCAGTGGTGGGTCCTTCATTTTCTTCCAAACATGCTGGCTGTCAGAGTGCAATGCCAGGCTTTGCATTGGCTCAGGCTGGAAAAGATGATTTTGGAGGTCTTGTATGACTTAACTCTGCAGTGAGATGACTTAACTATCTGCAGGCCTTTGCTGGTGTATTTTGCTGAGCATTATATGAAGCCAGAGGTGTTGTGAGGGTAAACACCTGAAAATGAAGCATTTACATTTCAGTGTGAGGTCTGATGGTGAACACCCGAGGACTGCACTGCAGAGCTGCCCGGTGAGAGGCGGTGGGGCTGCAGAGGTTAACAGGGTGCCAGGGTGCCAGGCCAGCAGCCTGGCTACACAAAGGAGCAGAGCAATGGCTCTTGCCTCAGCCTCGGCTCCCCAAGAGGCTGAGAGCTGGAATACTGGAAAAACCAGACAGATCCCTTCTCTTTCCCAATCAGTCCTCTGTAGCAATCGAAGTGGAAGAATGGCATGTGACTCGAAGCTGCTGGCCTAAGCTCCCTGACTGCTGTTCTGGGAAGGGGCTCACAGTGGTCTTGCAAGGCTCGTACCTCTTCCCCAAAGAACCAGCAACCCTGCTGTCTCCAAGTGCCTACGGGACATGGAGGAAAGACCCAAGATTTTGGTGCACATCTTCATCTGGTGGGTGCCAGTAGTGGTGCAAGACTTCGTGCTCCTCCTGTTCAACAAGAACAATTCTTCAGGAAAACAGCCCCAGAACCTTTTAGTATTTAGATGCTGCAAATCTCCATAGAATTTTCTTCTGCTTTCTTGGGCAGGTTCACTTTTCATTTTTCCACCATCATTGAGGTATGCCAGCATAGGCTGAGAATAATGTTACAGTGACTTGAATTATGCATCTAGTAAAGTGATGGGATTGGCATGATGTGGTATGAAGGAACCCTCAAAATTTCCATTAGGATAAAGAGGTTCCTCCTCAGCTGCCCTATCAGACCAAAATAAGAAAAAAACTCTCACATGCAACACAAAGAGCAAAGACTTACAAAATTTAGTTCAATCCTTGAAAAAAAAAAATCCAGATTAAAAAAGAACAGAAATAATATAGACTTATACTGATAAGCATATTTTTAATGCAGTTGTTTTGACTTTCACAAAAAGAACAAAACAAACCAAAACAAAAAAAGAAAGAGGGTAGTACAGTTGAGGTAATTTGGGATGTAGATCAGTGCCAGAGGATTTCAATACTTTAATCACGAGTTTTTTAACCTTTCCTTCTGTTTCCAAAGTTTTCTTGGGACTTTAATTTTTCCACAGAAGAACCATTGTACTTCTTGCTGCATTCCCTGTGGCATGGGCAGATGGATCTGAAAGTCAGCAGCAGGCAGTGAAAGTAATGCAGGTAAATGAAATGGCTCCCAAAGTCTGGGAGGAGCACATGTGGGGAAGAGTCATTGCACAAATTCCACACTGGTGGAATGTGGTTTTTTTCCCCTGAAATTATTACTTCATCTGCAAATAGAGGTTGACTGTATATTTACTCAAGGTAATGAACATAGATTACATTTTGGAACATCTTTCTAAGCCTTGAGTAATGTTGACTTGTTCCCATTCCCTCCCCTTTGGCTATTATCTCCTGTTTAGTGTCTTTTGTTTAATCTAACAGGCTAATGGGTCATCTTCTAGTGTTGCCTGACTCAGTAACGTGGTTAAAAACCTGCAGAATATGTCAATACAAGCAGGACAGAAATGAGTGGCCAACAGGATTGAACAGGATGGACTGGTTACAGAGACAGTCAAGTTCATCAGATAGCAAACTGCCCAATTGCCTTTTAGCTTTCCTGTGGGGTGGGTGTTTTTTTTAATTTTGATTAATATTTAGGCTGCAGCCATGAAAACCGATCGTGTTGATCAGCAGGTGTTTGGTTAAAACTGTCTCTGGATCAAATAGATATTATTCATATGACTTCAGGTGTCTGACTGAGTGTTTTCAGAAGTACAGACCCATTTGGGGGTGCCTTCATTTTTGACGTTTGTCCTTCAGCCTCTTGGAAGACATTTCAGAAAATTTTCCCGAAACTGGTTCCCATAGGATTCAGTCAGAGGAAGCAGTCACTTTATTCTTTGTGATTGCATTGTAACCTGGCAAAACTAGGTCCTTAGTCTCACTGTCTTCCTGACTTCTTCCCTCTGCAAGGGTATATTTGTCCCTTCTGATGGAACTCATGAAGTTTTTTTCAGTAATGCTTAGAGTACTGGGGAACTCAGACAAAAAAGTAGCATTAAACTGAAAAGCATTGGTTGTCTTCAAATACCACTATTTTTTTTTTCCTCAGTGAAGAGCTTTAGAAAAGCCTCTCTGATTTTCACCTGAAATTAAAATTCCATATGCAGTATATTAAGTGGCTAATTATGTCATTCATTTTACAGCCTTCCTCTGAATGACTTGATTGAAATGAATGGATTTTAATCTTGGGGGGCGGGGGGAAGGAAAGAATAAATGCTTAGGGGTTTGTTCTGTTTCAGCACTTGCATTTTGAAACCTGAGTTAGATGTTTAAAACAAATATGGAATGTCTTTCCCGGAATTAAAAACTGGCCACTTTTGCTGTTTGATAATACCTTTTGGGATGTGGTAATTGCATGTGTGATTGACAGGTAGTTGAAAAGGGCAATTCTCTGGTTCAAGGAAGCAAAGGAAGGCAGCAGAGGAGAGGAAAGTGTGAAGGAAAGTGTTCTAACTTACTATCTTATTAGTTGGGCCGTTAAAATGTATTCAGTCATTCATTAAAGCTTATTCATAAAATTCATTATTCATTAAAGCACTTTGGGGAGTGGGGGGGAAAGCACTGAACAGCAGCAGTCATTTATTTACACTAGCAATTTCATCATGGAATTAGATCATGGGGCCAGATTCGCCTCTGCATTTCGGCAGTTCAGTTTCACTGACATCATGGAATAACTACCAATTTAGACTAATCTGTGGCAGAACAGAACCCAGCCCATACTGCTTCTTTAAGAGGATGCCTTGGGCAATTTCTTTGCTGTCTTATTGCTGGCTAGGTCTTGGGAAACTTTATAAATGGATAAAAAATTAAAGAAGTATGACAAATGGATCTTCTCACTGAGCAATGTTCAACTGAATCATTCCATTGAGATAGTTAGTAGGAGATGGATGTGAAAGCATTCACATTAATAATTAGTATCTCATTTTTAAGAGTTTTTACCCCTGCTGTTCTGACAATTTTGAAACAAACGATTTAGATTTTCAGTCCTCACATAAAAGGTTTGGGGTGACAGCAGAGGACAGGAAGAGATAACACCAAAGCTCTTATTTTGTTAATATGATATACAGCAGATAAGATCCCAATAGTCAGTAATGGTAAAGAACTAGTAAATCACTGAACTCATGCCTTTGCAAGGAAAGGTGTGTTAGGTAATGATCATTCTTCTTCATAGCAGCACTGATGTTCTTCTTCCTAACTGACTTTTAGCTGAATCTCACCCATGGAGCAGCCCACATGAGGCTGAAGAAGTGACTTAGCACCTCTTGAATTGATACACAGAACTGTCTACAGGCTTTCTGCCTGGGGCGAATGTCATGCTTTGGAAATTTCAGGCCGAATTTTTAAAACTCATTTTCACTGGCATTGCTCATCCTAGAAATCCTACATGTTATTTTATGATTTGGGTTCTTACTGTAAGACTGAGATAAAAGATATTCCTTTCTGTATTAGTGAATGGCAGGTTAGGAGACAGCAATAAGGGAAATTAATGCTCTTAAGGCATTCCTTATCTATACCCTGACGCCACAATTATTGTTTCGTAGATGGGATGGGACTGGCAAGAAACAAAGACAGAGCAGAGCTGCTCCGTGGGTCCTTGATCTCCACCATTTCTGGTCTGAGTTGAAGGACTCAGCACTGAGATCTGGCACCAATCCCATGGAACCTGAGGAACACACTGATCCACAGGTCTACTAAACCAGGTGGTATTGTGGAGGCACAGCATGAACTTGAGCTTTTCTTGGGGCTCTTGTTTTGCTTCTTTAAAAATCCTCCTACACTGTGACCTTGAACTCTCCTTGTTGTGCAGGGTGATGATGTAAGTCCCAAGGAAAGAGCCATATGGAAAATTTGAGGCTCATGGTCATGGGGCCAGGTTCTCTGATGACAGAAAGTGGAGTAGTTCCCCTGGAGTCAGTGGACTTACTCTAGCTGACAATCTGACCTATTGAATTTCCAGTTCCTTTTGTGGGAACAGCTCAGTGAATGATTTGATCTGAATTTCTGGGGCAGGGCAAGCCAGGAAGATTTCAGACTTTTAATTGGCAGTATAATGTCTTTAGAAATTCTGCCTTTGTCATTTTTTCTTCTGATCATCTTTCAGGCTGCACAGCTGTCTCTTGCTTTGACTCCTGTACAAAACCCACAGTCTCCATTACAGCAGTCCTTCCCTGGTTGACTGCTTAGAGTCTGTCCTGGCACAACAAAGAAAGACCTGGCAATTTCCTTTCAGGACAGGCTGTGTGAACTCCAGAAGAGAAGGTAGCTCTGCTGGAAAGCAGGGGAGCTCCTTCAAAGCACTCCCAGAGTGGAAGGTAAAGGGGAGAAGACAAGAACCATCAACTAGCACTGGCTCTCTGGTTCTCTCTCAGGTTCATATTCAGTGCCAGACTGGACACTGGATTTGGTGGCAAAAGAGATTAGGCAGCCATGTGTCATAGACAGCTATGAAGATTAGAAGAAAAGAGATAACACTACTCTTCCCCAAAACCCAGAAATACAGAGAAGACATCACGGGTTCATATCAGGTTCCTGCCCCAAAGCTGCAGAAAATAAAAGAGGAAGCATTGTCAGTAGCTCTGCTAGCCCTTCCTTAGAGAGACATGGGGTATGTAACCCATTGCTGTGGGGCTGGGTAAACACGAAAACAAAAGAAACACATTCCTGCTGTTGGCTGTGCTGGGCTATAGCTCCCATGTGTTTCTGCAGTATCTGGATGTATACCAACTGCAGACTGGAAGAACTCCATGCAAAATCCTAGAAATGTCTCAGAAGCATTTCCAGTCCTCAGAAAAATGACACATAGGGAAGGTATCTTCCCTGCAGTTGTGTAATCAAGAAGCTGGAGAAACAATAGATTGGTATGCTGCCAAACTGTGCAGAAAATGGCTGACTCATGCGAGTATGCAATCTTAAACCTGAAATAATTAGCGTTAGATTCATAAGTGGGAAAAAAGTGCAATGAGACTGCTGAAAGAAAAGCTGTCCTCACGGATAGGATACTATAGGAGTGTCTAAAGCTACTGCAAAGCAGTGTAGGTGGGGCAGACACGGTTAGTTCAGAAGGTAGAACTGAGAAGCATAAAATAATATGAAAAGCAAATGCATGAATATGAAACAGAAGAAATCAGGGAAGACCTTTAGTGCTGTGAGAAAAATGTGCACATGATAGAATGCACAGCACTGACATTAATATGGTGCAAAAGGGCAAAAACAAAACTCTGAGCTACGTGCCAAGAGAGAGCAGCAGCACTTAGTTAGAAAAATGAATGCTACAGAGACAGCAGTAGGATATTACAAAATGTATTAGGATGCAAAGGCTTCCTTACAGCTATGCCAAGGAGGGAAAGGAATTGTAACCATGTAAAGCTGAATTAAAGCAATGCAATGACCCCATGCCATTAGGCAAAGTAAATTGCAGGTTGAATCAGTGATGCTGGCAACAACAAATCCTCTGCTTCCAGCTGCACCCAGTGAATTTTCACCACACAGGGGCTTTAAGTTTGAAGCAAACAATTCATGCAGGCAACGGACGCAGAACAAATTTTAAAAAAATAATTACTTGTGCCGAGCTGGCAATATTCACTTGCATGCTTGCAATGAAGCTGTTGGGAGGCATATCAAGAAGTGTTTGAAGGGGAGGATGTCTTCCAGGCATACAATTGCCTTCATCTATTTCCATCTTTTCAATTTGTGCCTCCAGGAGTGACTACAGAATAAAGAGAAAAAATAATTGGAGCAGTAGAGGGAACGGAAAAGGAAGACATTTTTACGTAATGTTAAGTAACAAGTCACAGAAGCAGTATGGATGCTGAGATGCCAGACAACCTACCCCTTTCTGAAAACTGAAGTACCTTTAACAAGCAGGAAAAGGCTGTTCAACTGAATTCCTACAAATGAGGGAATATCCAGCTTGGTGAGAACAAAGAAATGAGTGGTACATAGGGTATTGACAAAAACCATTGGGGAAAGAAAGAAACTACCTCACCACATCCAGGAAAAGAGCATATGCAAAGGGTTGTGAGCACTACTGGGATCAGATGAGAGGTGGTAGAGCACCAGCACTGTCAGCAAGATGTACTAAAGGACTCTGAGGGATCAGTGCAATGGCTGCTGTGTTCTGGGGATGGACACAGAGATCATGTGGCAGAAGCTGAGACACATCATGATCCACCTTCATCTAGTCAAGTAGTTAGAAACAGTCAGGGAATAGACCTGGAGCTGAATAAAACCATCCTGGGTGTGGGGGCTGTTTCTGGTATCCTGTATGAGACATCTGTTGATCTCCCAAGAGCCAGGACCAGCCTCAGCAATTTAGAGAATACAGAAGCCTCCTGCTCCCAGATGCACAGACTCCATCCAGAGTCTGTTGGGATTTGCAACCTATCTGACAACTTTTCTCTCACAGCTTTCACATATGTGCAAGTCATTGATACAGCTCCTGAATAGAGATGCAATATGGACAACTGGTATCATCAGAGAACACACCAATCACCCATGTGAAAGAGCAGACACTTAATGATCCCACTTCTAATAAAGAGGCAGATACATAACATATTGCTAGTGAGCAGTTCTACACCTTAGAAAAAGACGTGTTTGTCTTGCTAACCTACAGCTTGATGTTAGTATCTCCATCAGAACAGAGAGATACATACAAACAGAAACGTTATTATCTTTTTTTCTATTGGAAAGGCCAGAAAGCAGGGGGAAGTGTCTCCATTTTCAAGAGTACTGGATCTACTAAAACAGATTGAAGATAATCACAATACCCAGATTGCAGGGAATGGACACTTTCTTTAGGAATTGTCCAGCTCTCCTCTGGATCTGCAGTGTGTGCAGAGGAAACCAGAAATACTCTGTCCTGGCCAAATATGACAGAGGATAGCCAACATCTGATGGTCTGTTGTGTTGTGATTAGAGCAACCAGCAATGAAAAAGTGGAAGCACACTGCTCTTTCCACCATCCATAGGGAGAACACAAATTTGCCTCCCAACCCCAAATTTGGCTATTTGGGCTGCTACTCAGACATCTAGTCAAGTGGGTGAGTTTAAAGCAATGAAGTACTTGCAGAATATCCTATGCAGTGGGAACACAGATCTCTTTCCTTGCAATCCATCCTCAAATGGACTCCCTTCAGTTACCACCACAGCATTGCCACCAAATGGCAAAGTCAAATTAGCACTTAAAATGCCTGAAATTTTATTAATGCAGAAGAACATGAAGATAATACATAGCAGCTCTGCTCTTGAATGGAGAAACAATCTCACAGAAACCCCAGCTCAATCTGTTTGCATCGTCTGATACTGTGAGCAATGGCATCACTAATGTGACTAACAGCAATGAAAGCAATCATGTACAGAAGAAACATTGAAAGCCAAAGCCTCTCATGACTGATGAAATAAAGACCTCACAGAACTGCCAGCAGGACAAGGTATTTTTATGAGATTATTTCTGCTGGACATACCATGTTCTGGGATACAAACTATTTTATTGAACAGGTAACTTCTTGCTCATGTAATACAGCATTTGTAAATATGTATTTCCCTGAAATCTCAAATACATTAAGTTGCTGTGCACAGAAGACACAGAGATAACAGTGATTTATGCACTCTGCAAACTTCATTGAGAGGGCACAGATCAAAGCAAAAGAGCAGTGACTGTGGGGATACCCCCGAAATACATTGCTGAAGAGCTCCAGCAGAATGCAGTCATCTGTGCTCACAAGTGAACAATACACCAACTCCAACATGAAGGCTGCTTTCAGGTGTACACACAAGGCAGTACAGTACCCTGGCATGAAAGAACAGCCTCTGCAGACACACAGGAAAATAGCCTTGCTCCCACAAGAAGTGAAGAGAAAAAAAAACCCAAACAAAAAACCTCATCCCAATACATTAGCTACAAAATGAGACATTAAGGATGTACATTTAAAGGTTCTCACAGGTTATGCTGTCCGTGTTTAATGCTGTGGTCTCAAACTAAAAGACTAAAGCTACAGAACTGAAGCGCCCATTTGGGACTTGGCTATTCAGGCAGAGGATAATTTCACCTTAGCAAGCAGTGCATGAGAAGGATAACGTCCCCTTAGCAAGCAGTGGATGAGAAGCAGGGGAGGCACAGAGGGAGGGGTAAACCTGCAGCACGGGAAGGCTGAGCTGCAGGTAGCAGGCAGCTGCAGTCTGGGCAGGAGGCACAGGGGAAGCAGCAGCAGCAGAGCCCCAGCCCCTAGGGAGCACAACCCTGGCCAGTCAGGCTTACCTGCCTGCTGAGGGCAGGAGTGACATTTCTGGTGCCCTGGGAGTGCCCCGTATAAACACAGCATTTTAGGGGACTGTTTTAGGGCAGGAATAAGCAACTGCAGTTCGTTCTGAAGACCATAAAAGACAGTGTGCCTCCAGCAAGCTTTTCAAGCTTGAGCACTGGGTGCTGCCTGGGCATGGCCACCAAGCCTGCAAAAGGCACCCACCAAAATAAGCCCACTTAGAGTCACCCAGCAAGAGATATGTGCCCTCTCCCCTGTGCCCCCCAAAAAGGACAGGATGCCCACTACTCAAAAAAAGGGTCTAAACAGTTTTATTTTCTACCTGTTGTAATAAAATAAGCCTAGTTGTTTGAAAACTATTTGTGGAATGTATTTTTATGAGTCTTCTACTGAGGCCAAGAAATGCTTGGGGTGCTTGTGGGATTTAGGTGCCAAAAGGATGAGTAGGAAGAGGTGTGTCATGCTGTCACTTCAGAGCTACCGCCTGTCATCCAGTGCCTCTGCACTAACTCTGCAAAAAGGGGTTCCCTATTGCTGGCATTTCTGTCCTCACATTTCTGAAGCCCCTTATAATTACTGAAAGTGTCACCAAAATTGCAGTAACACTGATAGTTTTTATATAATAGTTGATCCTTTACGGAGAAAAATCGGGGTGCCTTTGATCTGGATCATCTCTCAGGTGTTTAATGTCTATCTTGATATGACATAAGCCAGACACAGAAGTTAGAGAGAGAGAGAGAATATTTAAAGAATGAACCAGATAAAACAAGATGTCAGCCTCCAATTGTACATTTCTTAGGATTAGAGCAGACATATTGCTGGATTCCAGGTCTTCACTGGCACTCATGACAGAAAGCTGCTGCAGATAGGGAGCTCTGCAGGGTCTTGTCACTCAGACTGCAAATATGGTCTGAAAAGTGCAATGTCTTTTTCTTCTCGTTATGGCTTTGGGTAATGCAGATATGATCTTCAACAGCACCTGAAAAATAAATCAAATTGCTGGCAAAACAAAAACACCCCCCATCAAAAAAAAAAAAANNNAAAAAAACCCAAACAAAAAAAAAAAAAAAAAAAAAAAAAAAAAAAAGAAAAAAACCCCCAAAACCAACAACCCCCCGCCGCCCACAAATACAATACAATACCTCTGCAACACAAAATATAGGCAGCCAGCAGCATTTTTATTGGTTAAGTGATTTTTTTACTGTCATTGATGTCAATTGGCTTTAAAACAAAGCCTCAGCTCCATAGTGAAAAAGAATACATTTGCCATGTTGGTCAGAATCATGAGATTTTTGGACACAAAATGCATAGCCAAAAAAAAAGTGGTCCTATTTTTGTTTTAAACACTTAGATGGCATGACGAAAAATAAGTCAGTAACTTCCTCTAAGGGCTAATGTCTGTAGCGAGCACAATGCCAAGAGCTCTCCTTTAGCCCTGTGGTCTCTTTCCACCATCTGCTGGGCTTCCTTTGCTATTGCGGGAGTTAAAAGTCAGGTTCTTTTCTAAGAACATTATTTATTTTAATCTTCCCCCTATCCGTCATCTCTCATGTTTATTTTGTCACCTATGACGCCCTGAATGAAACAGTATTGCTAATCCTTACTGAAATGTAGCTTACCAGATTTATTGCCAGATGAGGGTTTTTTTTAGATAAAGAAAAGGTTTGTTCTGATTTTGTAAAGATTAAAAAAACCATTTTGGGTTAATTTTATTTCTAAAGTGAAAGAACATTTCGCTGACAAAAGTAGGTTGTTTCCTGTACCTAACAGACTCTGGTTTAATTCTGTATTACAGAGCTGAACAGGATGAACAGGATTTTGGCTTGGACTTCATATCATAAGCAATGACTAACCAAGTATCTCCTGCAACAAGTTATTTATTAACAGTGATTCACAAATTAGAATCCACACAAATGTTTCTTTTTTTAAGAGTCCAGGATGTATCTGCCTCAGTGCCTTTTAGGTGGAGAAAGTATTTCTATAATTTAAACTGAGTACATTTACATAGAATTATCAAGAGATGAGAAATGCTCTATTCCCCTTCCACACACAAGTCAAATATATGCACACCTCTGTGTTATTTTTAAACTCGTTTTTCTTAGTTGCAGCACATTTTAGAATACCTTTCAGTCCAGAATATAGAACTAGCCAGCATTTCCACATTTACTGTCAAAAACTATATACCTTTTGGGTATGTGAGAGGATCACATGTGAAAGATAAAGAAGAAATACACATTTTGGCTTAGTAATGATGCTAAATCTAGAACAGGTATTATGATAGTTTGTCTGAGAACTTCCTTGCAGAGCTAACCAGAAGCTGGGAGTTTGTGTGAGGAAAACTTTGCACCATGATCTGAAAACACCACGTTTTTTAAAGCACAGATGGTCAAAGATCCCTAGAGTGGGCTTACAAATGTAACTCCAATATAAGCATGTATTATAAAACCAGTTCCCCATGGAAAAGATTGCAAAACCTCCAAAGAAATGGCTTTGCTCAGCATTCTGATATATTCAGTAATTTCAATGAAAACCAGAAGGGGTCTAGGCTAAGGCCAAATGCTTCTGGAAAATGATATCTTTTTTTTTTTTTTTGAAGAAAGAAAAGTTTTTACAATGTGGTGTTATGCCTCTACAGTGGAAAGTTTCAGAATTATGCAACACGATTAAAAAAAAAGAACTAATTAGATGCAGTGACAGGAGGCGGAGGTCGAAGAAAACATCTTAATGTCAAGATTCCTGAAGATGGAGAGTTATTTTGGATGCCTTCATTTTGGGCAGCTACTAGAGGAGAGTCACAATTTTAGAAAATGTTTCAGCTTCTGAATACTGGGTTCCCATAAAGTATTTCTTTTGCCCAAAACTTGATGAGTAGTTATTGCGGTCTTGAAGTTGTGTGATTATTGTGGTACATTCTCCTGAGTATAAAAACGTGGTAATAAATACCTCAGCACTGTGCTTTGAGGCTTCATACATTATTGTCTATAAAATGCTTCAAATGCACTTTAATGGAAGATCTCATAAATGCGTAAAAGACTACTAGTATCATTTTTTACAAGATTGAGATTTAAGGGGTGAAGGAAAAAAGAAATGTTGTGGCAATATGACAAGGGCCTCTTTTTACTATTCCTCTATGGGCAGCAGGAAAAGAACCCAAAGTAAACCTGCAAGGCCCAGGTTAATTAATTAATTAATTAATAACTGGAAAATATTTTAAGCAACACCCACTGTCTTTATAATGAAATTGTAAAAGTGAGGTATTTCTAAAAATTAGCTGATCTGGAGGTTTTTCCTTTGATCCCAGTATCTTTAAAGTACATTACAGAAACTGAAGAGATTGTAACCTTTTGGCAAACCTTTTACAGCATCAAACAAGAGCCCTCCTCTGACTTTGAAGATATCCTGCAATCAATTAGGAAGGCCCTAAATGATGTTGGAATGAGTCAGGAGTTTTGCAGAATAACTGGCAGGCTTCCACTTAGAATCATTGGGAATATGAGAAAACAGGGAGGATTAGCCATCCCCATTAAAGACAACAGCATTAGGAGCTGTTTTGAAAACACTAGAGCTTCTTCTTGCCTAATGCTCCCAAAACTGCTGTTCTCAGCTAAACTGAACTGATTTGTTCTGTGTCTTTATTTTTAGCACAGAAAACTCAAAATAAACTTGGAAGAACTTCTTTGAAGTGCGATGCACAAGTCAAAAAGTGCAAATTACATCTTAGCACAACAGATTCACACTTCTTTCCTTGTGAGGTTAGTTAAACTACTGTAATCTAAAGTACTATGGAAGATGAAGGGGAATATTTTAAAGCTGTTTTCCCTTGCTCCCCGTTGATGTGAAAGACTGTAAGAGATGGAAGGCAGCAGTGGTGTGGGCCTTTCATAATCTGAATTCCCACTGAGGAAATAACCTTGGTTTCAACCAGTGCCTGATGAATTCCTCCACTGATCTGAAAACCAAAGATAACTTCTTTGTACCTAGCAGGCTATCTCTACGCTTCCAGAAGGGGCAAATTAACTTTAGCTCATCTCTGAAAAGCTAATCATCAATGCTTTATTTTTTGAAGCCAAGGAGCTACAAAGCTCTTGATATCATGCATTCTGAAAAGACACTGACATGCAAACCTTTGCATTTGCAAAGAAAACTATGTAGGAGTTGGAAATAAAGTGAAAGCTTCCTCCCTGCCTCTGTCCTCTTTTCCTTCCTTCTTCCCTCCCTCCCTGCCCACTAAAAAAAAACAACAACAACAAAATGTTGGCATTTTGTTGTATTCCCAAGGAAGTAAGTAAGAACCAGATTGGTCCTTGTGGTGTGCTTTGGTTATATTTGGGGGGTTTTTTATCCCCCTTCCTGTAGTATTATTCCCAGTAATAGCACCAGGGCTTTAAAAAGACTAAAGGCTCCCAGGCTTGCAGCTGGTAAATTTTCATGCAGAAGCTGCAGCGTATTTTCCCCACTGTCGTAGATCCTCTTATCTGGTTCATTATCAGTAGAATCCCCTGTACAATAAAATCCAGAGGTAGCAAAATACTCAGGCGTGTGCTTAGAGATAAGCTCGTGTTTACATGATTTGCTAGATGAAGACCTATAGACAAAACCTGTTATGGAGAAACTGTGATACCATATGGACATTCTCTCGATTGTCACATTTCTTCCAGATCTACATATGCTTTTCAGGCTGAAAGCTGGAGAAGAATGCATTGCATACATTTCAACAGCCCTTTTGCTTCCCTGTAAAACCTATGATGAAATCTATTTAGTCTTTAACAACCAGCTCTGAGTCCTAGTGAAGGGGAGAGGTCAAAAATTATTGGTGCAGCCTACAGCTGAAGCAAAAATCTGAAGTGTTTTGTTTTTTTTAAAAAGGAAAGCAAACGGGGACAATAAGTGGGATGGCTGACTGTAATTTGGGAAGCATTCTAATTCCAGTCTGTACAGCAAATGCTCTTCAGCTACATGAAGCAGATAAAAAATGTCTGCAGATCTCAGTAGTATCCTGTCAAGCAGGTTTTCAAAATAAAGACAGATGGCAAAGGATTATATCTAATTCTTTTTCCTAATTCATCTTTTCCTGACCATTCCACTGCACTCAGTCTAACTGGAGAGATTTACCAGCTTAACTTCCCTTCTGTAGCTTACAGTGACAAACCACATTGTAGATTTGTAACTTCCCATCATTAGGAATGTTTAATTGGACACAACTGCTTTTCATCAGCTGCCTTTAAATGCTGCTGGTGAACACAGGATGTTTACAGCATTACAACAGTAGAACTCTAGCTTTATTTTTAAAGTAAACATCCTAAAAAGCCCAGGAGTATTGTAGTGTTTCTGGTGAATGTAGCTGTCCTGCTCAGTAAAAGAAGAATTTCACGCTGGAATCTCTTACACAGATGTGCACAATCTCACAGCACAACACTAACAGCAGTGTCCTAAAGATACCTTGCTGTTTCTTTCCTGTGCTCTTTTTTCCCTTGCAGATAAAGAAAGGAGGCCATGTAGCAGAGCCCTGATAACGCTGGCAGCGTGCAGTCCGTAATTCAGAGTGAGAGGGCCCGTGCTGCAGTCACAGCTCCTCGCTGCCTGCTTGATTCTGCTCTTTCTCCTTCTCCACTCCATTATTAACGCTATTTTTAAAAATTCCCATTGGTTTTTGATGTCTTCATTTTCAAATGCCTGGCTTGAGACACACTGACCCTGATCTTCCCAGGTGCTGACAGTCAGTAACAGCTCCTTATGGAATCTCTGGGGAGCTGAGGGTTTTCAGCACCTTCCTAAGTGTAGTTTACAGTAACTTCAGGGAAATGAGGGAGAGTGTATCTGTCATACGGTCTGTGCTGCCCTCTCCACTGCTCCTAATTGCTCTTTTAGATAGTCCTTTCGGTTTTCTGTGCATTTATCATTCTTCCCTTTGAGTTTCTAAATTTCTCCAGGGAAAAAAATCCAAGAAATGGTAGTCACTTTTCTTCCTGTACATTTCCGTTTAGTTTCTCTCCTTCCTTTTCTTTGCTGTTACTTGCTTTCATTTCACCAGAAAAAAACTTGAGAGGCACATGTCAGTGACAACAGCACCATCTTCTGTTCTGCAGAGATCATTAAAGCTTCACTCTTGTGTCTATGAGTGCTTCAGAGATGGGTCTGATTGAAAAATCTGGAGCAACTGCTGGATCTGAACTAACTCTTCATGAGTTTCAATGTCTGAACAACTGTGAATATATGTGTGGCAGTATGTGTGTATGAAAGGCAACAAAGGGTTCTCATGGCACTTCTCTCTGTGAGACATTTTTACATTTGTCTTTTATTCTTCTCATAAAAGTTCAGTTGCAAACCTTGGGCTCCTCTTGCTTTTCTTCCCTGTGGCTTGACACATTGATGGTTTCTGGGTTTGTTCATTTATTTACTTATCACAATTAGTGTTATCCTTACTCTCTACCAATAGTATTGTACTAATTGTCACCAGGGAAAATATGCAGCCCAAATAGATGACAAGAGAGACACAGAGAGGGGATCAGCTTATCAGTCCACATAGAAAGCCACAGATCACAGAAGGTCATAGACCATGTGCTGCCTGAAGTTTGTGTCACTGTGGCAACAAAGGGTTGTTTGGGGTATAATAGAGGAAAATGAGGTGGGAGTTAGCACAAGATAAACATTAAGTCTTACTTGAAAGACTAATATACGGACAATTCAGACTGGCAGCATGGGTAGGTCAGTGTGAAGTCAATGTCTTGGTATTAGATAAGAGGATGAGGAAGGATAGACTAATGGGTCTGGAAACAGAAAAGAAACAGCATGTGTTTGATGTAGCACAGAAGAGGGAACCAGCAGAGAGACATAAAGGGAGAGGTGGCAAGGTCAAAACAGCAGGTTAAGAAGCAGATCTTCACAACAGCAATGTCTAATTAGGGTAAGATTGCTTTTGTTAAGCCAGGAAAGGGATGTGGATGAGATACACCAACAGATCAGACAGTAATTTTAGGTATGTGAGTAGAAAGGAATGTGCCTATTTTGGGAAAATTCTGCAGATAGATTTTGCAATATAAAGGGTTTATTCATCTTTTATAAAGAAGTTTGGGGATAGAAATGTGGAGCTAGTTACTCAACAGGTAGTTTGTGAGCAGTCAGAGCTGATATACTATAATAACAGTAGACAGTATAGTCAAATTGGGATACACAAATCTGACTGGGATGCTGCAGAGGACAAACTCCGGGCTCACTGTATGTGGGTAGCAAGTTCAGAAATGAGAGGGAGGACAGAGAGAAGGTGATGGCTGAAGGGACTAGCTGGAGGGACAAGCTAAATCTCATTTTTAAACGATGAAGATTAATACATGTTTGCACTGTGATGTGAAAGAGCCAGAAGAACCATTTGTGGAGGTGGGGGGCAAATGAAACGAGTACTAGAGGAGCAGGAGATAGCAGCACAACCACCCTGTGGAAATTGTGACCAGCTTTCCCGACTGTGCATCAAAGATTTCCTCCTTCAGTTAGAACACTTCTGCCTCTTTCTCTCTTAGCAAGAGGCTTCAAGGACTATAGGGCAAACTGATGAAAATGCAGTGATTTCCTTCTTTCCCTTTTTCACATCCTGTAAATTTTTTTCTTTATCCCCTCCTGGCTGGGAGGGGAAGTGCTGTCTCAGAGCGAGAGTCGTGTAAAAGGTATGTGTGCTGCTGGTTTTTTGCACAACAGCACTGAGGAAATCTAGAAAAGAACACGAATATATGTAACCATAATAACTGGTAAGGTTTATTGCACGGAGCACATCTGGGCTTTTAATTTCATTATCGTGAGAGAGAGATGTGGTGGGAAATTTTCTGCATAACTCTTTCAGAAATCCCCCATTTCCTTCTCCTGCATGCAGTGGGAGAGGAAAGAAAAGGCTGTGTTATGTACCTCGTCCCCCTAGAGATCTTACACTGTGCAGACACACTCCCACAGACTCTTGTAAGGAAAAAAAGTCATGCTGCAGGATTAGCTGAGCCTTCCTCCTTATGAACTGTGCAGAATTACCTGTAAATGTGCAGATGGTAGTATGGGACTTTCATGAGAAGAAACGTATTTTGTGTTATCTAAAACCATCATTGAAACGAAACTTTTTGAAGACATAGACTTGGCCTGGGTTCTAATAACCTGGGGTGCCTCAGCACCTTAGCAGTGGCTTTATGCAACAGCATAACACATCCTTCCAAAATTGTAAGTGGGGGTTTCCAAGACTTACAATTGTCTGTAGTTTATACTGTAGTTTTATCCATAATCCTTTTCTAAGCTAACCAACCACTGGAACGATCATCCAGAAATTTTTCCTAGTACAGAGTTGCCTGTTTGTGTGATCACAAGGGAAAGCATTTACATAAGAACAAGTGTACATTTATCCAAAAGAATATGCAGGTAACTAAAGGCACTGATTTTTTACCTACGAGTCTGAGGAAGGAATCAGTCCTCTTGTATTATTAAATTAGTGTGGAACTATGGGTCCTGATGAAAACCAATAAACTATTACTGTAAAGCATTTAAATTGTAAAATCAGCCCAAATTTGGTCAACTTGTTATCATGTGCTGGAAACCCAAACCATCAGCAAAGGCACTGTTAGAAAGTTCAGACAAGAATCAACAATAATATGTTCCTCACCTTGGTCCAGCCTCTCATAGGCTCAGTAATAGTATTAAATGACACAGAGAGACCCTGGTTAAGGGAGAAGAGTGTGAAGTAAGCTCTACATCTGGAGTTACAAGGAGTTTAGAAGTACTTTGGGGCCTACAGATAGAAGTGGCCTCTGAAGGGGACATATTCAGACTGGCCATTTATTTCAGTGCAATTTCTGCAATTTTGGTGGACTGCTTTTGATGCCTCAGGCAATTCCCCTTAGTCGTACATTTTCAAGACAGACTAATCTGATTGAGGGAGAATATCTTGTATGACAGAAATAAAGAAAGCATCTACAAGATATCCTCTCTAAAAATAAAAATAAAATTTTAAGCTATTTCAGCCTTTGATCTAGGCTGTATGCTGAGTTTGGAGGGGACCTGGAGAGGTCAGGGAATACAGGATACCCTATAAGTAGGAGTGCAGAGTACATGAGAGATTGGCAGGTGAGGGATGTTCTGAGTGCTGAGGCTGGTGCAGCAAACCTGGGCTGAAAGGGCTTTGGGATCCTAGAGGTGGCTGCAGCTGGCAGGATGGGGGCCTGTGAGCAGGGCTGGCTTAGGAATAAGACAGGAAGTGGTTGGGATAAGCTTGGAAAGTGGAGAAAACAGAACAGGACAAGGTCTTTGGTGAGGCAGGGGTATGTGTTGGAATTGTAGAGCTGGAAAGCAAAAATTTAGGGTCCTAGCAAAAAGACACCAACTACAGTATGAGAGTGTGAGTGGCGTGGTTCTTGACATCTGAAAAATACAAAATGCTGCTGAAAATTACAAACTGCTTGCTCATTTTCTCTCTCTTAACTCCATATCCACCTTTCTGGCTTATTTTTGTTTCTTTGTTTTGTTTTGTTGTCATATCATTCCCCTCAGAAGCTCCCCAAGCCCGATCTCCCTTTTTGTCTTATGAGACAATCTACAATGGAACAGTTCAAATGTAAATGCTGTTGTTTAACTTGGTGTAACAAGATTCTGGATTTGGCATCCCACTGTGATAAAAATAAAAGCAAAGCAGAATTCACACAATAATGGAGAAACAGCACAACACATAGTATATTTGATTCTGTTTGGATTACTAGTTGTTGTGCAGACCTTTAACTCTTCATTTAGTTAAGTCTTACAGATGCCAGGAAGGGAAGAGTAAAACTATAATAAGGAGGGATACCCTGCTTGGCACTGTTTCAAGCCTGATAAAAGAAACCCCCAAAATTCATCAGACTGCATGCTATAAGTGGAAATGGAAAACTTACTAAAGAGGAAATAGAAAAACCAAATATATTATGGCATGTAAGAGATTTCAACTGTAAGCATCCTATTTACTAACATACATTGTAATAATTCCTCCTGCAAAACATGTTTCTGTGTGTGTGAAACAAAGTATTAAGTTTTACTTTACATTTGAGTAAAATGTATCATTTGAACTGTTTCCTTGAGTTTTTACTAGATTCTGTAATTTATGTGTAACAGAATACACGCTGAGTGGTAAGGCACATGGAACCCACGTTAGCTAGTGGGTTTAAAATAATTCATTTCCACCTTCTTTTTCCAGAATATATTGCATATATAGTCACAGTACAGGCTCAATTCTAATAAGAAAATTCAGTCATTTTGCAATCAGTAGACTCTACATGATAAAAAAAATTCTAAAAATATTTGGGGAAAATTGATAGCCAGGAAAAGGAGAGACTACTCATGTGATTTGGAGAGGAGTGATTAAGTGGGACCTCACTTGGAAAACTTGCAGTAAACCTTTCTTCTTCATTAGACTCTAAGCAACTGCAGCTTGGCCAAGGTAATGCCCGTACCCATTGGTAACCGAGTTGGATCCGTGCTGCTGTGCAGAGAATTTGCTCTTCATTGCTTCCACAGGAACAGAAGGTTCCAGGTTTGCCTTTTCCTATGACCACAACTTCTAGGACTGTAGTTTGCCACCACTTTTGATGTGCTGATCTCTAAATCTTTTTCGTGGAAATTGTAATCTTGCATAGTGAATTTACACTTACTGGAAATCAGCTTGATTTTCTGAGTCGGGCTGTGGCTGCACCGGTACATTGAACTGCACAGGAGTTGTTCTCTGGCCTCGGTGCTGGTGGCCTGGGCCCTTCCAGCAAGCCAACAGCACGGAGCCAGCGTCCAGGAACGCCTCTGACCTGAGGCAGACACAAGGCACCCAGGCAAACCTCTGGTACGCCGTGATGAGAACAGTCACTGGTTTCAGCAACTTCTTTTGGCATAAGTGGTTAGAACAAATATGACAGGTGGGAAAACGGGGCATTTTGTGTCTTACTGCTGCCTGATCTTGCGTTGTAATGAGCATGGAGAGTAGAGAAGGTTTCTATGGCACGCAAGGATGGAACTTCACCCCCTCAAGCGAGAGGCTCGCACCTGCGATGTCTCCATTAGGCCTCCCGTGCTGGGCCCGTGAGAGCACACAGGGGTCCAGGCTGTGCTTAGCAGCCACCACGCCTGGGAACACTGATGCGGGCGGGTTACGACCGAGAGATGAAGAATATTTCAAACGCGCACATACACACACACACAC
>VZRO01003674.1:137122-171381 GCA_013397915.1 Daphoenositta chrysoptera | reverse complement strand
CGGGGCGGGATGCGGGCCCGGGGGGCGGGCCCGGGGGAAACCGGTGTCCTTATCTCCTCTTCTCTTAGAACCGAGTCTGTTTTGGTGGTCCGCTGAGAAGAACGAGCAACTCCTGCAGTTTTGGGAAACTTACATTTTGATAATGGAAACTTTGGAAGGAAACCAGGTGGGAGCGCCGTAAAATCTGTGCCCGTCCTAGAGAGACGTGCTGCCTCACTTGTGGTATATGTGAATGTTTGTGTAGGGCAGAGTATTTCCAGTTTTGGTGATTGAGGGTATCTAAGTCAGCATTAATTGGAATATTTTTGTTTCAACTCTGAAATTCTTAAAACACAAAACGTTCCATTCATTGGGAATAAATTCAGAACTTTTCTGTGTCACCAGAATACATCTCGTTAATGCAGTGACAAAAACCTGGGGTGCAGGTAACTGCAAGACCAAGGTAACCAGTTTAGTGAAAAATCTGGTGATTGCAGTTAATACCTTCTCTTTGGTAGAAGGGTCTATGTCTGTATGGTAAAGTACCTGTGGCCCTGGATTAAAACGATTTTTTGGGTCCAGTGTACTCAGCAGAAAGATTCCTGTTGACTTGAGGCTTCCATAATTGTATGGTATTGTGGTGTTAGTAGTGTGCCCACCTCCCTGTAGTTATTTTATGTTACTTGTACACGATTGTCCTGTAACTGAAATACTATTAATTTAAATGCCTAATTTTAGATATTTGTTCCGTTTTACTTTTGAGGAACGGAATGGGCATTAGTAAGTATCGTTCTTAAAATACGGTAGCATTTAAGTATCAGTTTTTCTTCAGTGCTAAGCTGCAACTGAGTGTTGCATACCACAGGCACTGCAGGTTTTATTTAAATGTACTTCTCTCGTCAATTGCCATATTAATGCTATTGATAATAAATTCTAGTCCGAGTAACTCACAGCTCCTGGGTGTGAGATATAAACTGTTCACATCTGATTTGCATTTCAGATCCACGTCATAAAGCCAGTATTACCAAAACTAAACAGTTTATATGAGCTTGCCATATCAGGGGATAAAGGTAAGATGGAACTTTTTCTATTTAATCCCTTAAATATTAGTCAGTTAAGTTACACTCTTACGTTGTCTTCTTCTGTTTTAGTATCAGCTTTTTGCAGTGTTTTGTTTCTCAAATTAGGTGTTTTCTGGGAGGCTGTTCCAGTTTTTGGGGGATTGCTCTATGCATAGGTTGTTTGGCAAACATGCATAGGTAGTGGCCACTCTGCTCTGAGAGGAAATCTGAGCATATATTTGTTGCTTACTATTTTGTCCTGAAATACTATTTTTCTGCCAGCAAAGCCAAATAAATGGTCCTTTTTCCACTGTGTTTTGCCTTACTTAAGATAATGTGAAAATAAAACAAAGCCAGAGATTTTTGGGGTTGTAGAAGCCAAGTCACCTGCACAACTTTGTAAAAGGGGAAACCCCCTCCCTTACCCTCCCCCCCCAACCCAACTTGCTGGAAGTGGGGAGAGAATAATTAAAATGAGTGCTGAGACAGTGTATCTAGGGCACATGAGCACATGTAATTAGGTAGTGCAAGATGTTGGAGATTGGTAAAGTGGAAAGACAATTAATGTGAAACTTTTGCAGGTAAATACATTGGTATAAACAGAGTTACAGAAAGAAAGGTGTGGAGTTTGCACTTTTTAGTAGTTTTAATTTGTAACTAATAAATAGAGAGTAACTGTAGAAAACTGTACTCATTTTTTAAAATTACATTTAGCAGGGTATTTTTATAAAACTAATGGCTCACCTTTTTGAAATGTCCTGTGAATAGACTATAATGTTGTCCAGAATGTCATTATGGTATGTGCTAGTGTGTCACTGTCATTTCTGTGTCAGTTTAGAAGAATTTCTTTTTGTAACAGGTTGTTGGCTGTTTCACCCATCGTGGCATATGTGCATTTATAGACGAATGTTTGAGAGTGAGAATAAAACATTGACAAAGGAAGGTGTTCTTCATTTTCTGGAGCTTTATGAAACAAAACATCTTCCAAATTCCCTTGGTTTCTCAGAGGTAAGGGTGTTACTGTTACTTGCCTAAACAAACAAATGTTCTAATTTGTAATAGTTCTTAACACTAATTGCTTCAGTAGTTGGAATTGGACACATTCTGTTTCTGTAGTATAATCAGTGTATTACTGTATCCCATAAACCCCCCACACTTTAAAATATTCTCTATGTGGGAAGAAATATTAAAGCTTAAAGGGTTTTTTTTTTGGTTACTATCACATCCGTATTGATTGTCCAACCAGCCTACAATTTAGTAAGGAATGATCTACATTATACTGTTTATTCTTCACAGGAGCTTTCCCCTCAGAAGCTTAATATTCCTGATTTATAAAAATTAAGTGAGCCTCTTGATGCGTAACTTGACATAAAGTAAACTTAAATATGCATCCTAAATCTTTTTACATGTGTTGGCTCTTCATCACTCTTTTATTTCATGTTTAAATATATTTTCTCTATCTGTTTCCCATAAGGATTTCTTATTTGCCTGCATCTTTCACCATACTCTGTGAAATGTATCTAGTGGGAAAATCTCTTTCCTTGTTTACTCTCGTGGTCCCCCTTCTCTTTAGTTCCTTCCTCTTTTTGCTTCTACTATTTGCTACTAACAAGAGTATTCTCTGATTTCTGGCTCTGTCCTTTAAAGTCTGGTGAAATAAGTCTTGTTATCTTCTGTGTGACAGTGCCTTGGAAGTGTACATTGAGCCATTGTTCTTGTTTCCTTTTTGCAGTTTGTTATTGGACCACTAATGGATGCCCTCTCAGAAAGTTCCCTCTACAGCAGGTAAGCCACTGGTTTAATTAATCATTTATTTCATTTCTTGATTGCTCCAAATGTGTTCTAATAATGCTGGTTTAAGTATGTGGGTAAAATCTTAGCTAAGGAAAACACAATAAAAAAATGGTGCTGCTAAACTTACTGACAGGTAGAGAATTTTTCAGGAAAGGTGGGTGGCCGTGAACAAATGAAATATGTACAGTTTATGTACAATAATCTGAGTAACAGCAACAAATGTTGAGTAACAGCAACAAATGACAGCTTCTATATTGCATCTTGTTTTGAAACATGAATTTGGAAGTGAGATATGATAAATTAATAACTTAGTGAAGTACTTTTTTGTCTTCTCATTTTCTTGCCATGCAGACTGCTCTAAGTGTTCCAAATTCATAGCTGCTGGAAGTGGGTTTTTGCAGGAGACTGTGGTTGACAGATGACATTGATCCTCTTGGTGTAAATATGTAAAGAACAGAGGAAAGTTTGAGGAGTTGCAGGTTTCTGCACATTCAGTGTAGAGATGGATGGCATTCAGTCCTTTGTGCCAGATGCACAGAGAGTATTGAGAGAGGAATAAAGTGCTGAATGCACTTTTGTTATGACCCTGGGTAACTGAGGGTTTTGTTAATAGATCCCGTGGGGTGGATTGCAGTGAATGACTGGTGTGTATAAATATGGCAGGTTTATTTCAGAACAATTTGGGTTCAATGAAAAGGAGGTATGTAGCCATTTTGGTTGTCATCCATAGAAGTATAACAATATAAAAGTATAAAATATGTATAAGGAAAAGAAAGAAAGAGAAGATGAGAGCAGATAGTGGAGAGGAAAAATACCACCATATGTGGATCTAGTGACAAGACTTGGTTGTTGCAATTTTCAGTGCACCTTGGTCGAAGCGATGGTCACAGTCTGGACCTGATGGGGGAAGCCCATGAAAGAAAGAGTTCCATGGGTTAATATATGCTCATTTTTAGGGGGATAAAACTGACCAAATGGTGATAGTTTGGATTAGGTAGTTATGGATAAAGTGTAGTCAAAATAGGTTGTTTCAGCGAAACGTGGCAGGACAAATGTGACCTCTGCAGGCTGTTGCAGCAGTTATGCATTTCTCATCTCAGCTGGCTGCAGGATCTTTAATGGACATGCATGGATGGGAATTCTGAAGGTGAGGCAAGTGCCAGGTGTTCCAGTGTGTATGTTAGAGCTGTGTTGAATCAATGCTTCATAATCTTCTTAATCTTCTCTTTCATCTTCTGTGTTTCTGGTGAAACATGATGGCATATCTAGAGGAGGGTGCATATTTGAGTATCCCAAGAATAAACAAAGTTGCTACAGTTAATGTCAAGCTGAGAGAAAGCTACAGAATCTCTTGACTGAAGCTAGTCCTTAATAGCCAGGATCCTGAGACTTCTCATGAGACATAGGTTGTCTCTGTTGGTCTCATGGAGTGCCACTGAATGACACTTTGGTTTTGTTTAGGGGCAATTCTAAACATTCTAAATCTGTTTGATTTTAGATTAAATCTGTTACATCTAATCCAAAAGCTGTTAACGTGCCAGTTGTGTCAAAACATGTTTTAAAACCCAACAGGGCACCAGGTCAATCAATAGGAGACTGTCCTCCTTTGGGAATGAGGTTACAGAAGTTTTTGGCTACTTATCTCACTCTTCTTCCAGAAGAAGAAAAAGGTATGTTTCAGTTCCACCTTTATCTTTTTTTGAATAAGGAAACCAAATAAAAACTATGGAGCTGTTTTCTGTATGTCATGTAAGCATCTACTTGAGAGAAAAAAAGGTGTAGCTTTCCTGACAGTGGAGTTTCCAGAGAAAAGGCCTTCAGGCACTCTAAGGGATCCTGCAGTACTAAGCTACAAAATTGTTCTAGGGGCAAAATAAAGCAGATTTGCTTTTTATTAATGGAAAAATAAAAAGCCCAAACAAGTTCCTAAGATCTGAAGTGAACAGGACTTGCAGATTCTTTTTTCTTTATCTGCCAGGCCTTTTTAGTCATGACTTGTGTAGTGACACATCCAAAAGAGCCAGTCCAAGTGCTGAAACAGAATAGGGATTCTTTTATTGTGATGTTGGCTGGGGAAAGATGTCTGAGACTCTTTCACATTTTGATGCTAGTGTAGGCTGAAATAAAGGAGACCAGAATTTAATACCTGGTCTAACTGGATCAAATAAGGGTAGAACCATCTCCCTTCAGCACCTGATATGTACAGGTGTATTCTGGTAGGAAACACCTTATATATTTGTAATGCCATCGATGCCCTGTTTCTCTGCCCTGTCCCAAGGCATGTATTTTATCACAAAAAGGGGGGTCTGTGATCAGGAATCCTGAGATGGGTAGTCTGCTTCCACACACTGTACATGTGGTGGCTTGTTGAGGATTGCTCTGCCCATTCCAGCATCCATTAAACTGGTTGAATTACTGTGGTCAGCCATCTCACAAACTGAATAACAACTTAAAAAAGGCATTGTTTAGTACTTAAAACTATCAAGAATTAAAATTCCCTTCCTGAACATGGTGATTAGTGCAGATTACCAAAGTCAAAATTAGTTTTATTTCTGGTTATCTCTGAATCATATCACCTTACTGACAGACTTCTTTGGAATGTAATTTTTTTCACTGAAATAATTAGGAAATTATTCTGTTGTCTTTAATTGTCAGACATTATAATAACACTCTCCTGCTAGAGTTCATGTTATTTCAGTGCATTAAAGAACATGGACTCACTCTGGGTTGTTTTGTTTACTTTTATTTTAAGGTAGCTTCCTGTTAAAATTTATTCAGAAGATGACAAGTAGGCATTGGTGTGCTGTTCCTATTTTTTTTCTTTCTATGGCTTTGGCATCTATCCCTGCATGTAAAGTACTTGGTGCTGAAGGACTTCATGCTTTAAGGTAAATATACACTGCATTATGTTCTTACAGCCTTTTTACAAAGAAGTGCTGACAGTCTGGAGAGCCAGGATTTGATTCATGTTTGTTACTTCTGAAGGGATGGTTGTGCATGGGAATGGAAGGTTCTGTCTCCTTTATGTCTAATTTGCAGAGGAAACCAATTCAAGCATTCAATATTTATATCTTTATGTGAATTTTAAAAAATTGAGTTTTTGCATTTTAGATCTTCATCATTTCTACTTTTTAGAATAATTTTTGCCTGGTCTTTTGTACTTCCTGGTTGATATATATCACACATCTTCATTTTCTTCTAGTTACATTACAGCCTGATTTAATACCAGTTGAGGCTATATCAGGGATATATCCACAGTCCAGAATGCTGGAAACTGAAAGATTTCTAAGTAAAAGGCTAGGTAAAAGTTCTTGGCCTCACTATTGACCTTAATCACACTGATATTTCCTAAGTGTCTGCTTTCTCTTCTTAGAGCCTCTAAAAATCAGTTGTTATTCCAGTTTAATCAAATTTGAGCTTTTAAATAAAATCTTACTCATAGTTGAAGGAATATTGGATAGAAGCAGTTTACAAAAAGAAAAAAAAAAGTTGGTCATGCCTTTGCTGATAAAAGATCACTGAAAGTTTCTTTCAGATTTGTGCTTGAGTGAGAGTTTGATGGTAAACATTTGTATACTTGTTACAGATAGAAATGCTAGAATTAAATTACCAATCTGAACTGATGTGATCATGGGGATTGTTCCTTTAGTTTTGGTTTTGTTCTTTCTTCTTCCCCTTTTTATTTTGTCAGGTTTATGCTCATCCAAGTTTTATTGCCAGTTTTTGAAAGTACATGTAACAGTAGCCTTGGTTCTGGATTGTTTGTGGTCTGATCACGCAGCGTTTGTGTCATACGTAATAGAATGTGTCTGTTACATGCAATCTAATGCATTTAAAATGGTTCATGATTAGAAATTTACATTTTAAAGTGTGTGTTTTTCCTCTTTGCAGAGATGTCCTCCAGTGTACCATGATTACACACCAGATTTTGTTGCGTGGAGCTGCTCAGTGCTATCTTCTTCAAACAACCATGCATTTGACAGATGTGGTCAGTTTGGGGTTTTGTGTTTGGTTTTGGTTTAGTTTTTTCTTTTTCCCTGATGCAATAGAAATACAGTAACACTTTTGCAGGGTCAAACAGTATTTAAAAAATTGCTGCATAGAGTATTTATACTGATTTTGCTGGATTTGCAATTGTGTTTTTAGTGACTATTTAAATTGTGCTATGTAAGTATGGTATGCTTCTATTACCTTTGCTTTTCATAAGAAGTATTTTTTTTCATTAGCTTTTATTAGTTGATGTTTTATTGTAGGGTTTTCATGTGCTAGTTATAATAACAAGATATTATTCCATATCTACCGTATAAGCTTAGGTTTTAACAGATGGAAACTAAATGGACTTTCCTGTAGTACCTAATTAAAAAAGTACCAGCATGATAAAACTACTATTAGTGTTGAAATAGCAGGACTGTAGTTATTAAGTAATCAAAGTATTCATGTTTTGTTTGTTTTATAGCTTGCTTTCCAAATAAGTAGTGTTGTGTATTATGGCTATAAACCTGTCTAAATTTCTTTTTAGAAATGCAAAAATAATACTTATGAGTGACTCTTGATCATTTATCTACATTAATTTAAAAGGTTTAATCGGTGAATAGCACTATTTGTACAGTCATTCATTTATTTTCAGATAGACTTTAATACTTGGGAAAATTAAGTTGTGTTCCTTGGTACAGATAAGTTGGTCCCAAAGAGGCAGAAATGAGTATGCATCACAAAAAGGAAAAAGTAAATTTGTTTTTCTGAAGCTTGCCAGATAAAGGCAAACTTCTTGAGTTGTCATATAGATATCATTTGTTGTATATTATGTTGGCAGCTGTTATATTTGATTAATTTCTTCAGGAGAAGGTATCCTTCCCAGAAGTTTCAAACTTTCTTCTGTCCCTTAGACCAGAGGAGTCCCTAAGGAGAGATACTTTGTTATGGACAGAGGTGAGAACTGAAGCTGGTTTTATGTTCATCAAACCCATCACTGGTAGAAATAACAGAATAATCTCAAAGGGGAAAATGTGCATACCGTGTTGAGTGAGATTGTAAATTGTACATTTTCACAGGATATGTATTTTATATCTTTGCAAGATGTAAAATGCTATGAATAAAACCTCAAAGATGAAATAACTTTTGATGAATAGTAATATATAATATAATGCAATTTTGATAGTATATACTGGAGCCAACTGATCACATAGCCATAACTTTTGGTTTCTTGTACAGCCATATAATGATAAAGTGATTTTTTGCATAGTGTCTTCTTGTTATGTATACTGTACATTTCATCTTGCTCCATACATTTTTGGCATACAATTTAAAAAAAAAAAGCTGGTCTCACTAGGTAGCACTTGATTGGAAGAAGCCCTTGAGATGAGGGAATTTTTACCAGTCTTGCTTTTAAGAGTTGTTGCTTTTCTTATATTGGTACCAACTGATTTTTTGGGGTGAGCTGCCCTCTGGGGGAACATTTTTCTGTGTGTAGTTAGAAGGGAGCAGTGTGCTGAGGCTCAGGGTGGCTGTGGTGAACAGCTCTTGCAGGGAGTGGATTTGGGATGTGAGAGTTTCTGCTGGGAAGTCAGTGATGTCAGTGCACAGCTGCCAGATGTGGTCAAGGAGTAACATAATGCTCTGAATTCAGCTTTGCAGCTGGTTGCAAGTGAATGACAGGTGCTTCAGGAAGTCTGTAACCTCTGATTTGGAACGTCAAGAAACATCATCACTATGTCAATATGTACGTGGTCTTGTGGGAGAGTACCTTAAGACACCTGCATCTGAAAGTAAGTTAAATGTGTATGAATAAAAACCACTATTTTTAGGATAATTAGAAAAGAAATTACAACAATCCCTTGGTTTTTAGAACATTTGTTTGTTTTTTTATATTGTACCTGTTCAAGTTCTGCCCAACCTGTGTGTTCACAATTCTTAAGTTTGAACCTTATTTTTAATTCCAGCTTTCCTCCATAAATTAGTCCTGCAGTATTAATTGAACATTAAGTCTCAAGATTCAATTTTAATGCTGCCCTGATGCTTTGTTCATCAGGTTTATTTTGTTACTCTTTTGATGGTGTCTGAAAATGCTGGAATGTGGGGGTGGAGGGAAGCACAAGGGAATATGAACACACACAGATTCTGTCACCTTTCTCAGTAGAGATTTGTAAAATGACCAAGTATTTTTATAGAGAGAGAGGCCATAGTGAGGCAGCTTGTCAGCAGCTCATTGCACACCTTCCTGCCTTGTTACATTCTTTTGGACAGCTTGCAGCAGGTGAGCTGCCACATGTTATAACCAAGGAAGGTGCTTTGTAGGCTGCATAAATGTCCAGAGAAATTCCAAAGGGCCTTTTTGTTCACTGATGCATTTTAAATGATTACAATGTCGGGTTAGTGTTTTCTTTCAGACACATTGAAAGGAATGGCAAATTGATTTTTTTAAAATACTTTCCTGTGACATTCATCATCATAGTGATTTTGATAGTTTTATATTGTCAAAAGTCAAAGCTGAACACTTTTAAAGTATTGTACACATAGGAGATAAAAAAGCTCGGACAGAATTTGCTAATGATAAACAGCTTCAGAAGCTTCCTGCAGACTGGGAAACTTCACTTGATTGTCTTACTGTTAGAGAAGTTGCAAGCAAATTCTCTCTGTTGATACTCCACGGTAAATTTACTGAAAATATTGGCAGATCTTCTCTCCTTCCTGAAATGTTTGTTTAGTCCCTAGTCTGTATTATCTGCAATTCCATGGCAACCATCTGCATTTCACTTATAAAACGTGATGTTTGTAATTCTGGTTTTATATGAAATTTAACTAATAAGCAGTTCTTTAGAGGAAGTAAAAAGAACCGTGTCCAGCTGCTTGAATTTGACCTCCAAAGTGTGTTTTTCTTTCTGAATTCCCAAAGCCATAAACATATAAGTTTAAAAAAACCCTTAAAACCAACTTATGTACTGCTATTTAAGAAACAATTTTATAACTATGATGATGTAGTTCTGCATCAAAGATGGATAAAAAGAGAAACTTCACTTTGTTTTTTTTATAATTTTGTTTTTATGGGATAGTTTTAGTTCTTTATGTAACTTCTGTGGTCAAAATCACACCTGATGTTTCTGATGAAGCATAGTGGAATTACATTCTTCATTAAATTCATTTGAATATGCTAATGTATTTTTAAAAGCAATGGAAAAGTCTGTTGTTAACTGCTACATAATGTATGATACTATGTAACACATTGCCCAAAACTTATTTGTGCATAAAGGCCAGTTGTGTTTAATTTATATCTAGATAAAGAATACCAAAAATTCATAGTAATACTCATGTTAGCATGAATTGTTTTTGTGCTATTTATTTATTAAAATAAGTTACAAACCCAGAAGTTTTAGAAATTAATACAAAGGTATTTTTTAGTTACTGTGGAAACCTTAAAATATCTTTAATCAGGAGAAAGTTGCTTTATGCCTGACTGGTTTGAAGCTAAGCTTGTCTCCACAATGATTCTGTTGGCTGCTGACGTGGAGCAGATGAAGAATAAATACAGGTAAGTATGAAATACCTTATTTTACATTTCTCTCTTTTTCAATCCCCTCACTCCTGAAGGATCCAGTAGAAGCCTGGTGAAGTTGGGAAGCTGTCCTCTTTACTCTGTAGACTTTCCATCAGCCTGATCATTCCTTAGGCCTTGTTGCTGTTCCTGCAGACGTACTGGGTAACATTCTAAAGATATTAAAGTGTCTTGGAAACGTGTCCTATTTATTTCCATAAGTAACTTCAGCACTTAAGGCAGATACTCAGAAGAAGACTTTCTTTTTAATTTTTGTTTTTGTGTAGTGGAAAAAGCAACATAGAGTGGATTGAACTAGAGGCTTTCTTGAACCCTCTTCTGGATGTCTTGATGAAACTTGGCAGTAATGCTTACATACCAACACTGAAAACAGATAAAAGCCTTCAGCTTCTCTTGAAGTTATTGCAGACCCGTTGGTTAAAATGTTCCAATTCACAAGATGGTTAGTGACATCTTCAGTCTACTGTGTCTTCTGTTCATTACAGTCTTAACTACAGCTAAGCTGCTTAACTGTTTTATGGCTATATTGTCAAACTGATTTTAGCCTCAAAGTGGTAAATGTAAAAGTTGGCAATCTGGCATGTCTGTTACAAAACTTGAGCTGTGGGTCCAGTATTGCAGGTGTCCTAAGGAATGGGAATTGAGAATGGGGAAGCCTTCTGAGAAAGCAATTGTTATCCATTAGGATTAGATCATCAGTTAAAATTTGAAACGTGATTGTACTGCAAATATTTATAGGCCTATTCTTTGCAAACGAATGGATTCCATAAATCATTTAGACACTTCAGAAAGAAATTAGTACAGAAACCCAGCCTAGCCTGCTTAGTTGCCACAGGTTCAGCCAGAGTCTTCCCTGAGGGCATAAAGGGATCCTGTTCTCTGAGTTGACTGGTAGGTGAAGAGGTGCTCACTGGAACACAAGCCTGGTGATCTGTCTGGGAGTGTTGGTCCCCCACAGATGGACCACTTTAACTTGTACACCTTCCAGGAGAGTCTGAAAAAAATCTCTGGAGTCCTTACTGCTCCTTTTGGGAGAACTTGGTCAGTTTGTAACCAGAATAGACCTAAGTGTATTTCCTGAGAGCAAATGAAAAATTGCAGTATTATTTCCATGAATTGGGATGCTGAGTGGGAACAGGAGGGATCTTGGTGTTCGGTTTCTACTCACCCAGATAATTTTGGGATTTTTTTCAGGGTGTTCATAACATGGAATAAAAGAGTAATTTTGGAGATAGGAGGCTCCATATCTAGGCTCTTAATTGTAACAAAAATAGTTTCATGTTACACATCTAGGTTTCATATACATACCTAAATGCAGCCCCAAAACAAATGCCCACCCTCATTTTAACAAGTGCTGTATACATTCAAAACCCCTGCGCCCTTAAATTTTAGCTGTTGGTCTGAAATTCTGAGCACTAATTATGCAGGCTATTAAAGTTCATATTGGGGCATGGTCTGTGACTGTTGAAATGGGTTCCTTGAAATGAACTAACGTGGAAGAAGTGTCCCCTAAGCTACCACGGGGCATTCAGCACGAGGGTAGAGCAAGCCTGAAGCAGAACCCTACAAAACACATGCAAGCACATATTAGTTTTTATTATGAAGAATAAATAATTTCCTTGTGTGCTATTTCTTCACGTGCTTGCAAATGCACCTGCAATGGATTGCTCCTGCTTTGGGAATTTTGACACCTGGCATGGCACATTGAGTTCTGCTAACAGAGTTCCAAAGGTATGGCAAGGCTGAGCATTGTCCCCCTGCTTTTGAAGGTCCCTGTAGGTGCTCCAAGTACAGCCCATCATCAGTCCTTCAAGAGGCTTCTGAATTGCATTGTAGTTTTAAGTTAAACAAGGATTGCTTTTCTTAAATTATTTTTTCCAGTGTTTTTGTGCTGCTTCCTTCTGCACAGGAGAACCAAGTAATAAATCTTCTTAGTCTGCAGCTGTGAATTGACTGTGGTGAGGGGTGGGAAGATTAATGCTGTAAAATACAGAAGTTGTGTTTGTGTGTTGATAAAATGTGAGGTGAAAAGTCCTGTTTTTCGAATGGAAAACAATGAAATGGTAGGGAATAATAAAGGAATTTAATCTTGTAAAACAAACGTAATAAGAGCGAAATGTTTTATTTAAGAATATTTTAATGGGGATAGACATGCCTGGAACGCATGCTGAAATCATCAGCATTCTTCCACAGTTCTTGCTGTCTAAACTGTTACTAGATTTCACTATTTTAAAAAGTAAGATTTTGGTAATTACTATTTTTTGCTAGTGTTACAGAGCCACTGGTAAGGAATTGGGTTTTATGTCCAACATGCTTATCTGAAGATTTTATGAATATAAATTGCAGAAGATGTTTTAGTGATTTGAGACTTATAATGAAACATCATGATAATCAGACATAATTAAACTGTTGGTTTTAAACAATTTAAGCCTTGGAAATATAGTCCATTGAGCCATTTTAGTAGGGAATATTGAAAGTAAGTACAATACAGATTTCAAACTTCTGGAAATATTCTCCCTTATATTTTTACTTTTTGAAGGTCTTCCATTTAATAATATTTTTGCAACATGAAGTGTTCCTCAGGGTCAACTCCAGAAAAAACCAGCAGCTCTAGCCTCTGGGTAATTCTAAATACTGAAACTAATGACTGGTATTTTTAAAACAAGGTGGCCCTGCGGAGTATTTTATCTCCATTTTCATACTGAGATGTTGTTTCTTTGGCTCTCAGCTAGCCCTTACCCTTGAAACACAGATGGAAGTGTGTTTGTGGTTAAATATGTTTTACCAGAGTGACCCACCTCCCTTGTGTATAAACTTGTGTCTTTGTTTGTGAAATGCTATGTACATGTGGTATACTTGGTAGCCTAGCCTTTTCTTACAGAAAATACCACATTTTGTGTCATAATTTTGTATTTTCATTTACAGTGTTAAGCCTGGAAGCTATGTGGTTAAAACCTTGTAAGATTACACTGTTTCCAAAGATGAATTACTCCTAAGCATCAAAAAACCAGACCAATAACCATCAAGCCCCAAAAATCAGTTTTCATGTCTGTAAATATTAGGAATGGAAAACCGCATTTTTCTCACATAAAGTTAATTGCTGGATATGAAAGCTTTTGGTTTTTATTAAAGACTAAGTTCATTAATAAGCTGTTGGTGCAGAGTGTTGGGAGTAGGACAAAAGTGTGCATTAGAAGTTGGAAAATTGGACTGTGGTCTTCTGGTCTTGTGTGGGTTTTGGTTCACTAATACATTGTGAATCTCAGGGAGTAATGTAATCTGGTTTGGTTCTGTTCAGCCTTATGGCTTACACGGCTAAAAAGTACAGAGCTGTTTTAAGTTATTTTTAGGTTTTTGATTACTATTACTGTATAACTTTGTAACATAAATAAATCTGCATGGTATAATAAAATTCTTAAGGGAATGGTGTTTCTGTATATATACTTTTTTTTCCCTCCACACAGATGAAGTACTGTTTTTTGTCTGGAAATCTCTTGTGACACCTGTGGAGAGTATTCTTGAATTTGTTCTCCGACGGCTTACTACCAATGAGTTAAGCACTGTAAGTAACGATTATGAGACATACTTTGGTGTGGTTTTGTTTGTTAATTTGATTTACCAGTGTTCCTGAAGTTCATACCAAATCTTTAAACACCTCAAAAGTCAATTTACATAGAAACACTTCTGTTACCATTTTTTAAATGGGCACAATAAAAAGAGAAAAAAAAGTGTCTTGACAAGTAGGGTTTAATGTCTATAGTCTGCATTTCTTGTTTCTTCTTAAATCTAAAGAAATCATGTAGTAAGAAATCCTGAGTGTCACATACTGTATAAATATCTACTAGTATAGCAGTGGACATGAGATGTTAGGTGTTTGGGGACTTTCAGTACTCAGCCTGGTTATCATCTTACTTGACTATCTCTCACTGTTTGCTTGCTGCTGTGGCCAGTGTTTAGGTTTATATCCAAAGAAACCTGAGACTTCTAAAGCAAAGCAAAAGTTAGAGTTGAATCAGGAAAATGACATCTGAAAGTCAGTTTTTAAGATTTAAAAATTAATAACCTCCCCCAAACAAACAAATCCCAAAATTAAAAGTTGTTCTGTTGCGATGACAGTTGTAGTTTTCCTTCTGCTGTCATTGTTACCAGTAGTTTTCTTTCTGATTTTCAGTTTAATTTTCCTCCTTTTACTGATTCAGTTTGCTGTTGTTTCCTCACTTTCAGGTTGGTGACCTGGATCGTTGTGATCTGTACCTGACTGTAATTCCAGAGATAGTGAATTTGTGCCTGAAAGTCAACTGGAAGAAAATGCCATCTATCAAGAACTTCCTTTCATCCCTGATAAATGCATCTATTCGTAATCTTCAGGAGAGAAATTCTGAAACGGTAATTTAAAATTATTTCCAACAATAAATGTTAATACAAAACAAACCAATAAGTAGTAATTAAAATATATGCTAATATAATATTTAGATTCTGCATGAATAATTATATAGAAATAGTATAAACATAAGTTAATATTTATCATATTGTGATATATAAAATGCACAATAATGTTATATATAATGTGAAATTAAATAATAGTTTGTGTGAATGTGCATATCTATTCCCTAACACATTCCCTATGTCTTTATTTGGCAGTGTAATATGAATGTAAAACATTTGTAGCTAAGATTTAGTACTTACTTTTTGTCTTTTTTATTGCATTATTTAGACGTATGTATAGCTGAAGTAAAATTCTTACTGTAATAATGAACTATGTACTCAAAGATTTTTTTCCTCAAATATGAACTAATCTTACTGATCAAGTTACTATTAATGAAATGTCTTTTGTGTTTGTTGACTTCAAAGCTGGAATATCTAGAGAAAAAGAAATTCCAGAATCCAGCATTGCTTTGGCTTTTTTGTCTAGCTCTGTTGATTGTCTCATAGTTCTATGTGTTAGGCTACTATATCTGAAATAGATAAATTTTCAAAAGGCAAAGAAACTGAATAACTTCCATTAAAAAAGAGGAGATTTAAATTAAGATTTGTTGGGCACTGTAAACTTTGGTCTTATTACTTGGTATTATTCTTTTGTGCAAGAGCAGTTAATAACACATTAAAAGATTTTAAGTGTTTGATTAGCTAGGTTTGCTTTTTAAGGAAACAAAGAACAACAATTTTATTTTTTTCCTTCATTTATGTGAATTATATACTTTTTCCAGTAGTTTCAAAGTAAATATTTTCTGGTTCAAACTTAGTGTTCACTGGGGCCTTTACCAATTTATTTTGAATTCAGGGGAATTATATTTTCATGATGATATCTTCAGTATCTTCAGCCTGCAGTTAAACTAGTTTTTTTGTCTTTTATTTTATTTTTACATAATGCCCTTCTTCTTGAATATGTTATTTAGGATTTGACACCTGAACTGTCACAAGCTATTAATATTCTGGGGAAATGATGCCTTTTTTTAATAGTAGATTTCTTCAGCTACACATATAGTACATCTTCATTTCCAGAAGAAAGAAGAAAATGCGGAGTAATTATAGACAAGAAGAGTTTTTTCTGTGCTCTGGACAGCCAAATGTAACTTGGAGATATTTAAATAACGTCAAAATTTTCTTACTATATGGGTATTACATGCTTATTGGCTTTTTTTTTTTTTGAGACATTTTATTTCATACCTATTTGAATATATATGTTTATCACACAAAATAACCATGGCATGGTTGTGATCTTTTGGGTGCTTGGAGCAGCTAGTGTGTTGTATTCCACATTTCAGCTGTCGGGTTTCTGATTACCTGCACCCACATCTTTTTTCCTGATTGCCCTCCTGCAGTACGTATGAACTGTTACCTGGCAAAATAGGAGTGTTCCATCACAGCCAAGCTGCCTGCACTTAATGCATAAGTGCCTAATTTGGAAGATTTATGCTTCTGTCAGTGTTGGCAACTTCTGAGTGATTGTGCTGGCCCAGCCAAGCTGTGTTAGGCACAGGGGAAGAAAATCCAGAAGTAGAAGGATGCAGAGTTGCTACCTTGTGATGTCTCTGGTGATACAAATAGGGGGATTATTTAAAGTATTAGCATGTTATTTGTATCATATTAGAAGAGCTTGGTGTGTGTTTGTTCATGTATGATTTGGTTTTACTTAGGAGCCAAAGATTAAGGACCAAATCAGAAAAGTAGCTAGCATGGCTTCACTGGCAGCTGTGTGTGAGATAATGGATGGGAAGCTGGAAGCACACCTGGAATCTCTGCCTTCTGTGGATGCTCTGAAAAAATTCATTTCCTTTTCTCAATTCAATGAAGTATTAAAGAAACCATCTTATATTGAAGAAAAAAATAGGTATGTCTGCTAAAGCTTCAGTAATTTTTTAGAATAAACTTGATTAATGTGAAGCAGTGGTTATAATGTTGGCTTTTCCTGTTCTTTGACAACTTTTTGCCAAGATGAAAATGAAGAAATTTGTACACAAACTATTTGCTCTGTTACTCTTTTGTCTTAATATCCAGGTTTTAGAACATCAAAGCAGCCATAATTGATCAGACCAAAGGTTCTTTTGTTCAGTCCTCTAGTGCTATGAAGCCAGAGCTAGCTTTGAACACTGCTTACTTACCCTTAGGCCAGATTAAATATATAGATACACTGCAGAAAGCCATGGCATGTACACGAGCAAGTTTAAATGGAAATTATTTACTGTTGGGAAAGGAAACCCAGAGCAAGCCAGAGAGCCAAACCCCAAATTCTTAGGTAAAAAAAGCCATGACCAGCATATAGTGATGTTTCCACTGAATACTCTCACAGGTGTTGGACTAATGAGACTGACTGAGCCCAGAACTGAATTTTCTCTTTTAAAAACCACTTCATTTTTACATTTCTTTTCCACGTACTTGTCCAGTCTCACCTGGAACTGTATAAATCTTAGCACCTTGAAGTAGCACAGTGAGTTTGTACAGTTAAGCACTTCCTGGTGGCGTAGGAATGCACAGGATAAACTTAACACAATATTTATTAAAGGAAAGTATTTTTTTCACAGCTTACATGAAGAAACGACATCTCAAGGATGGGGGAAGATTGTTGCCCGCTATATTAATGACCAGTGGATTTGCCTTCGTTTTGTTTTAAATTCATTTCCAACACTGCCTCAGGGGTATGAAGAAACTTCAGAAATGTCATTATCTACGGTTGAAAGGTCCAAAAAAACTCTACAGTCTGCATTAGAAGCTCTATCTATTCTTCCTTCAGACCAAGTTTTACCTGTGTTCGACTGCATGAAAGTCCTTGTTCCCAAGGTAAAAGATAAACAAGCACAGTATTCATAGGTTTTTTGGGTGTTTTTTGTCAAATGTAACACTTTGTTCATCTCTTTATTTACAGCTTCTGGACTCAGATGAGTCTCTCTGCATAGAAGCATTTGATTTGGGTTGGAAAATTATATCCTCTTTGAGCAACACACAGCTAATATTTTGGGCCAATCTAAAAGCTTTTGTTCAGTTCATCTTTGATACTGAGGTTCTAGCTGTTGCTGCAAGTGCAAAGGGTCAAGCATATGCCAAAATTAAAGAGGTCAGTTCCAAGATTTTTTTTTTTTTTTTTTTTTTTTTTTTGTTANTTTTTTTTTTTTTGAGAAGGGAACATAAATTCTGTCTGGATGTAAAAATGTATTTTACTTTTTATTTTTCCTTCAGCTGTTGTTGTGAAAAATTTTTAATTTCTGAAAAGGCCTAGGTTTGAGAGTGTTAAGATAAAAGCCCTGAGAGTTAGATTGAAGAAAAACGAATATATTGTTTGTTCTTGTAGCACAGAAAATGAAAAGTACTGTTTCTTTGATTTTTAGATTTTTCAGTGTCTTCTGCCTGCAGTATATCTTTTTTTTTGTCTTCTATTTTATTTTTACATAACACTCTTCCTCTTGAATATTTTATTTAGGATTTGACACCTGAACTGTCACAAGCTATTAATATTCTGGGGAAATGATGCCTTTTTTTTTAATAGTTCACGCTTTATGAAAATGTTCTCTTAGATGAAAAGTTAGAACAGTTAAAAATTTTGTAGATGCTATTGAATAAGCCATTTTTACTGCTTCTTTAAAGGCTTCTTTTTCTCTGATGGTCCAGATGTAGAAAACAAAAAACACAGTCACCTTAGAGTTCAGTTTAATACTGCATGGTAGAGCTTCTTCCAGAGTTAAGGAGAAGAAAAATATAATTTTTAAAAAATTATTTTTAAGATTTATGCAGCTGCCTGAACTCCAAGAGTTCTTGCATATGTCATAATGTTCTTTTTTTGATTTTAAGTCCAGGTAACTGTATTCAGTACTGGGTTGTTGGTTCGTATTGGCTTTATATATTGGAAAGTTGTTAACTATTTATTTTCTAAATAATCTTTCTTGAGTATTTTTCTTTTTTTTTCCCCTCTAAGCATCAATTAAATATTTGTGCAGAACAGTCCACAATGACTGCAAGACTTTAACTAGGGCAATAATACATTATGAATTATCTACCAGTTTATGTGTCTGTTTAGACTTTACTACCTCATATGCTGCTTTGCACTTAGCACAAGAATCACACTAGGAGGGGTTGCAGTTTTGCTTTGAAGTCACCATAAGTAGCTCTGTCCTGGTGTCACACTCATAACTGTAATAATAGCAAAGTTTCAAATTTATTTTCAGCCCAGAGACACCGAAGTTATTTTTAATAAAATACAGAAAAATTGATGCTTCCCAGCTATTTAAAACTGCTGTGATATATCCGTATTAGCCCTAATTACCTTAAAATAGAGTCCTATTTATTTTCTCTGTGATTTTTTTTTTACACTTGCTTCAAATGAATGTTACTGTTCTCTATTTTAAACACTTTGCATTTGGAGTCTCCCTGTGGACCCAAGCCAAAATAAGATATGTGTTAAGGTGGTAAAGTACCTCTTCTGTTGTAGAAGTTGGTTAGCTTTTACTTCTAATGAATATCTGTAACAGCAAATTGTATGCTCACTGTTGCAGTAACTAATGAGCTATAGTTAGTATTTTATTTTTCTTGGTCTTAGAACTGGTTTAAATTCTTAGGATTACTGCCTCATCTTCAGCAGTAGTATTTGAAGCATTATGTGAGGTGTGTTTTGCCAATGTTGAGAGCGTTGAGTCCGTGTGACAGCTGTCCCATTGTCTGCAGTGGGACAGACCACGACAGCAGGCACCAAGGAGCTAATGAAGGTCTCCTAAACTCAGCAAAGGGCATCTGGGCGAGCCACCTTCTGCCCCTTCATAAGAAAATGAAGATAAAGTTCCCAAGCAAGTGCCTACTTATGTATATTCTTACCCCAGTCCTCGGCAGTCCCTCTCTGTGATGACCTGCTGTGTAATGGCTGTGTAGTTGTAGCTAAAGAGAGGGAAAAATTGGAACTGCCTGATGTTGATTTGTCACAGAAGTGTAATTTTAATTTTGTCTACCACAGTTCACTCTGGCTTTTCAGTAGTTGGAAGGGGTGGAATAAAGGGGTATTGTTGAGTCAAAAAAGAGAACATTGCTATGGTAATATCGAGAAGGGCTTCCACAGAAGGTGCCCAGAGCACTGTGCTCTTTACCTTAATTTCTTCTGCTGCACTCTCCTTTTTTGTATGTGATTATTCATATGTTAATTGTGCTAGAACTTAAATATCCTAAATTTCTTTTGTGTGTGCTGAATTTTACTATTAGTGAAATCGTTGAAAAAAATTTCAGGACTGAGAAATGCGTAGTAAATGCTGTGCTGCTTCCCTACAGGTGAAACAATAATTCAATTTTGGAATTATTAGGAAAGTTACAATGCCTGTCTTTGCACTAGAAAACAGGTTTGAATTCCTGGTAAAAACCTCACATGCTTCTAGTGTAGAGCTTTCTTTCCAGCAAGCGTTCCTTCAAACTGCATTGCAGTATTTCAGTTTTAAGTTCTTGGTGCTTTCATGCTTAGCAATTCAGAGCAACTTTCTCTATAAATCTAGCATTACTATCAAAGAATTGTCACATTATCAAAACTATCATTTCAATGCAGGGAAGTGAAGCAGCTTTGTCTTTTAAGAGCTGTTACACCTTCTGAAAAACCATTTTCATGGACAGCTGTAACTGATGTGTAAAAAGGAATTCTTAGAAAAGCCTTACCTGTTCATTCTGAATTTCCCTGCCCTCTCCCAAATGCTTGCAAATTCTTAGGAAAAAAATTTACTTTGGAAGTGAAATTTACTCTTGCACTTACCCTAAGGAAGGGAAGGAAAATTTTTTCTTGTTTTGTTTTATGTTTCTTCTTTTTGGAGAAGCTTCAGGTAGCAGTTTCAGATATCTTAAATATGCCCTCCTTAAAAACAAAAAATAAATGGTACAAAGACACTTTTGCACTTTAACTTAAATATGAACTTTGACATGAATGTAATCCTCCTTAAAGAAGACAACTAGTGATATGGCTGCTTATGTAAGAAATTTTGCTTAATGTTTAATTTTTTTTTTTTCTAAATTGGTACGGACGGATTAAAACGCTAGGTTTGTGCTCATGGAGGAAGCCCTGCTTCATTTGTTCCACTTACCAGGAGATTTGTTTAAAGCATTTGGTGTTAATATCTGTTTAAGCAAAGATCAGTTCTGGGTTTTGTTAACATAAGCATATCCTGGGCCAATTGTTGCCCATTCACCTGCTCTTACAATCAGGGAATTATAAATAGATTGAAGACAGCATTAACCTGAGCAGAGATAGGATGCCAAACACTGTGAGACCTATTAAAATAGTTACCACTGCAGTTTTATTCTAGTAGATCTGGCACTTCAGAAAACTAGATTTTGAATCTTTTATTTCTTATTTTCAGATAATTTTCAAGCTCATAGATCTGTCCACTACAAAGACTGGAGTCTTCAATGTAGTCCTTAGTCATTGTTGTCAGTCTTGGATATTTCCCACTGTTGATGAGAGAAGTGCCTTGACAAATGCTTTCTTAAATGCTGGAAATTATAGTGAACTTATCACTGAGGCTTGTGTCTTTGGAACTGTATTTAGGAAAGATCAAAGGTATTAAAAAAAAAAGTTTGTGATTTCTATTTTACAATTTTCTGTGCTTTTTTTTTTCTTTTAAACTTCGAGATTACTGAAAAATTGAAAACAGTTTTTTTATGTTATTCTGCTAATTTTGTTGCTTTGTCTTCTTTCATCTCTGAAGACTCATTCAGGATGTGCATGCCTTCATAGAAAATCTTAGAGAAAAATGTGCAGCAAATGTTGTTACAGAAAGGTAATGCTTTTGAGGATACATCTTACAGTATTTGGTGTGAATTGTGTTTTTGTCTTGATTGATGCTCTGATAGGAAAGATGCTGGTTTTGAAGTCAGCTGCTTACTGTAATCATAGACTATCATGAGTAGGAAGGGACCCACAAGGAATATATTCATAACCTTTTGAAATACTGTAAAAGGGTTGTACATCACATCATATTCATAATTCAAATACAAAATGTAGAAAAATGCTAAGTATTGTCAGGAAAATACATCCCACTTGCTAATCTTGACTGTGGCTGAAATAACTGCTTCCTCATTGTCTTGCCTCATAAAGTAGTACTTTTTAGGATGCTGAGCTAATACATACCTTACCATTGTAAGCAAGACAGTTAAGAAACTCAGATTTTAATGCAGCCACATTTTGAGTTTGCCTTTTTAACATTGGTTAAAACTTTTTGTGTGTGTTCTGCCAATGGGCTCTGCCTCCAGCTTTTGAAGTGGGGATGTTTGCTACTGGATTGTTGAATTTTTTTGTAGCTTCACCCACATCTTTACTCAGTGTAAGAAAGTCAGAGAAAAAGTTCTGTCACCTTGTTTCAGAAGAGTTATTAGTTGATAAAACCTGGGCTTTAAAAAATTCTTCAAAATTTCTGCAAAAGTTCACTACTCCTGTATTTTCTCCCAAGAGCTTCTTGGTAATCATGTATCTTGTTGTGACAGTCTGCAGCTGTCATAACCTATAATGTCATTAATTTTACTCTTGCCATGAAATATTCTAGATGTCTGTGATTTACTAATAGGAATAAAGTGTTGTTTTGGACTAGAATATTTGACCAAACTGTAAGCATATGTTAGTTGTTAAAAGATTACAGTTTACAGGCACAACATTTCAAAAACTTTTTGGTACAGCTTTTTCTATAGAAATTTTTTTTAAACACCTAGATATTACTGACGAACTCTAGATAGACTCAGGGTCAGGTTGTGAACTCACTTGTTTTTTTGATCACCAATTATGAGCAGATTTTAAAATTCTGGTTCTGGGTATTTGCATGTTTGTCTCACTGCAGACAACTTGATGACTGTATGTTCAAGATGATGTTTGGTGCTTTTTTGTAATCCAGGAATTATCTTTATGTCTAAACAAGTAGAATTTGATTTTTATTTTTATTGATATTTTACAGCACAAATCGAGATGATCACTACGTTCGTGTTTGTGCTGTTAAATTTCTGTGCTTGTTGGATGGATCAAACATCTTGCATAAGACGTTTATGGAAGACATTTTCATCAAACTACTCGATAAAGTAAAATAATTTCTCTTGGTATATAAATGTAGTATTAGTACAATTAGTAAAATGTAAAATATTTACAGTTGACAGGATGCATTTATGGTTGTTTATTTAGCCTCTCTAGATTTGCCAAGTAATACGCTTTTCTTCGTTAGGAGACAGAAGTTAATTTGGCCAAACCAAAATAGTAAAAATTGCATTTTGGGTTTATTTCTCTGGTTTTAGTGGCTATTTTGACTTCCTGGAACATTTTCCAAATTGTAACCATTGTTCCATTAAGAACCGTGCATTGGGCTGCATTCTGAAGTGCTGCATTGACTTTTAACAATTGCAGACTACCTTTTAAATTGAGAGAGCTACTTTGTCCTTAGAATACCTTTATAGGCAGGAATAATGGAGAAGGTTGGGGTCCGATTTTCATTTATATCATAGCTGGTTATGCATTGGCAGGAGTCTAAAGTCAGTGGTAAATTAGTGCAGCTGCTATTAGAACATCATCCATACATTCTGGTACTATTGAATTCTGCTTTTGTCTGAAGAGCAAGGAAAGGGTGGGTCCCCCTTTCCTCTCAATTAAGTACTGCAGAAAAATGATTAATATTTGTGTTGTGAAATTGACCAAGTGGGAAAAAGTGAGCTTTAGAAGATATTTCCTTACTTCATTATTTAATTATAAGCTTCAGAATTTAATTCTTAATAAATTAAGTATATATGTTTTCCTAAGCTTATTTTCAATGCTCATCCTAGCTGTGCAGTAGATGCTGCTTTCTTAGTACAGAAAAGTGTATTTACATGTATTCAAATTTAAAGGAAGAATAGGAAATAAACCCTATAATTTTCTTTTAGGATGAACTGGTATCCAAGTCCAGAACACGTTATTATGCAAACTCTTTACAGCATAGAGTTAAAAACCGGGTATGGCAGACACTCTTAGTTCTTCTCCCAAAGCTTAACCAGGTATTGCTCTTCACTATTAATTTCTAAATAAATAAATACGTACCTACTTTCAAGACCTAATTTGGTGTCCTGCAAGCTGCATATGTTAAATTACAGCAGGGTATGAAAGGTGTGTAACCTGTGGCTGATGGGGAAGTTCTGTGTAGTAGAAGTTTTGTGTAGTTTCATTCTTTCAGTCTGAAGTCATGGATTTATGATGCATTTCTGGTGGACACTGGAAACCGATTCTTAGATTTGTGAATTTTAGGAGGCCAGATTGTTCCTGTTAAAGCTAGCTAAAAGTTTGTACTGACTATCTGATTGAAAGCTTGTCATTTATTAAAAACGTTGCTACTTTATGAACAGTCAAGAAATTGACAAGTGTTACTTTCATCAAATGGCGCTTCGTAAGAAAATATTTGAAAAGTATAATAAAGAAATCAGATGGTTCTAAAATGTTTTAATTTGCATATTAAAATATATCTCTCATATTATGATAAAGGTGAGAATGTTCTTTTATTTAATTTTTTTTTCTTTATGGAAATAACTCTAACAATATACTAAAGGATTGCCTGATTTTGTTTTCTCAGAATTTTTTGTGTGGAACTCTCGACAGAGTTTTTCAGGCTGGATTCAGTAATAATCAGGCATCTGTGAAATACTTCATAGAATGGATTGTTATCTTGAGTCTACACAAATACCCCCAATTCCTTGATAAGTTCTGGGATTGCTTTTGCTATGTAAGTAAGACCTTTGGCATTCACTTGACAAGTAATTTGAACAAAGAGGGTACAGTTTCTCTTCCCATACCTTACTTTCTGTGTATTCCAGTCTTCCTGGAAAAGCAGTGGGCTGTTGCATAGTTCAACTTAACTCGGAAGTGAGTCTGAGCAATAATCTGAGACATTTAGAAATTTGTGACATAAAAATGGCCGACGAAAAGTGAATTCTTCCTGTTGAGAGATTTCGTTTTTTGATGTATTATTCTGGGCAGAGTAGGGCTGGCATAGGGAGTCAGAGTGGTCCAATATAAGAGCCATCAGGACCATGTGGATGCCCCAGATCCTGAGTCTGAAGGTCTAAGTTACCTGTGGTTTCCACAGCCCACTTTTGTCTTTTTTGTCCCATCCTCTGTGTCAGTGAGAACATGACTTGCATAATACATATTCAATTTGCAGCTTTCAATAATGACTACTCTCACAGTGGAGTTCTGTAATGAGATTTTAAAACTGAAGCAGGGTTTGAGTGATGATACCCCAAAGTTGTGAAAGGGCTGACTGAGGAGAGCTGACTATTTCAGAGTTGCTTCCAAAAGCTCAGGCTGTTGGAATTGCTGTCATTTTAGCAGATGATAAGCTGTTGTATCAAAGTGATCTCATGCTGATAACAAATGTGCTAAATCACAGTGGGCCCATTCAAACCATCAGAGCAAGCAGAAAACGCGTAGATTTATGAAAAAGGAATACAGATTGTGTTTTCAGAGGCTCACCTGGTGTTGAGGAACAAATTTAGTGCAGGTGGCTCAGTGTGCAACTGCAGTGTGAGCTGTGGATTGAGCTCTGGGTAGTGGGAGCCCCAGGCAAGAGGCTGTGGAATGGTGCTCACCCTCTGCACTCCTGGGGCAATACAGTGAATTTGGGTTGAATTTTAGCTCAATTACACCACTGTATACTTCATGCATTGACTTGTGTTAGTAAAAAGCAAGTAATGTGTTAGGAAAAATGAAATCGTAATAATATCAACCTTGTATTTTAGTAAATTTGGCTGTGGAAACACACAGATTTTTAATAGTGTTAATATTATTGCATGTGCAGAACATGGTGTGAAAATGTATAAAAACATTTTATATATGCATATGTCTTGTTAAATTCTTTTTTACTTTAGGATGAAGAAAAGCTTAAAACAAGCATCTGCACATTTCTGTCAGTGTTGGCCCACTTTGACATCATTCTTCAAAATACCTCAGAGAAGGTACATTTCTCTAAGAGTGTTCATTCTTTATTCACTTCCAGTGCATATACAGAGTTCTGAATTGAAAATAGACTGCCAGAATGGTTTAAAGATCTGTTTAATACTTACTTCCTACTAAAGTGTCCTTTGTTATGCAAAACACTAACTCCTCCTGTCACCTCTGTAAAATATTGGACTTATGAAAATCAGCTAAATTAGCAGGTGTTTTGGATACATGGAGCCTGATTACCTGGGAAATTTTCTGGAATAGCTACTCTGGTTTTAACTAAACATGTGGATGCACCTGGATTTGTTTTTCTTGCTGCTCTTTTAATCAGAAGTAAGTAGAGGTTTCCTTGTTGGCAGAATAATGATTTTTAAAGCAAGTGCATACATTTTCAAAAAACAAGTTGGGCTGTAGGTTTTGTCTTAATGAGATGGAAAGAAGGAAATGACTATCATGTTAAAGCTTTTTGCTTTCCAAAAGGCTTTCTTTTGAGGAACTTTTTCTTGGGCCACTCATAACTTCTGAATGCTACATTAAACCTTAACATAAAAGAAGCTTCTTTGTCTTTGTTTCTTTAGAAACCAGCTGTGAAGAAAGCCCTCATAGTTGTTCTGCAGTGGTGTTTCAACCATAATTTCAGTGTTCGACTTTATGCATTAGTTGCCCTTAAAAAAATTTGGGGTATGTGCAGAATGCTGCATGTGGACGAATTTGAAGCTCTGACACCAGTTATTGAATCTAGCCTTCAACAAGTGGAAAACATGCATGGCACAGGGTTAGTGACATTTTTTACAGCTTAACATTGTTCTTCTGAGACATTTGCAGCAAGTTAAATTTTCTAAAATGGCACTTGATATTTTTAATGGGGTTTTATGGGGTTTTTTAAAATCTCTGTTTAAAAAGGAGTCGGTGTGGGGAGACACGAGGCAGAAAAAAGCAGCAAAGAGAGGAGTCTTGACTTTTTTTAACAGCTAAAAGCTGACACTGAACCATAGGCTGGTATCCAGTTTCCATGGGATACTTCTTGCCAAACTCACTCCTTTTGATGATAGAATTTAAGGTGTGTTATGAGCCTTTCTTGAAACATAAATAAAACTTTCTTCCAGAACGCTGTTGGTTTTTTAAAAATGGGCCCTTACTTAAAGGTTGAAGTATTTTCTTTCCTATACAATATGTAGTAAATAAATTAGGTTGCCTTACACCAATCTGACGATTGAAATCTTAAAAAAATCCAGCACGTTGCCTTTTTAATGTCTCTTACATTACTTTCTGCATTTGCAGGAATGCCAGAAGGAACTGGCAGCGAATCCAAGATCACTTCTTCTTTGCAACATTTCATCCAGTTGAGGATTATAGTCTAGAGGCAAGTCCAAGACCACAAAATTTGTCTAGTTTCACAACTGTGTTTTTACCTCTTTTGGTATCTTCTAATGTGGGATGAAATTATCAACTGTTATTCATTTAAAACCCCAAAAAATTACTTCACCCAGATTGTGATGGGTTTTAGACTAAGATTGCAGCTTAGTTTTTCTACTTGATACTGTGTTAAAAACCTAAGAGGTATGTGTGATGAACGTGCCTATTTGGGGGAGTTAATCAGGTTTTGGATTTGTGATGGGAAAAGTTCATTCTAATAACTGAAGAGCATCTACTTAATTGAGGTGGTTTATTAGGATTTTTAAGGCATCTGTTCTCAGAAGTAACTTGAGGTTGCTTACCTGGATTGTTTGGTGTGAATGGGATATAGATACATCACTTCCAGAGCACCTTTTTCAGCCATCCCTTAGGCTATAGCTCAAATAACTGACAGCTGAATAAACATTGAGGAAGGAAGGCAAAAATAAGGATGCAGATAAATATAAGAGACAGAAGAACTAAGCTCAAACTACAAGATAAGCATGGATGTGAATGGGGTATGTGTTTTGGCAGAAATAGTGTCATCTTTCACAAAATAAATCTTTTCTTTTTTTTAACTGATGTTCTGTGAAGTATTTTTGTGAACAGAAATATGCTAAATAGTGGAAAGTAAAAGTCCTGACCAGGAGGAAAAAAACAACAAAGCAAGACTAATATTTGTGAAGCATTTAAATGTATTCAGGGTGCATCTTCATCTTTGTCTTGAAGGGTGCATTGGGATAAACAAATAGTCTGGGTTTTAAACTCTTTAACTTACTCAGTCTTTCCCTTGGGATAAGTGTTTTTTCCTCCTCAATAAATCATGGTTAGCTAGCTGTGTTGGTTGTGCCAAGTTGGACTTTACCACTAGATTTTAATGTTTCAACCATTTTCTTTTTGACTTTAAATCAATCCACATCCTTTACTAGAAATTTGTAAGAGTATTTGAAAACTCTTTAGTGTTACACATACGAGATTTTCACTAGGTTATTGTACTGAGAAGCATAGTGTTAATTCTTTGATACTATGGAATTTCAAAATAGTAATCAGTGCAGATCCTCAAGAAGAGTTTAATTAGAGAGAGAATGAGACTAGATTTATGGAAGTTTTGGATAGCACTGTAAGTAAAGTTACGAATATTGAGAGACGTATTGGTAAGCTGTATCAAGTACCAAGAAAAACAAGTATTAAAAGCAGAGGAGGCTAGATAACAGTTCCATTAAACTGCTAGAGGAATGATCTGGTTTTGCTTGCTTTAGTGCTGCCCTGCTGATAACACTGTGTCGCATTGCAGACGATATTTTACACTCTGCCCCGCCTTTCGGAACTCGCCGAGGATGAATGGATCCCCCTCTCCAAATTTGACAGATTCACTGACATTCCTTTGCCAGCAGCATTCCAGGGCTACCATTCCCGAATGGAACTTCGTGATCTGAAACCAAGTGACTGGTCTCAGCAAGACATGGGTAAAATATAGCCAGTCTCTATTAATTTTAATTATTTGTATGGAGTAGCTGTGTGCATCTGTGTACATTCAGTCTGATCTCTGGTTTTCAGCTGAAGTAAACTTGTATCTGTGTGAGTAGAACATGTACTGTAAAATGACAGTAGATGATGAATGGTATCTCCAGTATTACCATTTAATTTATCTTCTTCATTGAAGCACTAGTTTCACTCCCACTTGCATACCCATATGAATAATACCATTTGTTGTTATAGGTTCACATTTGGCTGAAGCAGACAGCCAGACAGAGTGGACTGATGTTCAGAAAAAGATTATACCCTGGAAGAACAGTACTCCTAGTTTAGACTTGGAAATGGCATTTCAGGATCGTGCTGCTAAACTTGGCAAATCAAACAGCAGATTGATTGTGGTGGCTTCACTTATTGATAAACCTACCAATTTAGGAGGTAAGGTTGACTGCACATTTTCAAATTTATTTTAGACCTTGGAGCACACTTAGATAATGGAAGCTAATTTTATTTTATGTTGATAATTGGAAAATTATTTAACTACTGCTCAGAATAATAGATCATTATCCTGAAAAAAACTGGTAGCCAAAGAAAATACTACCCACTTCAGAGGAAGGGGTGTTCTACAGAGTTACATTTTAAGGAAAAAAAAAGAAGTACTTGCACATAGCGTGCATTAATTAAGTAGAATTTTGCTGTAAATCATGCTCAGTTTCTTGCTGATTTTATATTTGCTACAGTTGGGTTTTTCAACTGTGTATGCAGTTAGAGGAAATTATTTGCTTTTTCATTTCTTTCCTGTAACGATGAAACCAAATCTTGTAAACCTACTAGATTTCTTATGTCTGTTGGACAGCAGAGTCCCATTTCCTGATTAAGATTGCCTTCACAATGTGTCAGCTGTGACACAGTAAATTCTGCAAATACTTTATTGCCATTGTGTTTGATGTTGCTAGCAGTTTAAATAACTGCAGTGAGTGATGAAAAGCCCACAAGCTGGTGCTGTCTGCATTGTAATGCTGTTATGTGTCATCCTCTCAAGCCTCTCGTTTAACAGGTACTGGATTTAAAGCTTAAGCTTGTGTGTGGATGTGTGTAACCATCCATCCTTGCCAAGGCTTGGACACTTAACCCCTTACTTTGTGTAATTAGTATTGTAAAAGCATGTTGTCAGACACAGTGCTTTTCTAATTTTTATCTTTCTGCAAAGTTACAGAACTTTTTTCCCTGTAATTTATGTGGAACGAGGTGTGGCTTGGAAGACCTGCACCTAATTAAAAATAGAAAACTAAAGTAGCCATTTCTCTTTCACATTCTTTGTCATTTTCACTTGGTGTTCTGGCTTGGTGTTTATTTTCTACACAAAAATCCCTGTGTTTCTTGTTTTTGTAGGTTTATGTCGCACAAGTGAAATATTTGGGGCATCTGCACTAGTTGTTGGCAGTCTTCATTATATACAGGATAAGCAGTTTCAACATCTGAGTGTTTCTGCAGAGCAGTGGCTCCCCCTTGTTGAGGTGAATGGAAATATTTTAATAGCTAAAAAGTGTACTCAGCATCTTCAGTTTGTCACATGCATAGTTAGCAGTCTTACATTTTTTATCTTGAAAAAATTCTTTTTGTTTAATGGAAGCTCCTGCTGTTATCTCTGACAGTTAATCTTGTATGGTTTGGGTCAACCTTATAAAAAAGAATTTAGAAAATACTTGCAATTGCTTAATGCTGTGATAACTGATTATGTGAGCTGTCATTGTTGCATCTTTCTTCATTGTATTGGTGGGGGTATTTTGTGGCATTACCTAACTTTTTGTGCTACTGCTGAAGAGCTTTTAAAATGTTAAGTATGTGCATGGACAGAGTCTTTGGGGATAAAAGTCAATCTTAAGAAGTGTCCAAGTAAATGGGTTTTTTTTAGAGTAACTTCAGAAGTTTACAGAAGGTGATATTTAAGTATTTTTATATTTCTCTCTACTTTGAATGGACAGGTGAAACCATCTCAGCTTGTTGATTATTTACAGCAGAAAAAAACAGAAGGCTACACTATTATTGGTGTGGAGCAGACAGCTAAAAGTTTTGATCTTACAGAATATTGCTTCCCAGAGAAATCACTATTACTGCTGGGGTAAGAGCACACGCTGTTTTGTAAATCTACCTCTTGCAGTCCATCCCTTTCTCTAGTCAGAGTTTGGTCATACGAAACCCAAGTGATGCTGGTAAAGGTGATTTTAGAATGGGAAACGATTATGGAAAGAGCAGAGCTCGTCTTTGTGTGCCAAGGACCAGGAGGTATTGAAATCTACTGAATGACCCTCCCTATCCATAATAACCTATCCAAAATAACCTATCCATAATAACCTATCCATAATAACCTATCCATACACTGTGACTCCTTTCAATAATGGGTGAAGGTAGCAACAGCATGGGTTGTCCTTCACTGGGAGTGCTAGAGGATATCATCTGCTCAGTTTAGTTCCGTGGGGCCCTGGGTGTGTGGGCTGCAGGGAGCTCAGTGAGGAGGAGGAGGAGGCTGTGTTTGCCCTGCTGAGCTTGGTGAGGAGGGCTGGAGCAGAGCGAGTGTGCATGGCTGGGAGATGATGCGAAGATCAGCACGAGGCACCAGATGAACGAGCAAGTTTTTGCAGTGCAAGCAGAGCATGGGACAACTTCAGAGAAAAGCAGTAATCAGTGAAGTTTCTGTAAGCAGACAAGCCTCAGATGTGAAACAAAGGGGAGGCTACTTAAAGAAATCTACAATAAAGCATTCAAGTCAGAAAGCTCCTGGCATTGCAGGGCTGCTGAGTGAGGGCCTGGGTATCCTCTCAGGACAAAGCTTTTTTCCAACTTTCTTATATGTAGCTTGTCTTCAGAATGGAGTGCTCATAATCACTTTGTTCTCTTCTAATTAAAAACAACAGTTTTAATTACTAGTGAACTCTGGTACCTTCTGGTGTGCTCTGTTTTGACATTCCTTCATGCCCGAACCTGAATGTCAAGTGGGCAGTTGAACTTTCCTGCTGTGCCAGCAGCTTCATACTGTGGTTATTTCACTATATATGGAGTTTAAAAACAAAAGCAGAGAGTTTTTATGTTGGGTGCTGGACCAGTGAACTGAAATTTGAGTTTTCCACCAGCTCTCCCCATGTTTTCTTTGTAATGTAACTGTTTTTAAAAAATTAATTTCTGGTCATCAGTTACCCCATAGGCAGATGCACCATTTGTCAAAAAGTGTTTGGAGGCTGTGCCATTTGTATTTTTTGCTTTGTGGAACACACATGCCCTCTCTCAGATACCAGCTACTGTTTCTTCTTTACTAGAAATGAACACGAAGGAATCCCAGCCAACCTGATCCACCATCTGGATGTCTGTGTGGAAATTCCCCAGCAGGGCATTATTCGGTCACTCAATGTTCATGTGAGCGGGGCTCTGCTGATCTGGGAGTACACAAGGCAACAAGTGATCAAGCAAAAACACCAACAATAACTGCCCAGAGCCTGGTGCCTTATTGTACAGCTGGGTGGCCTCCTACGGTGCTACAACGTGAAATTCTGAACAGATGAGATACAAACTCAGGGTGAACAAGGATTCTTAACCTTTGCATGTTCTGTTCTCTGTAGTGCTCAGAGTGACTTTTTAATGCCTTAATACTTGACCTCCTTCAATTGTTGCATTGGAAATAAATACTATTTATATTGCATGTGGCGTGTGTTTTTCTGCTGTTTGAACATCAGCACAGTACTGTGAACAATCCCAAAGTCAAAACACAGGACTTTTACTGCAGTTACTTCAGTTGTGTTGTCTGTGCTTGAAATTGAAGTTGTGCCTTTAGCCATAGTATTAAATGATTCCAGCACCTAGATATACTAGATTATATGTATAAATTTTTGGAAGACAGCTTCACTTACATAATTACATTTAATGGTGCTCCTTATTTAAATGCCTTCTACAGTCACATTTACTAGCCCTGCTGTACACAGTCTGTACCTTTAAATAAAGCTGCAGCACTAAGGTAATCCAATTCGACAAAAGGCCATAATGTGAGAATTGTGAAAAATAACTGGACATACTTCTAGCAGAGATACTGACTGAAAACCTATCACCAATGTAAAAATTCCTATTGCTTATGAAAAATGAGCATACTCAAAACAGATAAATTACATATCATATGCACAGGATGCTTTAGGTCTTCTAGTGACCACTGTTATATAAATTAATATCTGACTTAAACTGTATTTTAAAATACTTTGAAATACTCAGTAAATGACAAATACAAATTATATTATACAACCCACTGCTGTCGACAAGAAAGGCAAGTTGGAATGGACTTTTATTTTAGGAAAAAGCTGGTTCACTTACTGAAAAACAATTTCATTTTCTCTTTAGAATATATACATTGCAATATTAAATAATCATATATTTCTGTGAAACAGTTTTACCAATTATACATTCAAACCCTTAAATTTGTGAACAACCCTGCACCATATTTCTTTGACTTAAACTCATCAAAAAGCTGTCTATGACCCTTTTTTTTCAGCAGACATGTGAGACCTGGCAACAAGAAGAGCAGTCTGCATTTCAGGGAGACAGCCACATTACCAGTTCCTGCACTCAAGCAGCTTCTGTTGCTTTCTCTTGCTTCTTCCTTCTGTAGTTACTCTCACTTGATCTATTTTGAAAGCAAAGTTCCTAAGACTTTCCAGCAGCTTCTGGAGGACGATACCCTTCTGTTTCAAGTGCTTTTTTATATTTTAAGAAGTCTCTTCTTTTGTCAAAGTACTTAACCTGTTTAAAAAGAGAAAAGATGTTCCTTAGAAGAAACTAGCAAGAGGAAGGGGCTTTGTGTAAACAATCTTTGATCACTGAGCTTCAGGAGTATTTTAATACACTAGTTAGGAGTTTTTTCTGTTGAAGTAGAAGACTAAAGAGCGCTGTGTTTAGGTTTTGGGGTTTTTTACCATTTTGAAAGTGAACTGTGGTTTCTTTCAGTTCACCACCCTGTTTACTCCATGAAGATCTTACAGAAGTAGTCTGTTGCCTTTCTCTTTTCACTGCTATGAACAAAAATTATTTGTGATGCAAAGATAAGTCCAGCAGCTTTTGCAGGGAGCTCAGTCCTGTATAACCTCTGAATTCAGTGTCTAGAGCCAGTGATATGCATGGTGCAAAGCACTGCAGATGAGACCATCATCCCTAGAGATGACGAACAGCAGAACTGCACTGCTCAAAGTGTAAGTGCAGCAGCTGTGAAGGTACTTGGGCTTTTTAACTGACCTAACTTTAACTTTTTAACCTGCTCCAGGAAGGGTGCAGCCCCCCAGATACCACTGTTACTAAAGGGCACTGCCTATTGAAAAAGTTAGTAATTACAGCTTGAGCTGACGAAACTAAAAAACAACATGAATGGGTTACATGCAGGCAGGTGGCTTACTGTGAAATATATACTACATTAAAAAAGGGGTTTTATGCATAAGGTATCAGATGCCAGTCTTAAAATGCCATGCACTGCAAGACTGTGGCAGCTTCCTTCTGTACTGGCCTTTCTTCTTTAGTAACAGGAATTTCTGGGTAGTTCTAATGAAAAGCTTTTAAGTATCTTCTAAAGCTTTTTTTTTTT